>WNWU01013815.1:19785721-19927655 GCA_012654045.1 Ptyas mucosa
GAAAAATGGTCATAAGTCACTTTTTCAGTGCTGCTGTAACTTTGAATTGTCACTAAATGATTTGTTGTAAGTCGAGGACTGCCTGTACAATTTCTAGAATCGATTTAGCGATATTTTCCTGTGTCTACAACATTTTTCCAATTTTCAAAATAATTAAACTCTGTTATTAAAAAATAAGTCTTGTCCCACATAATGAAATGAAACCTTTTTTTCTGAATGAGAACATAAAAAATTATCTAGAATTCATAAGCAAATGTACCTTAGTAGTATTATGCCTACTATAAAAGATGCAATTAGTCTATTTGTCTATAAATTATCTTCTACAGATTTGTCCATTGTCTAATCTGGTGATCTTTTGCTAATCATACCAAATTTCATAGATTAACTATGCATTTTGTAAAATACTACTTCAGTTAAAAAAATTCTTAGTTTCCTCATAGTTAATCTTACTGAATGAACCTGAGTTCTAATAAAGTGAGAGAAAACTCAACCCCTATTTTTAAATCATGCATCACAACTGCATTTTTATATTCTACTGTCAGAGTCCTCAGAGACAGAAATGAGATTCCTTACGATGCAAGGATCTTTCACTGAAATAGCAAAATCTTGCTCCATGCCTTCTTAAATTTCTTGTTTCATACAGACACTTGAGATATAATAGTCACAATAAGTTCAACTTCTTCTAGGTTGCCTCATGAATTCTATATTAAACATCTTCCATATGCTTGGGATGCAAGGAAACTCCAAGGCAGCCAACTTTATTAAAGTAGCCATAAGAACAGACTGATTTTTACAGTTTAATTTACCAAGAATATGAAAATGTGTGAAAAATGGAATAATTTCAAACCAAATACTCAAAAGCCTTCTTCTTTGCCTCTGACAGAAAAGATAAGTTCATTAAAACATTGGAAGGTGGAATCCACATATCAATAGTCCACTACTAGAAATCACTGTAAATTTCTTCTCCCAGTAATGTATAATTCTTTTAATAATCACAATATGTGTACACCCACACCAATGCACTCAGAAAAACATACACATAGATAATTCTTGATGTTTCCAAAGATCCAAAACAATTAGATTTACTGTAAGCATAATAAACATGTATTATACCCTGTTTCCCCCAAAATAAGACATCTCCTGATAATAAGCCCAATCGGGCTTTTGAGCATATGGCAATAACGCCAAGCGCTTATTTCAGGGTTCAAAAAAATATAAGACAGGGTCTTATTTTCGGGAAAACACGGTAGTTTCCAATGTAGAAGTAGCATTTTTGTAAAAATAGCCCAACTTTAAGAACATAGAAAACTAATTTATTTATGCAATAAATAAATAAATCAAAATAAAAGCAGCCTTCCACCAGCTAAATATGCAATACGTAAAGAGCTGAATTTAGAAAAAGAAAAAACCATAGGCCTTCTCACATATTCTGAATGTTTCAGAAGGGAAAAGACACTTAAATCTCCTGTTTTTGTTTCCTATAGTAAAAAATGTTTAATGGTCTTTTTGCAACAGGGAAGAATAGGAATTTTAATTGGGGAAAGTTTTGCATAAAGAAAAAGGTGTAGTTGCTTTCTCATGCATCTCTGATGTAAGTCTCATAGCACTGTATATGTACAAGTGATGCAGAAAGAAACTGTTTTTCAAAGAGAAAACACATGAAATTCAATTAACATCCTCTCTATACTAGTTTTATTTTATTTGTTTTTATTTCTGTACTATCCATCTCCCTTAAAGAGGGAAAGTTAGCTTTTTCTCATGTGCAATTATCAAGTACACCCAATATAATATTCTTGCTTATGTTATGAGCAATTTAAATATTGATTAAGGATAAACAGAGAAAATATTCTTGTTCCATGCTTTATCAAGATCATCTAGAATTAACTACTCAATGTCCTAATTCAAATAAAATAACAGAACTTTTAAAATATTGATATAGTTATACTGTTGCTGCATAAAAAGAAAACATTTGTATTAAAATTATTGTACAATATTTTTTTCCTACTACATAGAATTGCACTTCACTTTTTAGAAGGTAATGATATAATTATTTGCTAGTCAGTCTGCTCTTTTATATGCTTTATGTTTCACTGAACACTTGTTTATGATGGGGAATGTTCATGACTCTGAATAAGTTTGTGTCTATGGATCTCACAAGTTTGTCACCATGACAACAGATTACAAAGGAAGCAAAGTTCAGGGAAAGCATCTCTGAAAAAGATCAAATATTCATCTCTTTTCAACTAAGAAAAACAAAGTTGTTACATTCATTCTATGTACACAGATGTTCTTGGATTGTAATATACTTGACTTCTTATTCTGCATTAATTTATTTTTCTTCATGGTAGCTTTCTGTAGCTTCACTGATAGCTTTAAGACAATTACTTCCATCTTTAGTTAGTAAATGAAAATGAAGACAGAAAGGAGTGCCTAAGTAGCTCGCCAATTAACCTAATTGGACAATGTGACCTGTGACACCTGGGGAGGTGATCATTTGCTATGTTAACTATACTGAACCCGCAGGAAATATTTAGAGTTGGTTTTACATTTAATCATGTTGATACAATGCACTCAAAGTTCTTTGAGGAAGATCCGAGTCTCAGAGTTCTGATTTGTTTGGGTTCGTTAGTCGGAACCTTGACATCTATTTGTAGTTTCCTGATTTGTTTGGATGAAAGAGTAGATGCTGCTGAGAAGTAGAAGACATTTCTACACCACCAAAGTCACCAAGGTGAATCTGGGTGGTTTACAATAAAAATATAACAAGTTGTATCAAAACAAAAATAAAAATGAAGACAAAATTTTAACAAAGTTAAAATTCAAATATTACAGATTTTAAAAGATAGAGGGAGTGCCCCCACATCACCGGCCACCCCTAGGGTCATATCAACCTTCAATCCTATTGGCAATGCCTATTGGCAGATCCAGCTCTTAACTCTCTTCCTAAAGGCAAATAAGTGGGGACCTACCTCATCATTGGGTTAAGATGTTCCAAACGGTAGAGAAGGCTCTCTTCCTGGATTAATTGGTGCACAATACAAAGTTGAACAAAGGGCCTCCTAGTCACATTTTCCACTTGCTTCTTGACCAGGAGTCGTGAGTCTTCCGAATACATACTAGTCCGTCTGGGGAAGTGCAAACTCAGTCTGGATGAAAGATTATTGTTTCCACAAATATGAGAAGATTCAGCACTACCCAGAATGGAGGAGGAGTTGGTTGAAGATGCTGAGAAGGCTACACTGATTTCTTTGATCAGAGAAAAGACAATAGTTATGTTTACTGCTGACTGGAAATCCCTTACAGACCCTAAGCGAAATAGAAAAAAATGAATTTATAATTTCTGATTATTAGCTAGAATATAAAAAGAAGAAAGTTATTTTGTACGAGGAAGATCATCACTGAGATCTCTTGCAGAAAAAGCTCTCTCTGGCACTTCAGTATCATTATCTTCTTAATATCTTGAGGTAAGACATTAACAAGATAGAACTCCTTTGCAGACATTTGGTGTGCATATTGGTGAATTAGGAAGAAGCAAGAGCATATATGCGAACTTGTCTCAATATCTCCAGGCATATGTGGATTTATGAAACAATAATCCTTACTGGTAAATCTCTTAGAAATTGAAATGAATATACTTATAGACTGGATAGTAATTAGAGATTTTTCCTTATTGAGATTTACATTCATGCATACTGTATTTGTTTTTCTTTCTAGCATTTTTTTTCTGCAAATGCAAACTCCACTTTTTTTTTCTAGATCAACTAAGTGTTGATCCATTGGCTGCAATGGGAATTCATCAATCAACTTCTTGTCTGACATTGTGGGCTGAGAGAGAGTCATTCTTGGCCCAAGGTCACTCATCCAGCTTTCATGCCTAAGGCAAGGCTAGAACTAATAGTCTCCCAGTTTCTAGCTTGATGCCTTAACTACTAGATCAAACTCTCACCTACGGACTATATAATAGCCAAAGGGTAAAAGCTGTACACATGCAGGTATATATTGAAGGTAGTGTATATAATCATGACTGTACTGCATGCTGTATACATTGAGAAATTCTGCATAGAGCTTGTTTGTTTATTTCCTGCCTTTATTATTTTTACAAATAACTCAAAGTGGTGAACATATTCAACACATTTTCCTTCTCCTATTTTCCCTACTACAATAACAACCTTGTGACGTAGGTTGGGCTGAGAGAGTGTCACTGGCCCAAGATCACCCAGCTGGCTTTCATGGCTAAAGCAGGACTTGAACTCATGTGCTCTTGCTTTCTAGTCTAGTGCCTTAACCGCTGTAATAGTTCAGTCAATTATAAGGAAGCCTAGGGTAGTATAAATATGGTTCTGGCTGTTGTATGATGACACACTTTGTCAATAATGAATTATTCATGCCTCTATTTTTAATATACTGATGGACACACAAATGCTTTACAAGATATTTTATAGTTGTGGGGTGGGGCTGAGGCACATACTATTTGTCCTACCTTTAAGAGTCAAAGTGAATGGTGAGAAGTCACGTCAGCTTCTTCTCAACATATACTCAAAATCCTCCCCATAATCAGATAACCAAATAATTATTGGACCATGCAGCAGTTTAGATTTGATTCCAAAATTGTACTTCAGAGTATATGGAATAGAAATGTAGCACCTATTTCCTATCTTTGCAGCACTACATTTTTCCCAGGACCATGTAATGGCTGCATGATCCCAGGAAAAATGCAAATAGGTGGTCCATTCCTTCATGCTCCATTTTGAATTTCAGTTCAAAGTGCTGTGGTATCCTGATGTTTTTAATATATCAGAAAATAAAAATGACTCATAAGTTATATCAATCCATTTTTAATAACACAAAATGTTAATATGACATAACATAATATAACACAACATTTAAGAGAGCTAATTTCAATATACTTAGAGAGAGCTTGGGAAAGATTCCATGGATGAGAATTCTCAAGGGGATAACAACTCAAGAAGCTTGGGAAATTTTGAAAAGTGAGACTATAAAAGCCCAGTCTAGCACAATAGCAATGAAGAAGAAAAATAACAGTTCTCAAAATAAATCAGTATGGTTGCATAAAGAATTATCTGACAAATTGAAAGTCAAAATTGACAAGTATAAAAAGTGGAAAGAGGGGCACATATCTAAGGCAGAATATCAGCAAATAGCCCAAGCCTGCAAAGATGATGTGTGGAAAGCTAAGGCTCACAATGAACAAAGGCTTGTGACAAAAGTAAAAAATAACCAAAAAAAGCTTCTTCAAACATGTTAAAAAAAAAAGCCAATGAAATAATTGGTCCATTGCTGGGAGAAAGTGGCAAGAAGGTGACAAGCAACAGGAAAAAAGTAGAACTACTTAATACATTTTTTTTGCACCTGTCTTTACACAAAGGGAAAAAACAGTCCAACCTATCAAAAACAGCACCACAAAAAAAGATTAGGAACACAAGTTAAAACAGGGAAGAAAATTGGAAGTGAGCACCTACCTACCCTAGACGAGTTCAAATCACCAGGACCAGATGGATTACACCCCAAGGTTCTGAAGGAACTGACAGACGAGATCTCAGAACCACTGAACTATATCTTTCAAAGATCCTGGGGCATCAGGGAACTGCCAGAGGACTGGAAAAGAGCAGATGTCATTCCCATATTCAAAAAAGAAAAAGAAATAGATCCAAGAAACTACAGACACATCAGCCTGACCTCAATACCAGGGAATATTCTGGAAAAGATAATCAAGCAATGAATCAACAAGCACCTAGAACAAACAAAGTAATAACCAAAAGCCAACATGGGTTTGTCAAAAACAGATCATGTCAGACAAATCTTACTGCATTCTTTGCCAAAGTGACAAAATTAATGAACCAGAGGAATGCTGTCGATATAATTTACTTGGACTTCAGTAAGGCATTTGATAAAGTAGACCATAATCTGCTACTTGATAAAATAGTGAGTTAGTCATTATCACCACCAGATGGATTCGTAACTGGCTGACCAACCGCACTCAATGTGTAGTCCTCAATGGAACTGCATCTACATGAAGGGAAGTATGCAGTGGGGTACCCCAGGCTCTCTTTTAGGTCCAGTGTTCTTCAACATCTTCATCAATGATTTGGATGAGGGGATAGATGGGGAACTCATTTGCAGATGACACCAAGCTAGCAGGAATAGCCAACACTCAGGAAGATAGGCTTAATATACAGAAGGATCTTAACAGATTTGAACATTGGGTGCTATCTAACAAAATGAAATTCAATGGTGAAAAGAGTAAGGTTCTACATTTAGCAAGAAAAAAAATGCACAGGTACAGCATATGTGGTACCTTGCTAAATAGTAAAAACTATGAGAGGGATCTTAGAGTCCTATTGGACAATAATTTAAATATGAGCGAGCAGTGTGCTGCAGCTGCCAAAAAAGCCAACACAGTTTTAGGCTGCATAAACAAAGGGATAGAATCAAGATCACATGAAGTGTTAATGCCACTTTATAATGCCTTGGTAAGACCACACTTGGAATGCTGTATCCAGTTTTGGTAGCCACAATGTAAAAACGATGTTGACACTCTAAAAAGAGTGCAGAGAAGAGCAACAAAGATGATTAGGGGACTGGAGGCTAAACATATAAAGAAGGGATCTGGAATGTCCAGTCTGATGAAAAGAAGAACTACGGGTGACATGATAGTAGTGTTCCAATATCTCATGCGGTGCCACAAAGATGAGGGAGTCAAGCTATTCTCCAAAGCACCTGAGGGCAGGACAAGAAGCAATGGGTGGAAACTAATCAGGGAGAGAAGCAACTTAGAACTAAGGAGAAATTTTCTGACAGAACAATTGATCCATGGAACAATTTACCTCCAGAAGTTGTAAATACTCCAACACTAGAAGTTTTTAACAAGAGATTGGATAATCATTGGTCTGAACTGGTATAGGGTTTCCTGCCTAAGCAGGGGGTTGGAAGGTTCCTTCCAACTCTGTTATTCTATAATTTAATACGGTATAACATAAATTTTTAATATAACCTAACATATATTCTAATATAATATAACATATTACTTTGAATAAAGATATTTTCAAAGTCTTTACTAGTTTTTATAGGCCCAGAAGAAATACGTCTATTCAATGTAATGTTTGAAGCTCAGAACATTCCAATTGCAAACTGTGACATCCCATATTCTTTTTTTAATCATTCAGAGATACCTTTAACCGTGAAATATAATCAGTGTGATTATTTTCTTTCTTATATTTAAAATATTTCAATTAAATAATTATCTTTTCCTGGTGAAATACTTGCCTTCCTGCCTTGAAAGATTCCTGCCCAAAATACTTTATCATGCAATATATATTTATAGGTGTTTGCCAATGACACTCTCTGCACTGAAAGCCCACTTCATTAATTTATTGGATGAGAAATAAATATTTGATGCGCAATTAACTGGAGATTACTGTGGAACAGTCCCAGAGAAACAGATGCTCAATTCTTTACATGGCTGAAAAACATTTTGCAATAAAGAACAATAAAACAATTTCGTATCTTGTTTGTGATATATACAAATATAGACATACGCATCATGACATCTATTTTTAAGATAAGCAGTATTATGCAAAGGACATGAAACTAGTTAAAAATAATAACCCAAAGCAATTAAACATGGATTAAGAAAAAGAAAAGCAAATATACAGTGGGCAACCCAATTTACAACAGCATGATTCAGCATATGATTCTTTCTTTGGAAATCACTCTTGTTTTCTGCATCATATAACCCTTCCTATATTGCATTTTATTCTTAAATTTCTTACTACCTTCATTTTAAGAATTTCATCAATTTGTTTTAACATGTCAGGTGCAAAGAATAAGGATCATCAGACAAGCAGCATAGAAAATTTATTCAAACCTATTCACAAGAATCTGGTCAACTGAAGTTCAACATTAAATTAGTGCTAGGTAAACTTCAACAGAATTTAGAAGGGATTAAACTTGGAGCACTTGTGGGAATTTAAGAACTGTAAGATCATGACACCTTTAACTCCATCCCCCAACGTTGCCTGTTCTTGTCCTACATTATAATGACTTTCTTGTTCTTTTTTTTTTGCCTCTTGACCCTCCTTCTTATAGTTGTTCAGTGATTAAATTCTCAGTCATTATCTCTGTATGACCATGTCTTTATTTCTTTATGTTCTTCTTTTGTACAAGTTGCTTTGCATTCATTCAATAGCAATAGCAATAGCACTTATACATATATACTGCTTCATAGTGCTTTACAGCCCTCTCTAAGCGGTTTACAGAGTCAGCATATTGCCCCCAACAATCTGGGTCCTCATTTTACCGACCTCAGAAGGATGGAAGGCTGAGTCAACCCTGAGCCGGTGAAACCCGAACTGCCAAACTGGTGGCAGCGGATGATCGGCAGAAGTAGCCTGCAGTATTGCATTCTAACCACTGTGCCACAGAGTTCTTCTTGATTTCCATGCTTCTTGTTTTCTCGCATACACTTCTTAAGTAACCTTGGACAAATGCATTCGACTGATTTTATGTTTCTAATAATATGGCCAGTTTTTAGTTCTTTATCACATAGTGGCAGAAATATGCTCTATTATTTCACTGTTTTGATCCTTTTGATAAATATTTTTTTTAATTCTTATTTATATGCCGCCCTTCTCCAGAGACTCAGGGTGGCTTACAATGCGTTAAGCAATAGCCTTCATACTTTTGTATATTTATACAAAGTCAGCTTATTGCCCCCACAATCCGGGTCCTCATTTTACGCACCTTAGAAAGGATGGAAGGCTGAGTCAACCTTGAGCCTGGTGAGATTCGAACTTACAGTAATTGCAGGCAGCTGGATGTTAAATGCTGCCTTGTATGAGGCATTAGCCTCCTACGCCACTCAGGCTCCTTTAAATTTACTTTAAATTAAAGTAAATATTAATTTACTTTAATGGGTTAATATGCTAGGTACTACTTTTTAGAAATATTAATACTTCTTAAAATTTCTATACAGTATATATGCAGATATATATTTATGCATTCATTTATGATCTTTAGTGAACATGCTATTGAGATAGACAAATTCACTTTTGTCATTTATTTATAACTTGAAAATTCATCTATTCTCCACTGTCAAACCTATACCTGGTCTGCAATAATATTTTTCACATCTTTTTTTTGTTTTTTATTGTTTTTTTCTTCCTAAAAGATTTCAGTTTGTTTTTCAATTGACATGCAACTTATAAATTATATTAAAAGTGGAAAAAAATCTGAAATGATTAACTTGTCTGATTTTTTTACATCTCAAAAACCTGGCACTTTAAGAGGAGTGTGTAGACTTTTTATACCAGTGTATGAACATTGTCTGGAATAACCTGTTTTTTAAAAATCTGTACTGACTTCAGTCACCTTATCCTTCTCTCAGTGTTTGCAAACCCAAACTCTAGAGTTTTTAGGATGTTCAAGGTACTGATGTCAGGCTGATTGTACATAGAATTAGAATTAAAATTAGAATTCTTTATTGGCCAAGTGTGATTGGACACACAAGGAATTTTTCTCCAGTGTATAAGTTCTCAAAGTACATACAAGCAACAAGTGATAAATCATGATCATAATCATAAAATACATTCATTCTAAATCATAAGATACAACACTCAGTGATAGTCATAGGATACTAAATAAGCAATCAACATAAATCATACTAAGATACTAAATAAAAAATTAATATAAATAGTAATATACAAACAACAAAGTTATTATCATAAGAAGATAAGGAAATAATAAGAGGAAAGATGAGAAGAATAATACTAATACAGTCCTACTAGGTAATTTGACAATGTTGTGAGAACTAGTTGTTTAGCAGAGTGATGGCATTGGGGTGGGGGACTGTCCTTGTGTCTAGTTGTTTGGGTGTGCAATGCCCTACAGCTTTGTCTTGAAGGAAAAAATTGAAACAGTTTATTTCCAGGATGGAAGGGGTCTGTAGATATTTTCACAACACACTCTCTGGCTTGTGCAGTATACTGGTCTTAAACAGGAAAGCAAGTTGGTAGCAACTGTTTTATTCTGAAGTCCTAACTATCCATTGAAGTCTGTGTCTGTTTTGTTTGGTTGCATTGCCAAACCAGATAGTTATAGACTATCAGTTCTTCTTTGTAGAACTGAATCAGCAGCTCCTTGAGCAGTCTGAGCTTTCTGAGTTGGTGCAGGACAAACATTCTTTGTTGGGCTTTTTTGATGACATTTTTTATTTTAGGTGTCCATTTTAAGTCTTGAGATGTTATAGAACTTAGAAACTTGAAGGTCTCTACTGTTGACACTGTGTTGTCTAGTATTGTAAGAGGTGGTAGTATAGGAGGGCTTCTCCTGAAATCTACTATCATTTCTACAGTTTTGAATACATTCACTTCAAGATTGTTTCAGCTGCAACACAAGGCTAGTTGTTCAACTTCCTAGCTGCATGCAGATTCATTGCTGTCTCAAATGAGATCGATCACAGTTGTATCATCTGTAAACTTCAGTACTTTAACAGATCCCTTTAAGACTGAGTGGCTGTGGCTCCTGGCATCCCGATATAGTCAGTTGACTCCACCACTGACTATTGGGGGCGAGTCCTTGGCCCCCATGGAAAGGGCTCACAATCTGGGAGTCCTCCTGGATAGGCAGCTGTCCTTGGAGGATCATCTGACGGCTGTGATCAGAAGGACCTTTTGTCAGGTTCGCCTGATTCGCCAGTTGCAGCCCTTTCTTGATCGGCATTCCCTGTGCACAGTCACTCACGCCCTTGTCACCTCTCGCCTTGACTACTGTAACGCTCTCTACATGGGGCTCCCCTTGAGGAGCACCCGGAGGCTTCAACTGGTCCAGAATGCGGCCACGCGGGTAGTGACGGGAGCAACATGGCGCTCCCATGTAACACCGCTCCTGCGCGAGCTGCACTGGCTCCCGGTGGTCTTCCGGGTGCGCTTCAAGGTGTTGGTTATCACCTTTAAAGCGCTCCATGGCATAGGGCCTAGTTATCTGCGAGACCGCCTACTGCCACAAATGACCTCCCACCGACCCATGCGCTCCCACAGAGAGGGCCTCCTCAGGGTGCCATCAGCCAAACAATGTAGGCTGGTGACCCCCAGGGGGAGAGCCTTCTCTGTGGGGGCACCTACTCTCTGGAACCAGCTGCCCCCTGAGATAAGGAGAACTCAAGACCTCAGTGCCTTCCGCCGTGCCCTTAAAACCTACTTTTTCCAACAAGCCGGGCTGGCTTAGGAAGTAATTTTAGACGTTTTTTAAATTGGTTTGTTATTTTTAAATTGGAGCCAAATTTATATGTATTTTTAATTCTTAATATTTGTATTGTATGTTTTTAATTCTGGCTGTTCACCGCCCTGAGTCCTCAGGGAGAAGGGCGGTATATAAATTGAAAAATAAGTAAATAAATAAATAAATAAATAAATAGGGATCCTTTGAGATGTAGTCATTGGTATTTAGAGAGAAGTGGAGAGAGCACACAGCCCTGGGGGGCCCTGTGCTAATTGTACAGGTATCCGATGTGATTTTGCTTAGCTTTACCTGCTGCTTCCTATCTGCTAGAAAGCTTATGTTCCACTTACAAGAGTGGTCAGGCACAGCTAGCTGAATTAGTTTAGTGAGAAGAATATCTGGAATGATGGTATTGAATGCTGAGATGAAGTCTACAAAAAGGACTGTTGCATAGGTCCTTGGAGATTCAAGATACTGTAGGATGTAGTGCAGAGCCATATTAGCAGCAGCATCTGATCTATCTCCGGAGACTCAGGGCGGTTTACAATGCATTAAGCAATAGCCTTCATACTTTTGTATATACCTGCTTAGTAGGGCTTTTTGGGCCTCCCTGAGTGGTGTTCTATTTTATACAAAGTCATCTTATTGCCCCCACAAACCGGGTCCTCATTTTACCTACCTCGAAAGGATGGAAGGCTGAGTCAACCTTGAGCCTGGTGAGAATTGAACTCACAGTAATTGCAGGCAGCTGGCAGCTAAGTGCTACTTTAACTACCATGGGAGATAGGTGCTCCCTCAAGTAACCAGGCCTTATGTGTCTTCTTTGTTCTACAATCAATTCATGTCACCCATCAGAATAGCTTTTCCTCTGAAAAACATTAATTTAGAATGTTGTGAAATTTTTAACCAGAACTCATTTCTATTCTTTTGGCACCATTGAAAAACTTGACATACATTTTAATTTTAAAGAAGCTTTCACCTCCACTTATCTTCATTATTCATAAATCCTGTTTCAAAACAAATTTCACTTAAATCTGTTTAATTTTCCTTATTATTAATTTCACACACACACACACAACGTACTGTATAATTCTTCTTCTTTCATTTTCTCATTTATTTCTCATACTACAAATTACAATCACTTATATGTTACAGTCATTACTAGATGTGCTCATAGATACTGACCTCCATTGCCCATAATGGCTTTGATCTATCAAAGCTTTCACATAATACTTTTTGGTAATATAGAAAATCTGTATTTTAGCCCACCACTTTAAGGACCATGTCCTTTACTCCTTTATATGGAGTAATATGGAACACTAAGAAGATGAAGAGGTAAATGGTGGGGGCCATTCTTATAATGAAATATTATGATGACAGAATGTGATGTACCACATGGCTTCCCTTAATCATGAGTCAGCTTCTTGCTCTCAGGAATGGTAGAGGATACTATCCCACTGCCAATTTGAATTAAAATTCAACTGTCAATCCCATTAGCTTTTTTTATATTGAATAGGGAGTTGCCTTGCTGCTCAAATAACATCTCTACCTAACCCTGGAATAATTACCAAATATTCTAACTGTATATTTCATGTTGAACTATAGATTGGTAGATCAGCAAAATGGCATCGGTTTATTCTTTAAGATCATAAAAGAAAGTTGGAAAACATAGACACTTGTTGTCAAATGCTGTTGAAATTATTGAGCCCAATATGCTTCTAAGTTGTCTGTATCTTGATAAAATGTAATACCAATTATAGAAAAATGTATAAATTTGTTTAGCTGCCACATTTATGGCATAGCTAAATACTTCTATCTATATTAAATTCCAGACAGGGAGAGAGGAAACCAGTTTAAAACATAGTTTAAAGGATGAAATATATTAGATTACATATTCAGCACAACTTTGAATAACATCCATATTTTCTAAGAAGATGATCACAATTTGTGCATAGAAATAATCACTTACCCTGAATAATGTTGTTCTATATCACAAGGCAATATCTTACAAACTTAACAGAAAATCTAAATGATTTTCACTGTATTTCTGCAAAAGCATTGTCATTAAAGCAGATGTGGTTTTGACCTCTGTTTACTGGAATCTGACAAGTGAGTTGAGATAGCATCTGGCACCCATTTGGGATACTTACTAGGGAGTATTAAATTGTTGATGCATTATTATATCAGGTGTCATCCTTCATCAGGTGCCTTATTTGGGTGCAATGAGTGGGAAGCTTTGCATTCACTACTGCAGAAGACCTTGCTTTTAACAAGGCTACTTATCATTAGACTTTTCAATTCAAATATTATTGCTAGAACTGAAATAAATAAATGTTTAGGAAATATTAATTGTGCCAGGGTAAATATTTGCCATTGTTGATAATAGCTCCAGTATCATTTGGGGAACACAGCATATGACTATAGAAGAAATATAGAAGAATATAGCAGGGAAATTTTGGTAGAGAAGAGATAGAGGAATGGTAGAGAGGGTAGGAGGAATGGAAATGGCGTCAGCAAAAGCAAAGTAAGGATGAGTATTATATATGATGCAGGCTAAAGGAATGGGAACGAAGAAAGGGATGGCTTAACAGCATTTGCTCTGTCAAGGACAAAAGGTTATCATATAAGGTTGTGAAGGTCTCATATCCAACTCCATACTGAGAAAGAAATTGAAATTATGCTTCCATAACAAAGACTATAGACCCAGTATGGTGTAGAGACTAAGGCATCAGGATAGAAACTGGGAGACTATGAGTTCTAGTCAGAGGTGGGCTGCTGCCAGTTCACACTGGTTCGGGCATACTGGTTGTTAAGATTCTGCACAGTTTGGCAAACCAGCAAATCCCACCACTGGCTGGCCCCACCCCACCCATCCTGCCCCACCCCACCCTATCTCACCTCGCCCGCCTTGACTGGTGGCTAGAGTCATGCCCACGCCCAGTAGGCTCCTTCGCTCGCTCGCCCAGACACATGGCCCAGTTGATCTCTGTGCCTCGCCCACTCTGCTCACTGCTGCTGCTCATGAAGGTAAGGCGCCCATCCAAAGGGCCGCCTCGGGGTTGACATGGGAGGCTCATCTGCCTTTTGGGCCTGGCTCTTGCCATTCTTCTGCCCACATGCCACCCGCTTGCCCTTTGCCTCGGGTCAGGGAATATACCAGTACCTGACTCTGGCCTTCCCCAGAGCCTCCGCCCGCATACCACCCACTCACCCTTTGCCTCAGGTTGGGGGATGTGCCAACCACTGGTCTTTGCCAGCGTGAGAATCCTACAGCTGCCACCTCTTTGCCAGTGTGAGAAACCGGTCTTTGCTCGTGCAAGAAGCCTGCAGCCATCAGTCTTTGCCAGTGTGAGAAGCCTCCAACTGCTGCTCCTGGCTCGGCTCTGGCTGGCAAAGAGGCAGTTGCTGCAGGTCTTTGCACTGGCAAAAAGGGGCAGCTGCAGGCTTCTCATGCTAAAAAAATGGTGGCTGCAGGCTTTTCGTGCTGAAAAAGAGTGGCGGTGGCTGCAGACCAGTTTCTTGGGGTGGGCTCATGTGCCCAGCTGCACCAACAAAGGCCAGAAGTAGCCGCCCGCTGTTTCCTACTGCAAGAACCTTTTTTAAAATCCTGACTGTTGGGAGACCCTGCAAGAGATGAGGCATCGGAGAATCACCATTGCTGTTGCTGCACCAAGGTAAGTCTAAGCCTCCAGCCACCACTGCCTCAGCCCGCTTGCACCAACCCACCTTGCCTTGAGTAACATCGAGTTGGCCATGCCAGTCACATGACTTCTCCCCCCAGCTGTGCCCACCTGGTCTTTAGGACAAACTGTTTTCTGCTTTTTGTTTTGAAGATTTCTGAAAAAGCTCATTTCTCCTACTGCTGATTTCAACTAATTCTGGAATAATGAAATTCCAGCTGCGGAGGAATGGATCATGAAAGCATCAGGATTTGCAGAAATAGCAAAACTGACCTGTTCAATTAAAGAACAAATGACAAAAATTTGTTTGAAAAACTAGAACCCTTATATGGACTTTTTCTGAAAGAAGAAAAAAATGAATTGATGATTTATAGATTTGAAAATTAAGAATGGCTAACAAGACTCGGCTTTGTAAAATATTTCAGAGAGGGGAAAATTAGAATATAAGTAACTTTTGAAAAGAAGGTTGGAAGTAACATATATTTGTTGTTGTTGTTAGTCAGTTGCAAAGTCGTGTCTGACCCATCGCAACCCCATGGACAACATTCCTCTACCATCCCTGGAAGTCCATTTAAACTCATGCCGAATGCTTCAGTGACTCCATCCAGCCACTGCATTCTCTGTCATCTGAATTAAATTCACCATTTGTGTCAATTTAGTTCACTGATTCCTAAGATGTCGATGTTCAGTCTTGTCATCTCTTGTTTGCCTTGATTCATGGATCTTACATTCCAGGTTCCTATGGAGAATAGATCTTTACAGCATTGGACTTTCCTTTCACTGCAAGATATATCCATGGCTGAGTGTCCTTTCGTCTTTGACCCAGTTGCTTCATTCTTTCTGGCACTACTAGTATTAGTCCTCTATTCTTCCCCAGTAGCATATTGGACACCTTCCAACCTGAGGGACTCATCAACTTATATATTACTTAACTTCAATTTCCTTTTCTTTTTTCTTTTCTAGCACTTTTTTTCTTTTTTTATTCTTTTGATTTGTATTTTATTATATGAGAATTCTTAATCAATATAAATTTTAAAAATCAACTAATTTTGAGCTTTCATTTTTCTGAAGCCATCTTTACAGATCCAGGCTACATATATATTTTTCCTTTGGTAACCTATCCTTCCTAATAACTTTTTCTGTCCATTCTTCAGAATTTTGCAATTTCTTCAATATTTTTTTGTTCCTTATCTTTTTTATTTTGCTACAAAAGTGTTTTATAATTTCTCTGACTTCATTAATCTGTGATTTCTTTTTAACTTCCTTCCTTCCTTCCTTTTCTACTAATCCATTAACTGTTGTAATTTGTTTTTTGGCAATCACATCCATGTGTTCTCTTTGTTTAGGTGTCAAAGTGAACCGAAAAATTATGTTCCTTAGTTTATTTTACTGTCAGTAGTGCTATCACGTTGAATTCCTTGAATTTCTCTGCAGTTGTGGATATTTTAAAATATAATGAAATTCTACCTCTTTTTCTTGCTTCTATTCTTCTTGAACAAATTGATCCCTTATAATTATTTATATATTGGAAATCATGGAAATAATTTCAACATCTTCCAAAATTTGGTTAATTCTTTCATGTTAAAAAAAGTTTATCTTGTTATTTTTTACAAGTCCAGCATTAGCATTTACATAATTGAAACCATGGAGCTTTATCAGACAATTTTCATTCAGTTATTTCACTAAGTGGCATAATATATTTAAATTAGGTTATGACTATTATTTGTGTACAAGTTCATACCTGTAATTCTTACTTTTGCATTTCTATACTCAACCCTACATGTTTAAGTTTATAAATATTCCAATCAACTTCAACAGTTATAGCAAACATAGTTTTCTCAGTCTTGTATAACTTATTCCATCTTGTGCCAGCAGACTAGCATCCATGTAATGCAGATCCATTAGATGAATTAGTTAATTCAAGCCTTCCTTATTTCCATAACTATATTGTAAATAGAGCTACATCAGGATTCAAGACAACAATCATTACATGAATAATATAAAGACAAGAGTTTTGATTTCTCACAACAAAATATCAAAATATTCTACTGTAAACAAGTTGTGAGACCATACAACAGACATGAGCCTAGCTGAAAGATATTCTCTCCTAAAAGCATCTATTATCCAGAGGATATAGTTGATTGTATGTTGTGTGACAGATTCATTAATTCTTGGTGTCTTCCAAACAATAATAAAATCCAGGTGCAGGTGTGATAAGTCCCCCACTTATCATATAATATCACAACCAGAGGTTTGCAAATGCAAGCAAATTTGTTAAAGCTTAATATCCATATCAATTATTTCCTACCCACGAATTTATTTACTTATTAAATTTTTATGCCACCCATATCACTGTTAAAGTAACTCTGGGCAGCTTACAATATAATAAAGAGGTTAAAAAAAGAAGAAGTTTTAAACAATTAAAATCAAGAAAATTAAATAGGAAGATAAAAATCAAAAGGATGGGTGACATGAGCATGGCGATCTTCTCTCTCCATCATCAGCCACTCTCAACACAGCACAACCCTTTTGGGAATAGAGAAATGGCATGTAAAGTAGTGAATGCTACATCAGAAATGGTGTATCAGTGCCATTTGCTTGAAGGTGTGATTTGTACTCTCACTGGAAAATATTTTTGGTTTGTTGGGCTTCTCAGATCCTGGAATGCCTTCATAGCAGCATTTCCCCATGATTGGCATAGAAACCCAATCCAAGGAGCCTTGGATAGTACAGTGGTCTAAAGCCCTGTTATTAACATCAGCTGCCTGCAATTATTGCAGGTTCGAATCTCACCAAGGCTCAAGGTTGACTCAGCCTTCCATCCTTTCTAAGGTAAATTGAGGACCCAGTTTGTGGGGGCAATAAGCTGACTTTGTAAATATACAAAAGTATGAAGGCTATTGCTTAGCGCATTGTAGCTGCCCTGAGTCTCCGGAGAAGGGCGGCATATAAATCAAATTTTTTTTAAAAAAACCCAATTGCAAAAAACTACCAAATATATCAACATTAGGGTTTCTGAAGGCAAAAAGACCTATCATCAATACAAGTACAGAAAAGTGAAGTGGTGCTAGCAATTTGTTGTGTTGCCTTTCTGTGAAGAAAGGGAAAGGATATGTTTTTAGGCATGAACATAATGGGGTGCAGAATAAAGCACTAATTTACCAGCAAACAATGATTGAGTGACAGTTATCTGTTCTCAACTAAAAGAGCAAGTACTAATTAGATGGCACTTCACAAGTTCTGCAAACTAAATATGCAAATATGCCTGAAGTCATAGTATTCTCATGTACTAAAAATAATTTAGATATATATTTAAACTGGGAATGTTGGGGTGGCAGGATATCTGGTCATCCTGTCTTTGCTCACATCAAAACTTTTTCAGAAGCTAAATTGTAAAACTGAACACCATGGAACACAATTCTTTCCTGGCAATTATGTACCTCTTAACTGTAATTTATATCAGATTTTGTCTCACTTTTCTTTTTAAATCTACTTTTCCATTTGTTGTGCAGTCTTATTCCACATAACAATGTAATGTCCCTTCAAGGGCATTGCTGAATAAAATGCTATCCCTCCAATGTCCACAAAATAATGACTTTACACAGTAAGAGAAAGAGCTGGAAAGGATGCTTGTAGCACTGCTTCACTTAACATGGTTTCCAAAAATAGTGAAGAAATAATAATAAAAAAGCAGAGTATTTTGCTGTCCTGAAATTGAAATACTACTAAGCCTCCAAAATTGAAATTGATTTTTTTATTGAACCATTAAATGATGGAGTAATTTTATTCCCCATTTTTGTGCTGCCATGATATTTTTTTTAAATATTGTAGTGGTGAAATATAACCAGAAGATATGATGAAGTCCAATAACCAAAAATATAATAGGGCTACCAAAATCAGAAAATATCCAAATAGTGATTAAACGAGTGGCATTTGAAGAAAACTAAGATTTTCCCATAAACTGTTAAATACAGTTATAGAACCTGCTGAGTCCTTTAATGTATTAGTAAATCTCACCTTATAGAACTATATTCTCAATTTTGATACAAGATGCTATTCCAATATATATATTTAGATTCTGAATATTCTATTATTCTAAGGTACCTTAGAGTAATTTTACATAACATTATGATTAACTTTTTCTTCAAAATCAAATATAACATTGGAAATAAAATTAAGAAATGAAGCAAGAGCATACAACAAGATTTTTGTTTTATAATAAAGGTTTCAATCTTTGAATTAAATTACTTGATATTAAAATCTTCATATTATTACTTTGTGTTTGTGGTGTGTGTGTGTGTGTGTGTGTATAAAACTGTTGATAAGGGGAAAATAATTCAACAATACAATAAATCTCCATCAAAAAATTGAAATACTAAAAAGTATTTTTTAAAATATGCAAAAAAGAGAGAATAATGTTTTCATAACACGGAAGTCAACAAATAATTAATAAAAAAACCCAATGTCATGGTTCTTATGAGTAAGCCATTATAGTTGGTTGTTAGTCATGTACAGACTGCACATTTCATTTACATATACTCTGTATTGCAAAGAAAAGGCACAGCTATTAGGACTCACGATCTGAGAGATTTTAAAAATAGAATTAAATATCCTAATCAGCTGTCTTTTTCTTATTTTCTTACATATAGGAAGCAAAGTTATTAATCTGACATCCTAATTAACTGCCAAATCACAGATATATTTCTGGAATTGAATGTTGGAAGAATGAAAACTTGTTTCAATAGTTTTCAGTGTAGGAAAAAGTAAGACTATTTTGATCTGCTTCAAATTAGTTTAGTAATGAAGAAAGGTAACAAGTTAGCACCGCCACCTTTTTGTCTTTTCTCTAATCATTGCATGACCAAGGTAACCATTCCTTTAACTCAGTAGGATTCCTGCGTCTAACTTGCTATTGTGTTTGTGTTTCCCAAATTGATTTGTGAAACAGCTATATGCTTTAAGGAATGCATATGCAGATTACAGTTGAAAAATTGAGAAAATGAAAAAAGTCGAATGTAACAATTTCATATATTTCTGTATTTCAAATATTTTCACTTGTTAGATCTGGGAAAAATGATCTGCAGAAATTAGGAAGGAGGAGGAGAGAACTTTGGCCAAAAACACAGTTATGTTTCTAATGGATGAACAAGAAATTAGAAATTATCAAACTAATAAAAGCTGATTGCTACTCTTTTCTTCCCTATTCTGCAATTCAGATTCTGATATTATCTGTCCTGATCAAACTATGTTAGATAATTTAGGATTATATATCTTGGAAATTGATTTCCAATTCTTTTAATTTCTATGTAGAATGTTGGTGGAAAGCACACAGAGGAAAAAGATTTCATTTCTCAAAAAGTTTCATATTTTATATGAGTTAGGGTTTCAATAAATAATATAATTTTTGAAAATCACAAATACAACAATCACATTTCTCCAAGCTTTATTGGCGTATGTAATAGACTATGGTAGAATAAGTGTTTTATGTTAAATGAGTAGATACTCTTCTCAGTGTCACAGACTTTGTTGTTGTTTTTTTTAACCACCCTACAATCCCTTGTTTCGGGTGCAGCTGGGGCAACTGATAGGAGCTGAGTATTTATTGGCTGGATGCCCACGTGGAGTTCCCTGATGCTCATGTGGAGTTCGCAGCAGACAATTACTCATTGCGCTCAGAGAGAGAAAAATCTGCCACTACCTAGGATTGAACTCACAGTTTCCTGATTGTGAGGTGAGAGCTCCATCTCTAGGCTCCCACACTTCTCTCAGTGACATAGACTAAATGGATCAAAAACATAGTCATTAGATTGGCAGATTTTTCAGAACAAAATGTATTCATTGCATATGAACAAGACAATCAGGTAAAACCAAATCATGTCTTTCTAATCCACCTTTAATCCAGGTGACCTTTGACAATATTGATATGAATAGATATCTAAAACATTGATATAAGTTTCATAATTGCAAAGAAATGTATGATTTGGAATAGAATAAGAGTGGTGAGAGCAATTTATACCATGAAATCTAACTTTCTGCTCAGTGCAGTAATCTAAATTAAAGCACCCCTGCCTTGTTTGAACACATCCAGAAGTGAACCTATAATATCTTCGGGACAACCCATTGTTTCTCATCCAAATCACTGCATTTACTCTCTATCTGAGTCACGGTGGTGCAGTGGTTAGAGTGCAGTACTGCAGGCTATTTCTGCTGACTGCTGGATGCCTGCAATTTGGCAGTTCAAATCTCACCAGGCTCAAGGTTGACTCAGCTTTCCATCCTTCCGAGGTGGGTAAAATGAGAACACAAAATTGTTGGGGACAATATGCTGACTCTGTAAACCGCTTAGAGAGGGCTGTAAAGCACTGTAAAGTGGTATGTAACTCTAAGTGCGATTGCTATTGCTATTGCTATCAAAGAAAATATTGAAACTGAGCCACAAGTAATTTCAATAGTCTTTCAAACCTATTTCTGAACCATCAATAGTTCTTAACTCTTTAGCCAGTTCCTAAGCTGTGCGTCTTTTGTGCTTGGCTTCATTTAACTGACAATGGCTTAAATACATCTGGCATGGAAAAAATAATTTGCAAATTTTCAAAGCTCTCATTAATACTCCATGGGACTCTTTCATAGATTTCACAAGACAAACATGCTATCACTTTTAAAAGTTACATGGAATTAGCCTTTCCAAAAATTTACAGAGCCCTGTCCATTTAAATGGGTGGTTTTTTTCTGGTTTCAGGCAAAAATATTGCAAATTGTAGTCATGTGACTTTTCAATGCCATGACAACTTCTAAAACTGACCCACCTGACATGCAGTCACATGACCATGGGGGGAGCAGTGCAACCATTTATGATACCTGGGAGATGTTTTACAGGCCATAAAGTACCTGTTCCCTGGCTGTCATAACTTCAGTCATAAAACAATCAATTGTTAAATGAAGACTTTGTACAGATTAAGAAATAACAGAAGGAAAAACAGCAGGAGAAATTGTACAAAGGAAGTACTGAGATAAATGAATTTCAGGATGTTATAGAAAACTGTGCAAGATCACCCCTAGTGCCTTCTACAGTAATCCAGCCATTATTGTACCAATATAATAGTATTAGTAATTACTACCAAAACAGGCTTTATATTACCTTTGAAAATTGGCCTTAGTCAAATCCTAAATCAAGTTGGCCTTGAAAATGCCAGAAAGGTAAGGCAGTAGTTTTTCAAAATTCTCTAAAAATCATATCTGGGTATCTCTGAATCCTTGAGATAAAGAAAAAGGCAATTGTTGATGGGATTTCTTCTCTTTGTAAAGTTCATACCAAGTTTGTTGATTTTGGTATAGTGTGATTTGTATGAATCCATTCATTTATGGCTTAATGTTATATTGGCTGAAAAATTCTGGGAGTTCGTCCCCACATCTGAAAACTGTTTAAAAAAACCACTTAAAATGAAACTACCCAGAGAAGTGAAAAGGGGAGGAACATCAGGAAAGTTAAGATCTCTTTTTTTTTTCCAGGCAGAATGATGGAACTCTAGGACAAACACATAAGTGTTAGAATATGATGGGAGGCAATTGAATTAAAGAGAAGGTTTTCAAAGTCTACACTAGGCTCTGGTCCCACCATACTGGCCATCAGCAGGATACCATTTAGTGGACTTCTCCGTCTGAAAAATTCCCACAACAAAGTGCCAGTTTTCTGCAGCACTGGACTTCTCAGTAGTTTGGAAAAAAAGAAAAGAAAGAAGTTTAATCTTACGTTGAAATTGTGGGAGTTCTAACCTAGAAAACTATTATGTAATGCTAATGAATAACACAAGATGGTTAACTTCTTCAAAAGCTAATTTGCAATAAAGACATCTCTGTTCATAGCAAAGAAAGCTTAATGATTTGAAAATATCAGCACAATATTTAAGAAACAGCAGAGCACATGAAACTGTTTCTGACGTTATCTGCTTTTACATTTATTTTCTTTTACTTATTGGTGAAAAGGTTGGCATACTAATATTGCACAGCATGTATTTTGTTTCATGTAGAATTCCAATTAAATTTATGATTTTGAAGTTGTCTTTATAAAAAATATATAACAGTCTAAAAAAAGAAACTGCTGAAATAAAATACAGCTACTGGTGCCTGATATAAAATTCTTATCTGAAAAATGCAGTGGCCATATTACTAACAGTGTGTCAGCCACAATTAGTTCTAAGAAGGAACTTGTAATTATAGAGAGAAAGGCTAAATATGTATTTTGCATTCTAAGCATAAGGCCAAAATACAAGTGCTCCTCAACCATTTCTCAAGAGATAAGTACAGTATCAAATGCAATACCACACACTTCAGTCCTGGATCTTTATTCTTCAAAATTGCATTAATGACTTACAGTAAATGAGTTGTTGACTCTCCAGGATGATTTATTCCACTTCAGACCTTCCAATAAAGCACCTATTGCTTTTGTAATTGAATCCAACCAACTTGTTGCTGGTCATCTCCTTCTAGTTCCTTCCATGTTTCCAGGATTGTGAAGGGAATGGAAAATTCAATTATTAGGCTTAAATATGTCTATAAAAGCAATTTATTGCTTTTAGTGAAAGCTTTTCATATGTACTCAAAGCTGCCTTCCATAACATTTTTCTACTTGTTTTATCGTTGCTGTTGTTGTTTCTCTGGGTACTGTAATCTCCCCCTCCCCCCCCTATTTTAGAAATCTGGTAAAGTAGAGGAAAAACCCATTTTCACTTCAAGTATGGAAATTGTGGGATCAAGGAAACATTGTCCTTGGAAACTAATGGTTGCGTTGATAGATTCCTTCCTTCTTGACTGTGTGCATTTCCCATTACAAAATTGTATTCAACCTGCAATTTTGATTTCTCTCCCTTAAAAAAAGATGATTTTTTGCCTTCAAATTTATCAACCTTTATGTGCACTTTCAGGAATATGTAAAAGACTATGTTTGTTATGCTGGCCTCTGTGCTTTGGATTCTTCCACACCATTTCTAACCACATAATAAATTCCTCTGGAATTATTTCCTTATAATGATTTAGCTCTTGTAAGGCTGAAGTAGTGAAAGTGTCATTTAATCAAAGGATTCAGCTTGGAAGTTTGATGATTTTTCTTTTAAAAAGATATTTCAGTTGTGATGAATACAATACATTAAAATTTTATAGTGCATAGTACAGGCACTGTAAATGCAATGAAAAATCACACTGCTGAAAAGAATCTGATGCTTATTGTTTCTTTTAAAAGGGAAGATGGTTGCTTTCAACTTTAGTTGGTTTCTCAAGATCACCTTCAGATGATTTAAAGACACAGGTAGTCTTTAACCATGATACCAAATTGATTCTCATTAAAAAAAATATATGAAAAGTTTACAACTCACATAAAGTTAAAGGCAATTATTTAAAAAATCATATAAATATTCTAATTTACATCAATATGTGGACTTTGCCCCTAGGATTGGGAACATCCTGGACTTAAATTACTCTAACATCGAGAAAGCATTTAAGGCTGCCCCAACCCTCATTTTGGCTCCTCAGATCATCTCTCTGTGATACTTATGCCAGCATATAAACCTTTGTTAACTAGAGGGAAACCAATTAGAAAACAAGTGAGAGAGTGGCTGGCAGGAGTTATGGAAGCTCTACAATATTGCTTTGAGTGTACTAATTGGAACATATTTAAAGAGGCTGCAACAAATGGACAACATATTGTGAACGAATAAGCTTCTACTGTGTCTGCTTATATGGAAAAGTGTACGGAGCATGTCAGTGTTCTTAAGTCTTTTGTCATACAAGCAAATGAGAAACCTTGGATGTCACAGGAGATCTGTGCAATGTTGAAGATGAGAAACACCACTTTCAAATCAGGTGATATGGCAGCACTTAGAATAGCAAGAGCTGATTTGAAATGTGCTACAAAAACACCAAAGTGGGCATATAGTCAGAAAGTACAGAACTTTTTTCAAGATCCTATGGAAACAAGATGTATGTGGCAAGGTATTTGGGCCATTACTGACTATAAGGCACTGGGACATGGGATGAAAATATCAAAGCATTGTTAGAGAACCCACACACCCACTTCAAGGTCAGAAACAGACTTCAAGGTCTGTTTCTGCTGCTCCCTTCTGGGAGGAGGTTTCAAAGTATTTCTAGCAGGACTACCACATTCTGTAACAGTTTTATTCCCTACGCCATCTGTCTGGTAAACTTGCAGGATTCATTTTTCTCACCGTGTACCGTGTATATCCGAATTAGACTGTGTTGTTTCTCTGTGTCATATAATATATATGGGTATATGCATAATTATGTATTTATTTATTTATTTATTGGAGGTGATGACCCTTTGAGAACTGTGTGCAGCGAATTTTCATTTTAATGTATGCCAATTAGTGTACATTCCAAGTGACAACGAAGTTATTCTAAGTCTAAGTTCTCTAAGTCTAAAAAAATATTATTACATGATGAACGATTCTTAGGAAGTGGAGACTGTCCTTTTCAATAGTGAATTATAAGAATTTTCTTTTTACTATCTTGGAACTAGTGATATAATATTAAGAGCTTTACTTCCAGCTTGAGTTCTCACCTTGTCAGTAATAGAGGTCACTGAGGATATATGCCTTCAGTAACTATCTACCTATTGACTGTTAGAACAGATTTGGAGGTCAAACAGCTTAAAAAAGAATCTTCCTGAGTGTCTGAATTGGCTCTTATTAGACCCATGCTTATAAGGGACAGTACTTGATGCTGCCACCAATGATTGTTTTAAAAGGAAACAAATGAGGAAGAGGGGATGTCACTTGCAACACTTTCCATAACCCAAGCAAACTTAAAAACCTTTTGTTGGTCTTTAAACCTTAATATTAGAGAAGCTTACATTGTTTTGTAAAAAGGTGAAAAGGGGCTCTCGGCAGGGGTTAATGATTCCTGGGTCCTGAAAAGCCACCTCTACATCCCTTTTGAAAATATCCCTCCCATCCACATCTAAAGCAATGTCGGCACCTTGATCCAGATGTCCCCTCTTCCTCACACTAAGAACATCTTGGCTGTTCATCTGGCTGCTGAAAGCTTGGGTGTCACTTGTCATTTCGCATAATTGCAAACTTTTTCAGGTCTTCCCTCCTTTCAGCTCTCCTTTTCCTCTCCCTTTCCCTTTCTTTCCCTGCTTCCTTTCTCTGGAGCCCTCTGTCCCAGCATGTTGTGACTCCAACCCCTGAGCCCGTTTTATCGGAGGGAGAAGGCTTCGAAAGTGAAGGAGAGGAGTTGGCCAGGCCTCCCTCTCCAGGACCCTCCTCTCTGGCAATGCCTCAGGTGTCTCCCGAAGGAGAAGAGATTGGCCAGGAGGCAGGTATCCCCGAGCAGTCGCAGTCGGACAGTGACGGACATAAGTCTTGGCTGGATCCACGCCAGCATTGGAGAGACAAGCGCACACAACAGAAAAGGAGGCGTGCCAGAGATTAAGCTGAGTCACTGGACCACACCCCACAGGGGATAAAAGGGGTGTGATGGCCATTCAGGCTCTGTGACGGACAAAGCTAGACAACTAGCAAGTCGCATTTTATCTCTGAAACTATGTTATCTGCCTGCCTTGGATTGAATACGGACTGGACTAGACAACTCTTTGGACTTTGTGGAGGTCGGAGGAAGTTTTGGTTTATCTGTCCCTCTGTGAGTAAAGTTCTTGGTAAGCAGCTACTGGGTTGCTGCCAATCCTGTTAACGAAGGAATTTATTGTCTGCAAGTTTTATTTAACCCCCGGCTGACTGTTTGTGTGTGTGACAGAACACAGCAAAGCAATCTTTCAGCCCTAGCCTCACCTGCAGTTTTCAGACCAGAAGGGTCTGGGAGAACTCTGGCTTTTTACAGAATATGGGCACCTCCTTGGAGACTAAGGCTCTGCTCAGTGATTCCATGTATGTTGCCCAAATTCAAATCTCTCACGCATCATTCCTCTTTCACACCACCTCCCTTCTGCTTACAGGTTTCACACTTCAGCTAAACTCCCTTGCTTTCCAGGATCTGTGGGTCATAGTCCTGTGGGACTGGTCAGTCTGGTTGCAGCTAAGAAAAGCATGGAGGTGAGATCCAGCTGTGGCGAGATTTTCCTATTCACTGACACACACTTTCCATACTCACCCAACCCAGGCTCCAAAAGGCAGTAAGTTTAGTGATACTCAACTTCTTTTCAAGCAGCTGTTGAATGCAAGCCTCTCAACTCCCTTTGCCACCTTATTCCTGATCGGGCACAATCTTAAGAACCCACCCACAGACAAAAAGGTCTGCTGCCCGCTAGGTGAAGGCTTACCCGAGCCAATCTGATGGCTAGGTGAGCTGGGATTCCCTTCATGATTGCCAAAATTGTAGGAAGAATTGGCTCAAGTTCCCATCCGGGAAAAACAACAGTAATGCCAAATGAAGAGAGAAACCAGCTTCTTGAAAAGAAGGTTCTCTTTGTTGGTGGTCAGAAGCGACTTCAGCAATCGGTTCTGGGACAGCTGAGTCAGTTAGGTGCATTGATGGGCTTTTATAAATTTCTGGTGTTTCGCAATTAGGATTTGTGTGTCTTTTATTATTTAATTAATGTTGTTTTGTTGCCTTCTCAAAGTTGTAATTGGCCCCCAGGGTGGCCTAATCCTATCAGTTTGATTTAATCAGTTTTGGCTTGCTTCTGTTGTATTGCTTATTCGGAGATTCTGCTACTGTGCTTTTCTAGTGAATGGGGGAGATCTGATTTTATGAATGAAACATTGTTTCCAGTCATGAAACTTAGTCTCATTCACGCTGTTTGCTTGAGGATAATTTCTGAGGGCAGAAGCAGAGGCTGCTCTCCCACTTCTGCAAATTCCTTTTCTTCAGACTATTTCTGGGATTGGGGAAGGAGGGGTGAGAGAGAAGGGGGTATTTTACCACAGTTTCATTGAATAAATTTTGCTAATGACTTCTCTTTTAATCATCATTACAGCTTAAAAGTGTTTTTGTGAATTGTACTAAACTTGCTTTGCTCAAAATGATTCTACATTAAATATCTTTGAGTTTTTACATGTATTGGGTAGTAGAAATGGGGGGCACTGTTCACTACAACCTGTTAACTGATCTGTTAACTACAACCATTCTATTTTCTTTCAATGCATAGAAAAGCACTGACAAACACAGAGAAGCTCAAAAAGCTCATAAAGATGATTATAGCAGGATTACATTTAGTTCACTTCAAGTGGATTAAAAAATGCAAATGTTCTATAATAAAAAGGGTAGGTGTCAAATTTCTAAATTAGTGTGCATTATACATGTGTTACACTCACAAGCCCCAGTTCAATTCATTTGTTAATTGCTGCAATATAAAATGTTAACCTGTGCATATGGAGAAACAGCTGATGAAGGTAAACCTTGCTTTTCAACAGTGGCATTCATAAGCATAATTTCTATATAGGTAGTCCTCAATTTACAGCATTTGGGACTGGAACTTCTGTCACTAACTAGAGACACACCTAATTTTGCAACTTTTTTTGTTAACCAAATCACTGCAGTTATTAGTTGAATCATAGGGTCATTAAACAAATCCAGCTTTGTGTGAGGGCGATATGACCGCAACATGTCACCCCGTTGATCGCCAGGTTGATTTGGTTGATCTAGTTGGCTAGGCGTGACCCCCTCCCCCTCTCTCACTGCTCCATGTGTATCCCTCCCAAAGCTGCACGCTCAGTGGAAGAGAATGACCATCCCAGACAAAAGGGATGTACCAATCTTAATTCAAGGGTATACAACGCTCCCCTGCTAGAACCTCCCAACAAACTGCATCCAGCTTTCCCCATTGAGTTTGCCTGTTGGAAATCAGCTGGAAAGGTCTCAAATGGTGATCATATGACCCAATGTCACTGCAATTGTCATAAACAATTGCCTGAATTATGATTATGTGACCACAGAGAAACTGAAATTTTTGTAAGTCTGAAAACTGGTTGTAAGTCATATTTTTCAATGGCATCATAAATTTGAACAGTGAATGGACATAAGTGGAGAACTAACTGTAATGGAAATAAAATATTGGCTTTTACAACACCATCTTTTGGGTTTATACACAAACTACATTCATTAACACCATGCAAAACATAGAAAACAAGTTTACAATGAATAAAAAAGAACGTTGCAAAATTTTTGCAATAAGAATTTATTCAAACAGTTAATTTAAAATTGATACTGCAATATTTACTATAAGTAGAATCAATACTATTTTTATATTATGCTAACAGGAGATCTGCCACTAGAAAATCATACCCAATGGATTCCAAAGGCATAGAAAGCATTTTAGGTAAAAATGCAATTTGGGCAATGTTCATTAAATCAGCAAATTATTTCCTTTGAGACTATTTTAAATAGAACTGTATGATGCAACTTGCTTTATTCATATTTAACAATTGCTCTGATCTATTTTCTAGGTGACTATGGCATAAACAAAAATGCAGTATGTTTAACTGACATTTTTCTTTTTTTTCTACAATGAATTTTATATGACAAAGGATAAATAAACCCACTGAAAGTCAACATTTTAAAATATATGTAGGCTATCTGAAAAACTAAGCCTACTAATGGTAAAATACATCTGTAGATAAATGAGTTGTTAAGTTGTTTTGTTTCCCATGGTTTCATTGTAATTACTTCATGCTTGAGAATGCACTGGATTAAAAAAAAACAAAATGAGTAAACTAATTAATGAACACATTAATAATATTTTTATGAAATAACACAAGTATTCAATTTTCTGCAAACTGCACATATTTATGACTTCATATGAATAAATTTAATGAGCCAAAATTCATATTTTTAGCATTTTCACATCTGCATGAAAAATGAAAAAAGTAACTAAGTAAAGCAATGGAAGTTTTGATTTCTCCTTCATCTTTTCTAAGAAGCAGTTTATCTTCTATACCAAATACAATTCCACTGCAGTTGAAACCCTCTACAAATTCAGGCCAGCACAATAGCATATAAAACACTTGTCTGGCATCAACAGATGAAATCCCAGTGACATTTTTTTGAGATAAACATAAATGGTGATATAAGCCCTTTGGGTTCTGTATGGCATGCTCAAAGATTTGCGTTGACAAGACATCAATTTTTTATTTATTTTCATCATACATAATCTACTCAAACCAATTTTCCTTCAATAAAAACTGTACGGTATCATCATATCCATCTTGATATAGCGATTCCATTTTCTCCTGGCTTGGTGGAAATAGAGCTTGATGAAGTCTTATAAAGTTGCCAATGGATAACTGCATCCAAGAAGGAAAAAGAAACAGGATATTTTCTGCTTAATTAATTGCATTTTGATATAATGCATTATTTCATAGAGATTGCATTCTTGCATTTGCTAAGCCATAAAGTGCTTGATTTTGTTAATGGCCTCTATGGTATATAAATCATGGCTTATGACTTGCAATATTTGAGGCCAGTCAAATGGGGTGTATTTAATAAACCATGGGGAAGCAATCATGGCTTAGTTTACTGTGAGAACCTAGGGACTTCAAGATTTCACAAAATTTACCCAACATACAGCACTTAAATATTACATTTACCTTACATCTAATTAATAACATTAATTAGAACATTAATTAAATTAAAATCTGAGGCAAACTGGTTTTCCTAATCTAATTATTTTCACCATCCTAGAAAACTGAAACAGAAAAGAGACAGTCCTAAAATATTTTTAAAAAGCTAATCAAATCTTTTGCCCCTTTTGTAACAGTTGAAACATGTTTTAAAATATTCTATGGTATGTTAAGTTTGGTATAGTTTTCATACCTACTTTTATTTGAAAATTGCACTACAATTATCCAGTAGTTTACTACTAAATTTTAGTGATTTGGTTTTGAAGCATCAAGATCAAATTCATAAACCTGGCCCTGATGTCCCCCACCACAGAGGTCGCCAGTAATATTCTGTCTAATGCAGGGGTGTCAAACTGGCGACCCATAGGCCGGATGCATCGTGCACAGGGCACGCCCACCCCAGCTCCAGGACGGGAAAAAACATCACAAAACATCACATGATGGCAACGTGACACCGTGAGTTTGACACCCGTGGTCTAATGTCTTACACTCTTAATCATCACTGCTATTTTTAATTAGGTAAAACCAAATCACTAACATTTAATTACTTAGTTTGATAAAAACATCAATCTTCTTAAAACAGTTGTTCCTTACAAGGATAGTGGAGTATAGAAGTATAGAACTGTGGGAGACAAACAAATTAGAATCTGACTCAAACCAGAGTAAGCAACTTTATAGAGTTTGCACACTTCCTTTTATAATTACTTTTGGAAATAGCTGGTTATGTACTTTTCAGCTATTAGAAATCTTTGGATAATAACTTTCAAAGAAACTGGTTAGTTTGACATACAGTTCTACTGTATATGCCCAAAAATAAAGACATGCCACATCTAGCACATTTAGCACATCTTACTAAATAACAAATAATAATTCTAAAACTCTGGAATAAATCATTTTTCCTTGCATAACTCACCATGATGTCTTGCTTTGCAACTTTAGCATAAATATCCACTAGTCCTTTGTTTTCTGGGCAAATATCTAGCCGGCCACAAAAAGGAGAAACAGTCACAGTTCGACCTTTTGGCAAGATAGGGAGGCCATTGGTTAAGCCACCATCGATCCATTTCTAGTGGAAACAGTTATGCTCTGTCAATAATTAACTGCTTTATTATTTGTCTATGTACATATCCAGATACCATTAACTGTGTCAAAACCTTGATTCTCTTAGGGAGAGAATCACAGCTATTAATCTGTATTATGCATTTTTAATTCTCTAATTTGTATCGTCTATATGTCATCTAGAAAGCTTTATGGCTTCAACATCTAACCTAATTTCTAGTTTTCCTTGATTCTTATCTATCCTATTACTTTTAGTCCTTTCTTGATGAAAACTTCTAAACCTGAACACTCTGTTCAAATATTTATTATCCTTTCAAAGATTTTGTTCAGATAATGATTTTGGATTTTTTCGTCCACAGGCAAGATGGTTGCAATTGTTCTTTTAAAGGGAACAGAAAGATACCATAGTTATGCAGGTACATAATGCTCTAAATCAGGAGTATACAATCTTGGCAACTTTAAGACTTGAGGATTTCAACTTCCAGAATGTCAATGCTGATGGTATTCAAGTGGTACTGTGGCATCCAAGCTTCTTGTTATTATTGGTACTATGTTTGCTATCTTTTGCCACAGTTGTTCTACTTCTATAGTAAGGTCTTTATATTTTGTGATTTTTGTCTCGTTCTTTCTCTTTTATTCTGCTATCACCAGGTAAAGGTAGTCTTCAATTTACAACAATTCATTTACTGACTATTCAAAGTTACAATAGCACTGAAAAAAGTGACTTATGGTCATTTTTCACAATTACAATCATTGTAGCATCCCCATGGTCACATGATTAAAATTCAGAAACTTGACTGACTCATATGGTTGCAGTCAATGGGAGATGTGGATTCACTTAACAACATGTTTCTAACTTAACAATGCAGTGATTTACTTAACTGTGATAAGAGAGATCATAAAATGGGGCAAAATTAACTTAACAATTGTCTCACTTAGCAAAAGAAATTTTGGGGTCAATTATGGTAATAAGTCAAGGACTACATGTATGTCAATGTTGTTATTATTGAAACAGTATTAAAACCCTCCCAACAAAACATTAGAGGGACATATTTTCACAACAAACCCTCACTCTTTTTCTTCTCCTACACCACAGAATCATCAATTACATTTTTTAAAAAATTCAAACGCTATTTCATCCTCAGGCTTTGTCTCTAGCAATTCACACATATATATTATTACAAAGAAAATGCTGTAGCATAATGTATAGTTAAAATCTACTTAAAAGAAATCATGGAGCATGACGAAAATGTTTAGGATATATACTAAGTATTTAAACCTGTGCAACTATAGAAGTATATGTTTTAGAGTGCTATACATTGCTTCATGGATCACTGAATTTATAATCAGGATAAATGAATAAGTCTGTCTTCCTTATCCCTTATAAGTCAGTATAAACTCCCACAACATGAAGCTCATTAAAAAAAGCACTTTAAAAATTCCACTACTATCTGGAGACCAGTAAAATATTTTAGTGCACAGCATTAAACAATTCTATTCAAATAAAGAGAATCTCAGCTATTTGCAGTATGAGAGAGAATGCGCAAGAAAAAAACTGATGGCCATACAACTGTTGGAATATTTGTAATCCAACATAGCAAACAATATGATTGCTAGACTTTTAAGGCCTGCACAATAAAAAGAATTTTAACACCTCCATAGCTCAAAATATAGCAAATTGTGTCTATGGCAGCATTCTCTTATGCAAAAATTTATCTAGTTCTGTCAGCCTTGTGATATATTCCAGACAAGAAACATACCCAGACATACTAGGTCTAACTTTATTGTAAAGATACATTAACATATTGTTGCAAGTCTGAAAGCACATCTGTTCCTCCTTGCCTTTATAGTTCAAGAAGCTAGGGAAGGTCCCTTCTGAGATGTTTGTCATGCCTTCTTTGGGCTAAGCTGCCTCTTATCTGACTGTTATCTAGCCAGCAGCTCTTCCTCTTGTCTCCCAAGGTCATTCTCACATACTCATTACAAGTACAGAAATTACTTCCTAGGTTGTTACTAATGAAGAAAACTGTCCACATTGTAGTGATATTTTCTCTGCTTTAATAATAACCAGAAGTGTCAATCGTATGAGACATCTACAGTATTTCATTAATTTTAACATCAGGAACATTCCATGCCATTTCAGAAGCCCATGATGAGTGATATTTTTGCCAGAGCAAGTCTTGAAGCATAACATCACATAATTGGTTTTCAAGGCCATAATGCTTCAAAGGTGACATGTTAATACAAGTTCTTAAAAATATCAGATAGTGATGATCAGCCTAATTGATATGATGATTTTTTGCAGCATGCATAAAAACACAGTATCCAGAATAAGAATTCTAATTATACAGACCTGTCCTTTATAATCCACTGCATTTATTCCTGCATAAAGAGGAATAAAACTGCTGGCTAACAAAGCCTAGAAAACATAGGAAAAAAATATGAATAATAAGAAATATCTTATTTCCTTAACTGGGGAGAAATACTAATAATAACAATTCTATTTTAGTTCCTCTTTCAGACAATACAGTTTATAATTTTAATTATCAAATAATGTATATCTGGCTAGATGGGAGTGAAGAGAAAAGAGTAGATCCATTTTAAGAGTTAAAATCCAGGTATTCCCATTTGTCTACAATGTAAGATCTTTTTAAAAATCCTTTCTGTCAGTCCTGGACCAAGCCACCTATATTATCTTAGCATGAGACTTTAAAGAGAAATATCTATGAGTGTGACTCACTTAACAACTTCTTTGCTTAGCAATAGAAACTCTGGTCTCAATTGTTGTCGTAAGTTGAGGACTACCCAGAAAGGCCAGTTGTTAAGATTTCCAAGACAATTAGGTCATGAATTCCTGGCTATAAATATGTCAACAGTTTTCATTTTTAAAGCAAGGGAGCTTTTCAAGTGAGGAACATGAAGAGTTTGCAGACCAAAACTAATAAAAACTAAACTCTTAAGATCCTGGAGAAAACTGGGTGATTTCACTTATAGGAGTAATATGCAACTTTCCTACCTTAACAAGATCTTCTCTGGAGGCAAAATGTGAAAGCAGATAATTTTTTCCATTCTTAGTACTAGTGACTGATATAAAAAGGCGATTTTCTGCTATCTCATGGGCATTAGGGGGGAGGATTGAATCAATGTAGCCCCTATGGAAAAACAGAATAAATATTAGTCCGCTTTAATAATTAAACAACTTCTAAATAATTTAGAAAAACATGAATGCTGCATTTCTCTATAGTAACTATCACAAACGCCGTATCTCTGATGTACCATTTATTGGAGAATTTACAAGAAAACCAAATTTGGCAGTATAAATATTTACAATCTTACCTAAGTTTTGTCATGAGATCATAGCCAGGTGTTAGTGCTCCAAAATAAAGTTTTCTAGTATCTTCAGCAAGTTGGTAGGTAATATTTGTACATTTCTGAAAAAAGATTCATACACCAAATGTAAACACAGCTCCTCTCAAAACATTAATCTAATTACGTGAAACATTTAACTGACTTTTTAACATATGTATGCACACGGATGGATAGATGGATAGACAGACAGATAACAGGAATGTCGTTTGGGGAAGGTTTCTTTTTTATACACTCCAAATCTTTAAAATGCTACATATTAATAAGCAGGCTTCCTAATTAGAATACATTTAAGAAAACTTAACTGTGAGCCCATATGATGGACCTCTGTTTAATAAAAGAAAAATCATACAACTAAGAAAAGATGTAGCCTCAAATAGAGAAGGGTCCAAAATCATCTTATTACAGTACTCTACTCTTTCACTGGTTAAATAATTATTTTTAAAACTTTTTTTAGTGAAGTTCCTATGATTAAAAAAAGGTGTCTATCCTACACCTTTACATATATACCTTATATGCAGTGGTGGGCTGCAAATTTTTTAACAATCGGTTCTCTGCCCTAATGACTGCCTGGGTTGGTGTGGCTGAGTGGGCATGGCTGGTGGGCGTGGCCAACTTGATGTCCCTTACATCAAGGGGCGCTTCACCTCGCCGGCCCTCTCATGACTGTGGGGATACTGCAACGGTCGTAAATGTGAAAAACAGTCATAAATCACTTTTTTCATTGCCTTTGTAACTTTGGTCAGTAAATCAACTGTTGTAAGTCAAAGATTACCTGTACAAAAATGCAAAAAGCTTCTTTGCTTGCAAAAAGCTGCCCTAAATACCAGTCATTACATTAGAAATGGGGAAATACACACTGAAGATAAAATGAGTCACAGCAGTCATGGAAACCTAAACCATTCTGTCTGAATACCTTCCTTTTCCTCAGCAATACCTGAAACCCTGAGTTACAAATCAGGTTGCCAGAGCACACTGAGGAATTAAAATAGTTAAAATACAAGGATAACTGTCAGCAGCCACATTATTCTTGTTCATGAAGTGAAACCTTTTAGCAGAGAGGTCATTTAAGCTCTCCAGAAAGTATGTGGGCATATTTGGGCTACAAAATGCCACGCTAAAGAGACAAATTAACAACTTAAGTGAGAGCTAATCCCATTCTGCCTTTGTTCAGACCTTGCTGCAGGGAATTTTTGCCTATGAATATAGCTATCTATCCCTATCTCTTAAGTGGTGACATCTTCTGTGGGCTATTAAAGAAGGTAGGGGTTGCTTTCTCCCTCTAAGAAAACATGTTTCTCCATTTCTCATTCAGGGAGATATATTCTTCCTTTTTAATATTTCTCAAAATATTTCATTATTCTAGGAGGGGTGAGTGCTAACTTTCTACAATTGGTGCAATGTTACTATGCCATATTATCATGAGAGAAAACTAAAACAAATTGGAAGGAGGATCCACTTATCAGTGAGCAATCATGTGCCTTGCCCACTCTGAAGCAATGCAAGAGACTCCTGTCCCAAAGTTGCTTTTTCAAGAGGCAACTGGGCTTTCTGGAAACCAAGAAAATCCACTTCTCTCTTGAAAAAAGCACCTTTGGGACAACCATGACCTGGATGACTGAAGAATCTCCATAGACGAGACTCCTGTGCTCAGTGAACTGACAAGCACCCAGGAGAAGCAATCATTAGATCCATTTGTACCACTTAAAGATACCAGCTGGTCTCACTCACCTCACAAGATATCCTAAGGTAATCATCCAAATTTAAGGAAAGATCACATGCTCTCAGAAAGGCAGTAAAAAAATCAGACAGAATGCCAAGCTAGCATCCTGCCTCTCAGCCATTTCTTCTGTGGCTATGCCTATCCTTCTGTAAATAGCTGTTCAAGGCCCAGGAATAAAAGTACCACTAAAAACTCAGGGAGAGACAGGACTCCGGAGAAGTTCAGTCTACAGACAGAAAGTCTGAACAGTTTCTGAAAACACTTAAAGCATCAGGAGTGGCAATAGAGATAAAGATTAGGCTAGAAATACACACACACTAGAATCTTTCCTTCCTGCGTTCCTTGCAGGATTAAACCTGTAAAGTGGGAAAAGATTTCTTCCAACAAACAGTTTTCCAAACTACTCAGAAAATTAACATCTAGTTCAGGAAAACTGTTGCGAACCGGTAGCAGCCCACCTCTGCTTATATGTATATGCATTATGAGCTTTTGTCTCTTAGAAACCCCATGTATCAAAGTATCAGAACACATGTGTGAATAGTGTTACCAATATTGATAAATGAAGTAAAATTCATTATGTTCCTACCCTCAGGAGACATCATAATTTTAATGAAAGTTATCGTATTATTGAAGCTAAAGTAAATGAAAATCAACATGGAAGCAAAGAAAGACTTCTGAAATCATGCTAAGAATTGTGATAAAGAAAAAGAAAAGCTACAGAGACTTGAAAAAAAAAAGACAGGCTTTTATTACTTTTATAATGTACAGTTTATAAGGTGTAAATATTGCCAGTAAATTATCCATTATAGAATTATAAACTTACATATTTTGATGCCTACTTGACCACTTCATAGACTGATTGTAAATACAAGCAGAATTTTTTTGGTAATTAGTTATTTGTCTCATAATATTTCAAATGATGATAAGGATACATCAGAAGCTGCTAATTTATTTCCATTTAACTAAGATCTACTACTATTTTACTGAAATATTTAATGATGCCTACATTTTTGTCCAGCTAGAGTGTAGTTTCTGAACTATAAAAGATTAGGATGAGCAAAACAGATCCTGGAATTTATGGAAAGAATCGTACAGTTTTAAATCAAAGAAAACTGCAGGTGACAATGTTCAGTTATTTTAATACCACAGACTTTCAGTATGTAATTTATTAAGATAAATCCTCATTAAAATGCAAAACTAGCTTTAACAGCTGTAGGTAGCATATGGGCAATCCCGATGGTGCTGGAATTAAAGTTGGTTAAACAACAGTGATTTCCACCATTGACTTCCCAAACCCTTAAAAGGATGTGACTGAGATAGTTGCAACAGCCTTAGTTGAAATATGGCGCAGAGATAAAAGCATGGTCATCTGATTTACAAGTTCACAGTAAATAATAAGCTCAGTGCATAAATCCTGATCAGATGCAGTTGAGCTAGACTACTATAAAATGAGGCAATAGACTAAGTTAAGTGAAATACAAAATAAATAAAATTGTATTGTAACCTATAGAACAAAATGAAGATACTATTCAGATACTTCCCCAAGTTATACAAGCTAATTTTTTGGAAACAATTCCATTCCCAACTTCATTTGCACATAAACACACATCACTCTTATGATCAAGCCTTGTCCTCTAAAAGGTTACCTCCACTTTTTGTCACTTCCCTGCCCTGCTTGCTATAGTTGTTCATGTACACTTCTACCACCTATTCAACCTGTTGGTTCCTCCCTTCCTGTGCCTTCTTTTATTTATTATTTATTTATTTTGTCGCATTTCTATGCCGCCCAACTCCTGAGGGACTCTGGGCGGCTTACAAAAGAGAATAAAGCAATGTAACAATATCCCATACAAAAGTTAAAAGAAGACATTAAAACATTAAAACATTAAAATGTTAAAACACATACACTCCAATTTGTGGCTGGGTCTCGCAAGATCACTATAATGAGATCAACGGCCCCAGGCCTGCCAGAAGAGCCAGGTCTTCATCGCTTTCTGGAAGGCCAATAGGGTGGGGGCGGTCTGGACTTCAGGAGGTAAATGGTTCCAGAGAGCCGGGGCAGCCACAGAGAAGACCCTCCCCCGCAGGTCCGCCAGCCAACATTGTTTAGCTGATGGGACCTGGAGGAGACCGACTCTGTGGGATCTTACCAGTCGCAGGGAGCTATGTGGTAGAAGGCAGTTTTGAAGATAGCCTGGTCCTGAGCCATGTAGGTTAAAGGTATGGTTAAAGCCATGTAGGTTAAAGCCATGGTTAAAGGTAGTAACCAACACCTTGAATTGCGCCCGGAAATATTTTGATAATATTTTCTTTCAAAATTATATTTTTGGTAATGTTTTCCTTCAGATACACTGACATTTACAGAGCAGTCATAAAACTATCTGCAGTTCTGATGAGATGAACAATTATCTGTAACTCAACCTATTCTATTCAATTCTATTCATATTCTGATTAATATAATGGACAACATTAGACCTTGGGATACACAAACAGTTCTTAAAACCTAGGATTTGCAATAGCAATTGCAAGTGCCACATAGGTTGGAAATTATTGTCAAACAGTATAGAATTGTTGTCAACTGCACAGACTCACTTTCCGTGACTCTGTGGCTGGCCTTATAAATTTAATATTTAGTATTAAATTTATAAGGCTTCATCACTGCCTTTATAATAAATTAATAACACATTATAGCACATATAAAAAAGGCTTTTCATCCACATTTAATAGGTGGTGAAGGAAGAGCAGCACATGCTATTGTCACACCTATTTCAATCGTATCAGTCCTATTAGCAGACAACTCTTACTCAGAAATATCTCAGTGACCATTAACATTCCTGTATATATGATAGTTGCATAAGACAGTTACTTAATTTACTCCACAGGTAGACCTGGAACTTACCAGGACTGCGGTGGTTAACAATTGTCAGTGTATATACTGGAATCTGCCCTTCATAGTGTGTAAGTTGTGACATGTAAAACTGGTCAGTTATGATTGATACAAATTTACACATTCTACAGCAGTTGTTCAGCAAATCAACATGGTCATTAAATAAATCTGCAGTTATTAAACAAACACTGCAATCATTAAGCAAACCAATGCTTCCCTATGGGCATGGTTTTGCTAAAAATGGAAGTGCCAATTTTTGGCAAAACTGCTGTAAAACATCATCACATGATGGCAGGAATGCTGCAAACGGCCATAAATGCAGCCCTATTGCCGAGCACATAATGTTCGATCATATGACCGCAGGGGAAGAGCACAACCATCAGAACTTCAAATCTGGGACATAAGTGGTGCCAAGTAGATACATTATAACTTCGAACAATCACTAAGTGACTGGTTTTAATGAAGGACTACTTGTAGTTTGCTTAATAATGGTACCTGAAAAAAAAAATCTAATTTTTGTTTTGCAGAACAAGTTAATACTGCAAATTTACAAGGCACAATAACTGGTTTAGCCAAAGGTGTAATGTCAAAATTAACCAGTTCATATTATAACTTATGGTGTTAACATTGTATCTTAGGTGTTATATCGGAACATAATGTTCAGATCTGTAGAAATAACAACCCTGTTTCTAATCTTCATCATTGTAATCTTTATTTTTTCAAATTCGTAGCCAAAAACAAGATGAAATACATCTGCAAATGCAAATTAAAATGAGTGAAATCAATTTGTTGTTGCAGTTTTCTCTTCTATAAAGTGTATAAAACACATTGGTCTTATTTTCAAAAGCTTAGCCGAGATCATCCAAAGCAGGTAGACTTAAGTTGTGTTTTCAAGATTACAAGTTCTTCTTCACAATTACCTCAATACTTTCTGGCACTGTTAAAAGAACAGTGGCAGTCAAAGCTCCTGAAGATGCTCCTGCAAAGGCCTTCACAACCTTCAATAACTTCTTACCATGTCTGCAAAAAGCAGATGCTGCCCCCAAGTGGTAGATCCCCAGAAAGCCAGAGGCTGCAAAGGATAAGTTGAGATGTTTCATCTTTGCTGTGGAAAGGAAATTTCAAAAGGAAATAGAGTTACTTAAGATTTCCCAAGCATTTTCTCCAAAATATGACATATTTTAGACTAAATTAAAACCGAAGAGAGATAAAGTGCATTCAGAAAGTATTCAGACCTTCACTTTTGTCAATTTTATTATGCTGCAGCCTGATTCTACAGTTGTTGAAATTCATTTTTTTTTGTCATTAATCTACACTCACTACCCCATAATGACAAAGTGAAAACACAATTTTAGAAATGTCTATAAATTTATTAAAAAGAAAAAACTGAAATATCACATTGGCATAAGTATTCAGACTCTTCACTCAGTACTTTGTTGAAGCACCTTTGGGAGCAATTACATCCTTCAGCCTTTTTGTGTATGATGCAATAAACAATCCCCCTGGATTGGGGGATTTTTCCGCCATTCTTCCTTGCAAAATCAGTCAAGTTCAGTCAGGTTGGATGGCAACCATTGGAGGACAGCCATTTTCAGGTTCCTCCAGAGATGTTCAATAGAGTTCTGGTCTTGGCACTGGCTGAGCCACTCTAGGACATTCACAGAGTTGTCCCTAAACCACTCCTGTGTTGTCCTGGTTGATCGTTGTCATGTTGGAAAGTGAACCTTCGGCCCAGTTTGAGGTCCTGAGCACTGTGGAACATGCTGTCAACTGTCCAGTTGGCAAATCCAGAAAAAGAAACTCCTGGAACATTGTTTTATCAAGAGTATAAACTTTACTGAATAAATCCACATTCGCACAGAAGCAAAATCAGCTCTGGGTTTCCATGCAAAAGCATGCATAGTTCATTCCCCCTTTCCCCTCAGGCCACCCACAATCCATTACGTCCACCAATCACTTCTGTTAATTTTGTTATGAGAACCAGCCAGCCGCACTGTGACATCTGCTCTGGGTGTCCTTGAAGGGGGGGAGCAATGTCTCAAGGGAACCAATGATGCTTGGATGCCGTTCCCCACCCTTGCATTCCAATCCACCACCACCCTTTTGTCAAGCTGAGAGCAAAGCGGAATATAGGTGAAAGTTCAAGTCAGTCTTGACACAGATTTTCAATGAGGATATGGCTGTATTTTGCTCGTTAGCTTTCTCTCAACCATGACCAGTCTCTGCTGCTGAAAAACACCCCCACAGCATGATCCAGCCACCATCATGCTTCACTGTTGTGATATTGGGTAGGTGATTAGTGGTGCCTGGTTTATACCGTTTAGAATTAAGTTTGAACAATTCAATCTTGGTTTCGTCTGACCAGAGAATCTTGTTCCTCACAGTTTTGAGAGTCTTCAGGTGCCTTTTTGCAAACTCCAAGCAGGCTTTCATGTGTTTTCACTGAGAGGCTTCTGACTAGCCACTCTATCATAAAGCCCAGATCAGTAGAGAGCTGCAGTGATGGTTGTCCTTTTGGAACTCTGTAGCATCTCCACTCAGGATCTCTGCAGTTCAATCAGAGTGACCATCAGGTTCTTGGTCACCTCAGAGTGACCATCAGGTTCTTGGTCACCTCTCTTACTAAGGCCCTTCAATTGTTCAGTTTGACCAGGTGACCAGCTCTTGGAAGAGTCCTGGTTGTGCCAAACTTCTTCCATTTGAGAATTATGAAGGCCACTGTGCTCTTAGGAATCTTCCTAACCTGCAGCAGAAATGTTATTGTAGCCTTCCCCAGATCTGTGCCTTGCAATAATCCTGTTACTGAGCTCTGTAGACAGTTTCTGTGGGCCACTTCATGGCTTTTGCTCTGCTACAGTATGTATTGTTAGCTGTGAGGCCTTCTATAGAGGTGTGTGTCTTTCCAAATAATGTCCAATCAATTAAATTTACCACAGGTGGACTCTAGTCAAGATGTCAGCAACGATCAAGAGAAATGGGAGGCACCTGAGCTACATTTCAAGTTGTTGCAAAGGGTCTGAACACTTATGCCAATGTGATATTTCAGTTTTTTTCTTTTTAATAAATTTACAGATATTTATAAAAATGTGTTTTCAATTTGTCATTATGGGGTATTGAATGTAGAGTAATGAGAAAAAAATGAATTTCAACAACTGTAGAATCAGGCTGCAGCATAACAAAACAGACAAAAGTGAAGGGGGTCTGAATACTTTCTGAATGCACTGTAGTTTGTCGTTTATCATATGGGATAATCTTCTCTCACAATATGTTGGTTTGTGTGCTATTATTAGGTTAAGAGGTATGTTTTCTGTCTAGGAATTAACAGCTGGTGCTTAGTAGCAAAAATAACCTGGTAATTTGGAGGCGATGGAAGAACACATTATAGGTAATATTTTAAACAAACCAGTGGTAACTATTTCAGGTCATATAGGTCAAGGAAGAGGAAACAGCTTAATCATAAATTTTGATTAACATAGCCTGCTAACATGGCTGTAGACTATCTTTGAAAATCACCAAAATAAGTAACTCTGGACTTTCCTAATTCCTTGCAATATAATTAACTAATTTTAAATAGTGCATAATGGACATTTATTGTAATGCATCTTTTTTTCAGGATTCAACTAATTAAGTGGAAGATTTACAGTGTAAGGTATCTCAGCACACATTTCACAGTAGTAAATATTACCACTGCAAGAGAATGAAATGCCAGGGGATGCTAGTTTGCACATTCAGCCATATGATTAGCCTATTTGGATGGAGGAACACCCCCCCCCCCAATACAACATCAGAGAGTTTGTGGCAAAAGATTCTAAAGAAAACATTAAAATATATTAAATAACCAGCATACAACACAACGAGCACAGCTAAAATTCAGAACCAAAGAAAATGATGCTTCTGGTACAATGTTTGATATTTCCATTTCAGGATAAATTGTAGATGCTTTGCATAAACTCTATATTAGCATGGATTTACCACTGAGAATTTTATTGATGGTGCCTGGTGTATTTTTTTAATGAAAAGACAAGACTAACATTTATACTCCAATTCATAAGAATTCATATAATCAGCAAAGAAACTGAAACTGAAATGAATGAGATAAATGAATGCAGAAAGAAACCATGAGATTTATGCTTAGATTTTTTGCTATTATTGGCTTTTTAAAAAAAAGGTTTCTCATATAATCTGCTTAATATTTCCAAGAAAAGTATTTGAGCTCTTTAGGATTTTCCGTTTCTTCCAAATATTTGCTTTGAAAGATATCACACTTTATGAAGGTACAATAGAAAGGGAGCATGAATGAAATAACATTAACGTTTAATGACTTTTATTTATTTCATAAACAAAGTCATTCAAAATGTAATGCACCAGGATGAAAAAAGAAACTTCGAAGTTCATTCAATTCAGTTAAGAGGATTTCTAGTGGCAGGAAAAAATACTTCATTAAACCATCAGTTCTGCCATATTGTATGTTTTAAAAAGACAGTGAACAAAGATGGATCAAAATTGACCTTTTAGATGAATACTTTATTTTGAGGATATAAATCCATATGAAGAAAGAGATGGCAACCATTCAGTGCAAAAAATCGGGGGGGGGGGGATTCATACAGACAATTCACTATATGCAGCATCCTATCTGCTTGAATTAGTGGACATATAGCAAAATTCAGTAGTACATAAGAGCAACTGTTTATTGCGGATGCAATAGTACAAACCATTGTGAAATTCTACAGAAAATGACAAAATTTATAAAATGCATTATGAAGAAAGAAACAGTAGACGACGCCGAATTTTCTCTAGGGTGCCAAAAGAAAGAAACAGTAGTAATAGGTTAATGACATGTAATTCTATTTTCAATTGGGTAAACAGAATAATATTGGTGAGAGATTAATAGATTTTTTCAAAGAGAATTCTTCAGTTCTTCAATACTAGCCTTTGAAGTTCATATACATGGACATCATTGGATACACAATACTGGAAATAAATCAACTACATAAGAGGGAACAGAAGATGAAGAAATACAATTCAGCCAGCCAGGCCTATTTCAGTTGAAGGTTATGAAACAACTGTGTGTGTTAGTGTGAGAGTGTCTGAAGTATATCAAACTATATCAAATAAGTATGATAAACTTGGCGAATATCCATTAAAGAGGGTAGATATAGTAGATTTTACTATAGAAGTCTAGTCTAAATATACGATTGAGGTACAGAACAAATTCAGTATGCTTAGAATAACTGAGTTCAAAGGGGTCTTAGAGGTCTTCTAGATATCTTAGGCGGGAAACCCTATACCACTTCAGACAAATAGTTATCCAATCTCTTCTTAAAAACTTCCAGTGTTGAAGCATTTACAACTTCTGGAGGCAAGTTGTTCCACTGATTAATTGTTCTAACTGTCAGGAAATTTCTCCTTAATTCTATCTTGCTTCTCTCCTTGATTAGTTTCCACCCATTGTTTTTTGTCCTGCCCTCAGGAGCTTTGGAAAATAGCTTGACTCTCCCTTCTTTGTGGCAGCCCCTGAGATATTGGAACACTGCCATCATGTAACCCCTAGTCCTTCTTTTCATCAGACGAGACATGCCCAGTTCCAGCAAATGTTCTTAATTCACATGAAACTGAGGAGCTATAGAAAGAAATAGAAGATAACAAAAACTGTAGCAGAAAACAATATTCCCAAATTTCAAAAATGGAAGAGGAAAAAGCAATGAGATGTACATATTCTTTATAGCAAGCCAGGTTCCAACTTGCTTTTGGAGGGCTGTGATGATAAAAATAGCATCTTTACATTATACCTTGAATAATAAGTATCAATAAAATACACAAAAGGTGCTAATGAAGACAATAGAAAAAGCTTTATTACTACAGCATGGGTTTTTATTGTGTAGTCTACACTAGAAAATGGAATATATTATGGCTAGTTTGTGTGCTAGAACACCCGCTACTATAAGGACTGTTCAGAAGAATAAAAACTCCTATTATAAGAAATATAATTATTCTTATAATTATAAGAAATATAATTATTAAAAACTCCTGTTATAAGAAGTGTGTGCACTTCCGAACCGGTAAGGTAGGTAGTCCCTAAGAAAAAAGGAGGACACTAAATGTAAGGCTGCAAGGAAAACATTACATAGGATATAAATCAAAATGGTTAAAGCCATGAGCCTCCTAAGTAGTAATGTTCAGCTACAAAAACTGACATTAAGAAAAAGTAAAAGATTGATGCCTTTGAATTATGGACTATGGAAAACATGGACTAATATCACCTGGACTAAATGAAAACTGATGATTCCCTGAAGCCACGATCAGTAAACATAAACTTATAGGTTTGGGACATGTTGTTGGTTGCTTCTACTGACTACACAACTCAACTAGAAAGTTTAAATTCAGATTAGAAATAATAAGCACAGACATCTTTTTTCATCCGTCCCAATGCATAAGAAAGTGAAACAAAGCTGCATCTTATGTTATCATTTTGTTTAATTTTTATATTAACAATATCTATAGGCCCCTATCCAAAAAGAATACAATCTGTTAGCCCAACTCATGTCACAGGGTTGTTGTTATGAGGAAAGTAGAAGAAGAAGGAAGGATTGAGTTATTTGTAAAAGCAATAGGGCCAGGAAACCAATAAATAAAATATGATAAGTTAATCACAGTTCTGCCTAGTTAATCAAAATTCTATGATATGCAAATGACTCTGCCATTCTTTCATTAACACCAACAGGATAAAAAGAGCATTGCAAGCTGTAGCTGCTTATTATAAATAGGTTCCTTATTGATAAATTACCAAAATATCTGTATGAGTACTTTCTTGCTAAGCATGCAAATACAATATAAAATTGTCAATTAAATGGGTAAACAACTGAGCTTATTTTTTTTTAAAGGGAATTCTTTTTAATGCAATGTGTACATGGAAGCCCAAATAAATTTGTTTGTCTTCTTGACAGTCAGAAACAGATACTTCAGAAATGGAGATGGGGATTAGAATTTTATTCCAGATGCCTTAATTTATCGTTAAGGGTATATTTCAAATCCTTTATGAGGTCAGATTTTTTTATGTGCAAATACAAATTTCTGTCTTTCAGAAATCATACCTGAAAAGTTGTAAGGGGATATTTACTGAGTACTTCAAAGTATATTGAACTTAGTCAACCTAGAATCTGATATGCTTTTAATTAAGACATAGGCAGGGCTACATATTTGCAAAATATTTTTGGCATGGAACATACTGTTTGAGTGATCCATGTCAAAATTAAAACACACACATGGAAAAAAAAAGCCATATTGTTATGGATCAAAATGCAGTTCTTCTAGGGAGAAGTGGTTGGGATATTAAGTGTAGAAAAAAGTCAATGAGATGGCAATTGTTGAAAGGAAGCAGAACAGTGAAGCACAAGTTTGTCCATATGAGCTAGTAGCATATAAGGTGCTGAAAGCTGGTCCTTACTTCTGAGACAATAACCCAGACTGGCCAAAATGGGAGCTGAAGAAAGAGAGAGGAGTAAAGTATCAAATGTGCCTAAAATGGATTCTACTAACTTTTATCTGTTTCAGTTAATTCAGTCCAACACTCATTACTTGATTATTTGTGGAATGCCTAAGCCATATTTCCTCTGTTGTTCTCTCTATACGGAACTAGGAATATATACTTCTCATTTTAAAGAACTATCTTCATAGAGAATAATGTCCATCTTTCACTGTTTCTATTTAACCAGGGACCCTGATATATCTTTCCATGTTGTCTGAAATTGTGCTATCATTTGTTGCATCTGTCCTACGTAGAATTGAAGTTTAGCACACATTTTAGTCTTTGCCATTTCTATTTGCACCACAGTTATATTTCATGTAATGTTATTGTATTTTAAAAACATGTTAGTAGTTACAGATCTAAATGCTTTATTGCTGTGCATTCTGGTTCAAATGTCATAATAAAGATTTGATTTGATTTGATTTGATTTGATTTGATTTGATTTGCAGGTCTGGATATAACTATCTGAAGTTTATAGCTTTTGTTTTAAAAGCACAGCTGACTATAGCAGATACACGGAATGTAGAAATATGCATAATTAAATTAATCCCCAATGAAATTCTTATTGGGCTATATTTTTCTCACTGCTCTGTTACTGTCATGTTTCCATGAATGTATTATTTAAGATGGCAAAGTATTGACTATTTTCTTCTTTCTATAGTACGAAATGAGACCACAAAGACAATAGATACAATAAGAGATACAATAAGAGATACAATAAGTATCTCTTTTCAGCCCCATGTTATCAAGGTAGTCTAATTCTTTTTAATTCCTGAAGCAAAAAATCCTCTATGAGCTTCACCTATCCATGTCAATAAATATACAACTACAATAACTTAGCTAAAACTTGCCCTCTTTCTTGATAGCCAATGCCTGAAGCTATTAGCTATCAGATTTGTCTAGTAAAAGAGCTACCATTGTAATCAAAAGTATTATTCACGCTTTTCCAAATAATCCCAATTTTTGTTAATCCCAATCCATGTTCACTAATGCCATAAACAATGCCACAAAAAGACACAATGCAGACTTTTCTCCAAATAGGTTGAGTATGAGATTAAAGACACATGATAATCATTACAGCATCCATTGGGCCCAATAGAGGAAAAAGCCCAAATTCACAGAAATACCACCATCTCTTAATCGAACTCCTCTTCTTGTTGCACACACTGCAACAAACTAAAATCAGCTACCATTGGCACCCAGTCCACAACACACCCAGCCTTGGCGGCATATTAATATATCCATCCCATTTCATTTATTTATGAAAATACGTTAAGTTATACATCAAATGCAATATTTTCTTTATCAAATTGATAAGGTACAAATTTAAAAAGTACACTCTATCTACTATGTAGCAAAGAATAACGGAAGCCATTTACTTGTGTTAGTTTCAACTCACTTTAAGGAATTTGGGATTCTTACAAAAAAAAGTGGAAGGGTACCAATGCTTTTGTCTGCATCTGTATCTCTAGTATGGCTCCCTCTAAGCCAAAACCATGTAAATCATTCAGAGACTTAATGAGATGTGGTCATCCAAACCAACAGTATGGCTCTGTGATGAAAAAATGCCAATGTAATCTTAGGCTTAGATCATGGAAATAACAAACTATTGTAAGGTAAATAAAATGTGCACAGGTAGACTCTCAAATCCTGAATACTTGAAAGGGGATGTACTCACTACTTTCAAAAGATCTATCAATGGCATAATAGCAATAGCACTTAGACTTATATACCGCTTCACAGTGCTTTACAGCCCTCTCTAAGCCATTTACAGAGTCAGCATATTTCCCCCAACAATCCGGGTCCTCATTTACCGACCTTGGAAGGCTGGAAGGCTGAGTCAACCTTGAGCCAGTGAGACCTGAACTGCCAAATTGCTGGCAGCCAGTGATCAGCAGAAGTAGCCTGCAGTACTGCATTCTAACCACTGTGTTACCGCAGCTCATAATCATATCTAGATTCCATGTCAATACCGAGAAACAAATGGAGCTAGATAAAGGCTGGGCCACCATGATACGTCCCATTATATTTTCTTTCCTTTTTTAAATACATGATAAAGCTATTCTGTGCTTATTTCATGTCATCTAGAGAAGATGTTGTTCTAAATATTATATTTTAAAGAAGCAGAAGTCAAATGAAGATTGGGTAGGCCTCTTCTATAAGGGTTGCAACCAATTTTCATTAGAAGCCAAGATTAGAACCAATAAATGTACTTGCAAATGTGTGTGTGTGTGTGTGTGTGTGTGTGTGTGTGTGTGTGTAATCCCAGAAGCATTTTAACAGTAAGACTTCTTCAAAAGAAGAACAAAGATTTAAGCTTTTTTTTTATTATTCTTATTGCCGCCCTTCTCCGGAGACTCAGGGCGGCTTACAATGCATTAAGCAATTGTAAGCAAAAGCTTTATTTTTACCTTCCACTACAGCTGTTTACTAGGAATACTCTACGCATTTAATAAATAATACTCTTTAATGAATCATACCCTGTAAACATTTTTCTTTCAAAAGTTGATTTTCCAGTCCAATGAAGCATTAAACCATAACCAATTTCAGCATTCCTAAGAGATCGCCTAAAACCCCAATTTCAAGACAGCCTGATCAGAAAATTCAAATGAGATAAACATTGTCTATAAGATGCTACTTTAAAAAAAATTATAGGAAAAAGGGTGCTTAATACCTTCCATCTCAAGTTGTCTTCCACCATCTAGTGACTTGGATGATTTCTTATTTACTTTATTTCCTTCTGTTACATTGAGATTAGTTTTCATATCCATTATGAACCATGTATTATGAGAGGATGCCTATGCATGTCATAAGAAAGTTAATACCAAAAAATAAATCTAAAAAGCAATCACATATTTTTACCAGTAGAAAATAATCACTAATTCCAAAAGTAAGAGTACAGATTTGGTTTATCCCTATATATGGAACCATTTCCTACCTATCAGTTGCAATCTAAATTATATTTTTTTCTGAATGATCAGGTGATTACCCACTGCTATTGTTAGAAACAAGAATTGGAAAGTCTTGGAAAGTTTACACTATCTTATAAAGATAGTAGAGCTGTCATCAAAATTAATTTCCCATTCATAGCAATGCTCATCTGGAGTAGACATATTTGCCTAGCCTCAGCCCAAACATAGAATAAATCCTATCTGTGATCTAACAAGGAAAGAAGGACCCTCGTTACCTACCCAGAGCCTTCATACATGTAAAATGCAGTATTTCATATCATAATTGCCATTAAATTGTGAAGTGGTAACCCTACAGGTAGAACATAAGTAATTGTAGTATAATGCTTTTTACTTCCGTCTCAATAACCCAATCCAGGTGTCCACGGAATCAACAGTATTAAAAGGCACAGAGAGGTCAAAGAGTACACCTGAAATATGTATTCATATTTTATTCTAAACCTCCGCATTCAGGAAATGCTTTTAAGGAATTGTAGTAAATTGTTTGGAAATGACAAAGTAATTAACTTATGGACTTTTTTGTTATTGCTTCCCCATGCACCCCAAAAAAAGCAAAGATAGGCAATGATCCAGAGAATATATGTTTTATATATGTTCATATTAAAAGATTAAGGCTGCATAAACAGACACCAATCCCATAAAATCCCATCAAACAGCACAAACTATTCTGACAATCTTGAAATATTTTCACTTTAAGCATTTTTTTTCATTTCCATGTACCTGTGAGGTGCTTCCCCAAATAAAACATGGGTTTCAAAAAATATTCTTATAATTCATTTTCTAGAAAAGTAGGTTTTACACAAATGATAATTTATATAAATTAATAAAAATATACGGTAATTTCCCCTTTCTATAGGACTCCTTGCATACTATGTATTCAAAAATTAAATGCATGCATTTATTAGGCCACATTAAAGGTTTTTCAAAAGCCTTCACAGCATACTGTGTTTCCCCGAAAATAAAACCCTGTCTTATATTTTTTTGAATTCTGAAATAAGCGTTTGGCTTTATTGCCATGCGCTCAAAATCCCGATTGGGCTTATTATCAGGGGACGTCTTATTTTGGGGAAATCAGGGTAATAAATTTAACACGACATTCAGAATTGGTAGAATATAATTAAAGTTTCCTATTCTTTCACATGAAGATAAAGGCAAGAAATAATACTTACACTGCATGTGGGTAAAAGATGAAAAGCTTGTAAAACATAACACTGATCAGATTTCTCAAAACTTTTGGCTCTACATACAGAATTGTGCAGTCCATCTTGCTTCAACTGCAGCCTCTGTCTTAGGGATCTATATATCCTCTTGGTAGCCCACATGCCTTTAAATGAGTCCAGTTTATAGAGTATGAATCTTGCTGCCCATCAGGAAAAAAGAATGAGGCACTTAAAAGGATTATTAATAATGTTATTCAGGAAGAATACAAACATGACATTCTTGATGTTTTCTGATAACAACAAACAATTGAAATTTACCTGGTCAGGTTAAGAAAATATCTGCAAGCAAACAACCAAACTCAGAGAACACCAAGGACTTCATCACATAAAACAATAGTTATCAAGATGTTATAATAAACTAATTGTGTAATTAATTACAGTAAACTAGATACAACAAAAATGAACTAATTGTGTAAAAAAATATGAAATGCAGCATATGTACATTAAGGGTTCCAAGATCAGAAGTTCCAAGCATCCTTAGTATCTATCATTCAAGGATGACCCTGTTTTAAAAATAACCTTATTATGTTTAAGATTCAACCCCATGCCTTAAACACAAGTTGCATATACATGAAAACAAGATTTTAAAATTTTATAAAAATCAAGCTCAGAATATCATAATAAGCTTAATGCAATAGATATCCTAGTCATGCCAATATTAGGATTTTAAATAAAAACAGGCTTTGTAGGAATTTTATCATTTCTCATAACGTAAGAGGATTTTGTACGAAATTATACGTATATGCATACAAATTGCAGGATCTACCAAGAAGGCATTTATATTATTAACTTCATTACTAAGTTTTTCTTCCAGAACAACAATTTTATTAATTGATTTTGGCAGAACAGAAATGCTTTTAAAAAAACACTTTCCTTAGTGAACTGTGATGACAGCAAAGGGTTGTTGCAATTCATTATTCAGAAACCAAATCAGAGGGGAAATCCAAGTACTATCTCATAAACTTCATGGCTAGGAATCATGAATATTAAGAAAAACATAAAGTACATTTCAAACCTTATCTTCTCTGAAGTAAACCTCACAGAGTTTAACAGATTTTACTCTCAAAGAAGTATGAAAAGAAGCATTAAGGAATCTAATCTAGTAAGGCTATTTCCATATCCTTAACAATGCAACTCAGTTCTATGAAGTACAGGTCATATGCTCCACTTTAAAAATCAGAATTATTGCCAGTACAACAGATCTAACAAGGTTGGTAATGCCTATTTATACTTTCGATACCCAGTGCATATATGTTTAACAATGTTATATTAAGCTTTCATGACTTCAGGCTGCCTTTTCTCCCAGTCAACTCCTTTATCTGTTTATCAAGCAAAACATTAAAATGAGATAAACCATTATTAATCAGATTCCTGCTTATAGCAGTTTTTTTTAAAAAAACAAGTCTTTTCAAAACACCATAAGAAGTGATATTTGCTGTTGTATCAAAATGCAATGTTAGGAAAACATGCCTATTATTTATTCATTCTTGATTTCTATTAGCTTAGTCTTCTAATTTTCCAAGTTTTATTTAAAATTTGTATATTGCTGTTTTGCTATGTAGCTATGATTAAAACTAAACTATTTGCAAAAAACTGACACTGTTTTGATTCAACTAACCTGGCTTGGAGAAGTGGCAATATAACCACATTTTACTTCTAGACAGGAGCCAGTTTTGCAAGTGTGTAGATTTCTTATTTTTGACTACAGTATAATCCGATACATATTTTAAAGACCTAGCACATGTAACCTCTGTTGCTTGATAAAGAAGTATTGGAGCCTCCAGTTTGCCACTGTTCAAAATTTCAGTTGGTATAATCAGATAAAGCACCAACTTTTCTTCCCTGTAGTCAACATGTCTGTTTTGGCTTTCCCTTACTTATTCAACAGAAAAAATAGAGCACTAAAGAATTTGAGGCCAAGATGCCTCAATCTGGAACAGAGGAGCAGCCATTAGTGTCACTCACAATTGGTTATTAAGGCATTACTAACAAGGACAAAGACTGAACCAACAGTCCAGAGATTTAAGGCATTATAATTTATCACTTTTTCAGCTAAACAGCCGAGCGCTTTTGTGCAAGAATAATAAATCTAATGAGCTTGGTCAAGTAACTGAATTTAAATCATCGCTACCATATTGATCGGGCCTGCTATAAAACTGGCAAACCGCAGGCTGAACAACCATCTTATTTGGCAGTAATCTTCAATGGGGCTTCCCAGTTTCCCAGCTGGACTCAAAAAGTGAATTTTACTCTGCTCAAATTCTGCAGAATCAATGCTGAAAGGTCATGTCTCTAAATTTTAAGATTCCTTTTATGTTGCTACAGCTTTTCATACACTTTAAACCGAAGCTTCCAGCCTATTAAAGCCATTATAAGGGAGGAGAAATGGGAAAAGATTCAGCTGTATCTCAGCAACTTTTCCCCTTTATAAACTATTAATTCACCTTTGTTCTTTTTATAAGAGTACTAATCCTCTTTTGACAAGTCCACTCCACCAAATGAATTGCATTCAACGGAATTATTTTAGGATAACGGTGCTGGCCTTTAAGGTGACATAAAACTCAACTGTTTCCTGCTGGAAAAAACATAAATAATTGGGCTCTCTCTCTATAGAACTAAGCATAATCTAGCAATTTAAAAGCCAGGACTCACTGGGGCAGGGTCCTCCTTGCGTACTACAGGCAGCTAGCACGGCTGGCCAAATGACCAACACCAGAGGGCCCTGAACGTCTGAACAAGAGACAGAAAAGGGTGGGTTGAGGCAATATTCAGAAGCCGAAATGCTCGTCTCTGCAAACACAGCCTGACGATTAATGGCGACGTTAATCTCCAAGCGAGCCCCGAGCAACAGGTCAAATCTCCAAACGAGTCCCGAGCGAAATATATATATAGTATCTATTTTAGCATCTTATTTTATCCCGAGAAACTCATTTGGAGCTGAAAGGAGTTAAATGGATCAATTTCGAAGAAACGTAGCCAAGGCTAAGAAAAAGGCTTGAATCCGCATTTTTCAATTTCAGCACTTGGCGGAGTGCAAGGCAAAGAACAGATCCTCCATAATATACCTCCGCTTACTCCTCCCTTCCGCCTCTTCGCCTCTTTTCTTCCTCCAAAGAAAGCCGCGTCTTGCTTTTCATGCCCTCCGTTTACCTTAATGCGGGGCGGCTGATTCCACACAGCTACCGCGTCTTTCTTAAAGAGACAGACCCCCGCACGAAAGGAAAAGTTTGTTTCTATTCCCGTTTCGCTGGGTTTTCGCAAGTGGGTTTCTTACATTAATTAGGACTATATTAATTAATTAGCTCTTTTTATCAGTTCGCGAGGGAGTCTCAATTTTTCTCAAGAGTAAAACAGCCGTGTGAGCTGCTGCGATTGGGTGGAAAGGGAAAATTTGAGGCAGGAGGAAGATGCAGCAGGCTATCAATAGGGAAGGTATTAGGCTTGCTTGTGGACAACGTGTAGTCGCCAACAAAATAAAGACCCGTACGATACTACAGGTTGCTAAATCCTCCAACCCAGATCTGGTAGTCTGAACATTTAATATTTGTTGATGACATTGTTAACATGTAAGGAGTAAGAAGCTGTAATAACTGGTTTGTTTACATTAGTATTTATATTTTAAAAATGTATAAATGAAAATTTACATGTCCCCATAGAAAGTCCCAGAAAATATATTTATAACTGTCTTTGCCCTCCTACTAAAAAGCAAATGTACAATAGGATAATCCGAGTGGCGAAGCATAAACATCTAATAAATTTCATCATCTGGTGGTGGATTATAACTGCAAGTGGCCTCCATCTATGTTCACTTTTTCAAAATGTTTGACTCCTCTTAATCTATAAGATCCTGACAGTGGCTGAATCTTAACGAGACAGTTCTACAATTCTTATAGAAAAGCTTAATAAATTTTAAAGGTATTTGCCTTTATTTTTCAAATGGAGAAAACAGTAGCATTCTGGAAATAAAAGAACAAAAAAGACCCTGGCGCTTTTCAGTCTTTTGTTAAAACCAAAGGATAGCTTTAGATTCTCAAGAGAATCAGAGGTGAAAATAAAGTCAGCTTAGCTATTAATTCTTACAACGCAAAAAAAAGAAAGTTTGTACTGAAGCAAGCCTTGAAAATGAGACTTGTGGAAGTATTTAAATTAACTCAATTATTGTGTATTGTAAACACATGAGAATACTTTAAATATACAATTAGTCGATACAGCAAATCATGTGGATATAGTGTGGAAAGAAAATAAGATTACTAATGTATATTGTAAACACTAAGTGATTTGTTTCCTCTGCCATTTCTTTGTGTGTATGTGTGTATAAGCCATTATTGCTTTCTCATTCCAAGTAGTGTTTAATACATCTTTGAAACATGGAACTACCCGAAATTCAATTTGGATCCACACTGGGTCCACGCGCATATTTTTACAATCACTTTTCCAATATATTTTCACAGGCTGAAATTGTCTTACAAATGACTTGCCCTGAATCCAGATAATAATTTGTTTTATTTCATCAAACTAATTAACAGAGTAGCTGTGTGGTGTGGTTGAGTGGAGGAGAATATCTAACTAGAATGAATGAATAATATAACAAAGGAGAAAGTAGAAAAGGAAGAAAAAGTACATGAAATTTAACTCACAAGCAAAATGGCATTCAAAAATTAAATGGATTTTTTTCTAGGTCTTTTTCTTTGCCCTTACAGACTGCCGGTTGCCTACAATTTAGCAGTTCAAATCTCATCAGGCTCAAGGTTGACTCAGCCTTCCATCCTTCCTAGGTGGGTAAAATTAGGACCCAGATTGTTGGGGGCAATATGCTGACTCTGTAAAGCGCTTCTAGAGGGCTGTAAAAGCACTGTGAAGAGATATATAAGTCTAAGTGGTATTGCTATTAAGTCAAGATGTATGCATACTTGTGTGTGTGTGCGTGAGAGAGAGAGAGAGAGAGAGAGAGAGAGACAGACAGACAGACAGAACATGTAATGCCAATACAATTAAAATTACTACTGGAATACAGCTCTCTCTCTCACACACACACACACAAATGTAAACCATTGTATCTTTTTCAATAATCTGAATAATAAAATATTATCAAAAAGAGTCCAGGAATGGAAGTTTCATCTGGACATAACAGATTTTCATACAAAACTTCTGTTAGTGTAATCCATTTCCTATTAGCACCAGCAAAAGATTTTAAAACCAATTAAACACTTTAATGAAGTTAATGACACCACCATTAATAATTATAAATTATTTAGGAATTAAACAAAACATAGTCCTCCAGGCCAACTCAATCAGCCAATTAACTATTGGACTTAAGAAACCATATTAAAAGCTTTCTCAGCAGCCCATGCCTCCCTTACCCCATGAAAAAAACTTTTGGATTTTGCTGATGATGAGTTAAAGCAATTAGATCAATTAAAATTCTAACATTATCACCACCTTGACAATGTCATACAATGCAAGCACAGATAATAATTACTATAGGACAACATAGCTTTGAAATCTTAACATCTATATTTATAAAACAAAGAGATCAGTATTCGTAACAATAAGATCCTGAACTTTTTCTCATGAAAATAAAGCCATTGCAGGAAAAGAGCCATGTTAGTCTATGGTGGTAGAAAATCAGACTGGGAGCATATTTCCTGATTTCCAAATTTCATCGAAAGGCGTATGCTTATATATACATTAATAACATTTGTTTAAAAAGATGCTGTCTGATCTGATTTTTTGTGAAAATGACAGAAATCTATTCAAAAACTCTTCACTAAACACTTCTGATAAAGTAGAATGTAGAAATGCAACACTTTTTTTTCCTCTTTTAGGTGGAAAGACACCAGACCAAGGAAGCCTTCCTAGTTCATAGATTGAAAGAGACATTCCCAAGTTTTGGAATAAATGTGTAAAATTTGGTTTGCAATTTAATCTTGAACAATTTTGTTTACACTTTCTGCTAAAAAAAATGAGCAAATCTAAGCTGTTGTTGAGATATACTGTTGAGAAATATACAATGTGGATTTTTTAAGAAAAAAATCCCACTCAGAACTAGATTATTAGTATATTTCTGCATATCATGCAGTGTTTTATTATTTAATTAGTTTAAGTCTACATTTGAAATTTAATGTGTGGATGGCCTTGGGGATTGGGAGAAAGAGATGCTGCCTGTGAAAAAAATCAGACAAGATAGGGAGGGACCCCAAGGAGCTAACATTCAGAGATAGAAGCCATCCGCCCTAAGTTAAAAGTGGTGGCAGGAAGTTTGTACTTGCAAGATTAAGGTCAGCCCTCTTAGGTAACCCAGACAGGAAATGCAACTAGATGAACTAATTCTACTTTATTATAAGGTTATTGTCAATCTTGGAGCCATCTTTGGAGCGTCTTTAGGGTTGACATAGGAAGCTCGCTGGAGCTGTGGGAAAGGAAGTGGGGAGTGGAGATAGCTGAGGGGGATATGTAGACAAAATAACATTCTTTCTCCTGGGAACCAAGGAAACTCTCACCAGCACCTGGAGGGGCTTGGATGGGAGGCATCCGGTATGAGGAGAGAGACCTGATTGGGGCATGTGATGGCTGGGTGTAATGTGGAGGAGAACTTTGGATTTTGAACTGGGTGGGGAAAATCTGGGGAACTTCAGATTTGGGTTTTCACCAGTTGTGCCAATTGTTGTTAGTTGCAAAGTAGTGTCTGACCCATCGCGACCCCATGGACAACTTTCCTCAAGGCCTTTCTGTCTTCTACCATCTCCCAGAGACCATGAAGCTGATTGCTTCAGTCAGCTGTGCCAATATGACATGCCTAATAAATCTATACTTTGAGGAACCCTGCCTTGGAGTCATGATTTCCTATGGGCTGTTACTTGGAACCCTGATGGTTATATTAACAGAAACTTGCAAGTCAGTCCCTCCAAGGTAATATTACTAGATGAACTAATTCTGCTTTTATCGTAAGGTTACATTAACAGAATCTTCAAGAATTCAATAAAATCTGCAAACAACAAACAATTATTTCACTGTCTCCTCTGTAAATTTAAATGTAATTGTTATTTGTTTTATAGTAGTTTAATTGCCTGCTAGTTCTTTTATAATGCAAATACTAATTAATGTAGATTTCCTGTATCCCACATTAAAGATAGCAATGAAACCAACATGAAAATATTTCTACCATCCTGTATACCATCTGTTTAATAAAAACTATTTAAGATTCAACAAGAATACATTTATATTCTGTTTGAAACTTGTTTGCAACTTTTAGATATATGAAGCAGTTAGCTTTACCTAAAACTATCACAAATGAAAACAAGCAAAACTTGTGACAGGCAAAATTGCAGACATGTTTTTATTTAATCCAGAATGCTGATAAGGCAGCACTAAGAATCTCGTAAAGACTTCATGTCACAGACTAACAGCAATTGATTTAAAGCCATATTTTCTAAATATAGTGCCTTCCTATTATGTTAGACTAATATTTACATCCTCATCTAACAACGCCAGTGAGGAATATTGTCTAATTAATATACCTAGAATGCATCTGAAGAAGGCGGATATAGAAATTTTATTTCGTGACATAAAGCTGGTACTCAAGAAAATCAAAAACAGTTGTGAGAAAAAAATTAAGTGAGACTTTATCAGTGAAGGTCATCAGCACCTTAATTGAACCTAGCAAGATATTTAAATGTTAAATGTTGTGCTGTGCCTCGTGATTGTCTGAGTCTTTTTTTTTTACTTTTTTAAAGCATTTTTTACTACCTATTTGCCCGAATCAGTTCCGACAATCAGCTGAGCATTTCACCCCTCAGGTGGACCAGTAATTGCCCTTGGGTCAACAATGCACAAATTTCTTTTACCAGCCTTTGTTTTCCCATTTGAAATAACTGTAACATAATGAAAGTGTAATGCTGAGGTCCTACAAAACATAAATAGTGACAAGTGTTATATTAAGTTATTGTTTATATTATAAATAAAAGCAGTTATGGGATATTATAAATAATTTCACTCCATGAAATAACATGATTATGCTGAAGCAAAAACTGCTCAAACGATTTAGAATCTGAGTCAAAACTCCATATGCGTAGTCCTCACTTAACAATGGAAAAGTAATCAGCAATTCTGTGGCTAAGCAATGTTGTGTGGTGTGATGACACATGACTGCATTAACATGATGGCAGTTGTGGGAGACCTAGTTGCTCTCATTAGGTAAGTCCTGCGCAACTGCAGTGTCTTGCAATTATGTGATCACGTTTTGTGACTTTCCCTGCTGGTTTCCTCATTGACTTCACTTGTCAGAAGCCCGCAAGGAAGGTTTCAAATGGTGGCAATGTGAGTATGGAATGCTGCAATGATATAATTGTGAGCTGTTTGCCAAATGCCTAAATCATGATCACAGGACCAGAAGGATGCTACAACGACTACAACCATGAGGACCTGATGTAATCACCCTCATTCAATGCCACTGTAACTTCAAACAGTCACCAAATGAGTAGTTATTCAATTAAGACTACCTGAAACTCATTTCATGATGAAATGAACTATTTTAAGACACATGACAATATTGATAAGTTATTGGATATTAAGGACGTTCCAGAATCTGTTGCAAAAAAAAGTCGGCTCGATATCTAATATGACAAAGGTAGCCTTTGGTGGCGCAGCAGACTAAAGCACTGTTATTAACATTCATTAACATTCAGCTGCCTGCAATTACTGCAAGTTCAAATCTCACCAGGCTCGAGGTTGACTCAGCCTTCCATTCTTTCTAAGGTAGGTGAAATGAGGACCCAGATAGTGGGGGCAATAATCTGACTTTATAAATATACAAAAGTATGAAGGCTATTACTTAACACACTATAAGCCGCCCTGAGTCTCCGGAGAAGGGTGGCATATAAATCAATTTTTTAAAAAAAGTAAAGTAAAAAAAAAAGTAGACAAAAAAGTAACATAATTTTTCCTCCATCAGTAGATGGAATCTCCCCTCAGTCAAGTAGCTGGACACTGAGTTTCCCAGATTACTATTTTATATAAGATTTCAAATAATAATTTTAAAATTAGTATGGTAAAATTAAAATAGTAACATCCCCATAGGATTCCAATAGGTGGTCGTGGTTGTTACCAGGGCCGGATTTTCCTTTAGGCTAACTAGGCTTCAGCCTAGGGCCTCAAGATCAAGAGGGGCCTACATTCAAATTGTTAGCAAAATTTACAAACTTAAAAAATGGGAGGTGAAAGGGCCTCATAAGTGGAATAGCCTAGGGCCTCTTTTCATCTAAATCCGGCCCTGGTTGTTACCATTTATTTACAAATTTGAAGTCAAGGCTCAATGACCTAGAAATTTTTTTAAAATCTAATTTTAACACTCCCAAGGGCATCAAGAGAAACACAGTTTAAAATTCTATAGCTGGTGCCGCCAAGCACATTGCTATTTAACTGACAAATTAAAACTGTGGGTAAATCTCTCTTTTCCCAAATACTGATTAGATCTACAGTAAGTTTAGGTGCTAGTTTGATTTGCTGCCAACTGCAGACAACAAGGAATGAAAAGGATAGCATCTGCTGACTTAAAAATCCATTGGACAGAATCTATTGGGCTAAGGAGGAATAGAATCAAATATGTCCCCCTTCCTGTGAAGAAAGGAAAGGAATTATCAGTATTGTTAAATTTAAATAGACGATGCTGAGGCGAGGTTGCTGAGAACGGAACTTTATTAACTGCAGAACAAGAACTAATTGGCGAACTGAACAACTCGCCACTGACAGCTCTTATATATGGAGCTGTCAGAAAGCGTCAACCAATCTGGGGGCCCAGATATTCCCGCTACTTTGGTGGTTAGGCGTCTCCGCCAATCCTCGCCCGCCTGCTACTGCGCAGGCGTGAGGGAGCTGTAACAGCGAGGACTCAACACCCCTTCCTACCCAGATCGCGCATGCGTAGTCGGCCAAATACGCCGGGCGCCGTCGGCAGCGCTCAGACCGTCTTAACTCTGGAATGGGCGCGGCCAAGGCGGGATCCGGAACTTTGTTGCAAGGGCTTCCTGCAGACTCGGTGAGGATGGGAGAAGGAACTCCCGGTTCCCTAGTGGCCTCTGGGGACCCCGGTAGGGCTTCTGCCACACCCAACTTGGTTGGGGGAAAAGTTGTTGAGTCAGGGGGTTTTGGCAGTGCCAACGGGCCAGCTGCGGAAGGTGGCGAGCTCGGCGTGTCCCTACTGGGTTGAGGGTCAGGAACATCGGCCACTCGTCGCCTCAGTTGGTTGATATGTCGCCGCCACACCCGACCGTCAGCGAGCTGGACTCTATAAGAATAGGGTCCGGTTAATTGCATTATACGCCCCGGAAGCCACCTCACCAACTGGTCAAAGTTCATTGCGAAGACCAGGTCACCCACAGCAAAGGTTCGTGCATGACCGTGTCCCCCCGTATACGCCTCGTAGGTGTAGCTAGGATGCAGGCGATCCAAGGTGATCCGGAGTCACCTCCCCATGAGGAGCTCGGCAGGGCTGTGTCTGGTACTGGCCGTGGGGGTTGTGTGCTGTGCCAACAAGTACTGATAGACTCTCTGGTGCCAATTTGTGGGCCCTAAACGGCGCAACACCTCCTTGGCGGACCTCACTGCCCTTTCCACCAACCCATTCGCCGCCGGATGGGATGGGGCTGTGCGGGCGTGGCGGATGCCCAATTTGGCGAGGAACACTTGGAAGGGTGCGGACGTGAACTGCGGGCCATTGTCAGTAACTATCATGTTAGGTAACCCATGAGTCGCGAACAACCCTTCTAAGACTCGCGTCACGGCCTCAGTGGTGGGGGAGGACATGATGGTCAAGTCCACCCACTTAGAGTAGGCGTCCACCGTAATCAGGAACGTGCGGCCGAAGAAGGGGCCTGCGAGGTCCAGGTGCAACCTAGCCCAAGGGGCCCGTGGCGCCTCCCACTCCTGTACCGGGGCCGAAGGTGGGGCAGGCCGTGACTGTTGGCATTGGTGGCATCGAGCCACCCATCCCTCGATGTCCCGGTCGATGCCAGGCCACCAGACATAACTGCGACTCAACGCTTTCATGCGCACGATACCTGGGTGAGCGTCGTGGAGGCAGGACAGTACCTGGATTCTAAGGTCGGGGGGTATGACTACTCTACTTCCCCACAGAAGGCAACCATCCTGCACGGACAACTCGAGTTGTCTGCGCAGATACGGCAAAAATTCAGTCCCCGGATGAACAGGCGGCCAGCCCCTGCGCACCCAGTCCAGGACCCAGAGTAGGGTCGGGTCGGCGGCCGATCGGGACCGGACATCAATGGCGGTCACCAAGGGGGACAGCTCATCCACCAAGAGAACAGGGGCTGCCGGGGCCGGGTCTTCGACGGGCAATGGCAGCGGGCAACGGCTAAGGGCATCGGCATGCCCAATTGCCTTTCCTGGCTTATAGCTAAATTGATACGAATAGGCCGCCAAAAACTCCACCCACCGGGACATGCGTGGCGATAGGATAGGAGGCGTTGGGCGGTCGGCAGCCAATAATCCCAGTAATGGTTTATGGTCGGTGACTAGATAAAAAAACCGACCATAGACATAGTCGTGGAACCGCTTGATTCCCGCGACGGCTGCCAACGCCTCACGATCTATCTGACTATAGTTCCTCTCTGCGGACGATAAAGTACGGGAATAGTAAGCGATTGGGGCTTCTGCCCCGTTGGGCAGTAAGTGGCTTAAGACTGCCCCAACCCCGTATGGGGACGCGTCACAAGTTAGGGAGAGTGGCAGATTGGCATCATATTGCACGAGAACGGCCTCCGACGTAAGGATGTCCTTGACCGCCTGAAAGGAGGCCGCGGCCCTATGATCCCAGTACCAGGGCCGTTTAGTCTCTAAGAGCCGATGGAGAGGCTCCGCCAGTGACGCTTTATGTGGTAAAAATACCGCATAAAAATTAAGCAGGCCCAGGAAAGCCTGCAACTTGGCCCGGTTAGTGGGCACGGGGGCCTTCTTAATAGCCGCCACTTTATCCGGGGCCGGGCGGATGCCAGCGGAATCAACCAAGAACCCCAGGAATTCCACTTGCGGCACGGCAATCCGACATTTCTCAGCCTTCAGCTTCAGCCCTGCCTGTCTAAAACGGGTGAGGACAGCCCTGAGCTTAGCGATGAGGTCTGCCTGATCTGCAGCCGCAATCAGGACGTCATCGAAGTAAGGTACGACGCCTTCTAAGCCATGGAGCAGCCGCTCCATTAAACTCTGAAAGATGCCAGGGGCCACACTCACCCCGAACTGCAGGCGGGTACATTTAAATGCCCCCCAGTGAGTGACGATGGTCTGGGCCAGGGCAGTGGCCTCGTCCACCGGAAGCTGTTGATACGCTTGGGCGAGATCCAGCTTCGCGAAGACCCTCCCCTGGCCCAGAGAGTGTAGTAAATGCTGCACTACGGGGACAGGGTAATGGTTAGCCTGGAGAGCCTGATTCAGGGTTGCCTTATAGTCTGCGCAGATCCTCAGAGATCCGTCAGACTTAAGGGGAATCACAATAGGGGTCTCCCATTTAGAATGCTCCACCGGTTGCAGGACCCCCTGGGCAATTAACTTGTCCAACTCCTGGTCGACCCTGGCCCGCAGAGCAAGTGGCACCCTTCGAGGCTTTAGCTGGATAGGAGCCACCTGGGGATCCAAATTGAAGGAAATGGGAAGCCCTGTATATTTACCGAGTTGGCCGTCGAACACATCTGCAAACTCGCGGGTTAATTCAGTTGCGAGGTCGGGACAGGTTGCATGGACTCCAGAGACACCCAGGTTCAGAGCAGCGAACCAGTCTAACCCCAGCAAGCTGGGAAGGCTGTCCCTCACGATGATCAATGGCAGGGAACCTGAAAAAGAACCATAGACAATGTGGAAAGACCCGCAGCCCAGGGTGGGGATATACCTCCCCTGATAGTCCCTTAGCTTAATCTGGCACGGCTGCAAGCATTTTCGGGAGAAAGTAGGGAGCAATGCCTTAAGGGTGGACCAGGCAATCAAGGAACGGGAAGAGCCTGTGTCGAGCTCCATGCGGCAGGGCGAGCCGTTCAACCGGACCGTCAGGTGAATCTTGTTAGCCGAACCCGGGGTGGAAGCGTGGCTGATGCCCACAGCATCGACCTCAGCGTCCCGAAACTCATCGACCCGGCTCTCGCGGCGCTGGAACTTCCTGGGCTTCCACCGCTTGGGCGCGGGCTCCCCCGTGTCCTCGGGGAGCGGCAGAACAGCTCTGCAGACCCTGGACAGGTGGCCACGCTTCCCGCATCGGCGACAGACAGCTGTTTTGAAACGGCACGCCACCCGGTCATGCTGGCCTCCGCAACCCAAACAGCTGGCAGAAGAGGGTTTGCGCCCGGCCGTAACCTGAGGCTTCCGGTGGTCTTGAGGCGACTCACCCCACCCTCCGCATCGGGAAGCTCGTCCTCGTCAGATCCCTCATAATGGACAGATTGAGGCGGAGGAGGCAAGCCCCCCCCCAGCCTGGGAGCGCTGAATTTCGGCCGAGGATAGAGCAGACATCTCAGAAGCCCTGGCCTCGTCCATAGCAATTGGGAGGGTCAAGTCAGCGCGGGCCAACAAACGCCGCTGTAGCTTCAAGTCACGCACCCCGCAGACCAGTTGGTCAAGAAGCATGTCATCGAGCTGACGAAATTCGCAGTGGAGAGCAGCGGTGCGCAGGGAAGCCATATAATCATTAACAGACTCCCCTGCCTTCTGCGATCGCTGGTGGAAAGCGTGGCGCCGGGCAATCTTGGAGGGGGTGGGAGAATAATGGTGTTTGAGTTTCTCCAGTAACGTCTCCCAGGGCACAGTAAATACCGGTTGCGGAGCAGCCAGAGCCCTGGCTGTACCGAAGATCTCACGCCCGCAGGAGCTCAAGAAATACCCTCTCTTCCTGGCTGGGGACAGATCAGCCAGGTCGTTCGCTTGTAAAAAACATTCGAACCGCTCCAAGTAATCTTCCCAGGTTTCAGAGGCCGGCTCAAATGGTGTGAAGGTCGGGAGGGCGGTTGCCATGTCGGAAACACCCGAATCAGCTCTCAGTTACTCAGCGCGTCTCAGCTCGGTGGGTCCTTCGAGCCGTGCCGCCTCGGCTTATCCCATCCTCGTCGCCAGTTGTTAAATTTAAATAGACGATGCTGAGGCGAGGTTGCTGAGAACGGAACTTTATTAACTGCAGAACAAGAACTAATTGGCGAACTGAACAACTCGCCACTGACAGCTCTTATATATGGAGCTGTCAGAAAGCGTCAACCAATCTGGGGGCCCAGATATTCCCGCTACTTTGGTGGTTAGGCGTCTCCGCCAATCCTCGCCCGCCTGCTACTGCGCAGGCGTGAGGGAGCTGTAACAGCGAGGACTCAACAAGTATTATGGGAGAGTTGTTGATATTTAGTTTTCAGAGTGGCATGGCCTAATGTTGAACACATGTGCATCCCACTCAATCAGAAGATTGAGAGTTCAATCCTAGATAGAGGCAGATGTTTTTCCTATAGTAGGACGCAAAGAAAAAATGTCTGCTGTGAACTCTACATAGGCGTCAGGAAGGGCATCTGGCCAGTAAACTCTTGTATTCACCCAGTTGCCCTGACATTAACCTAAATTAAGGGATTACAGGGTCATAAAAAGGGAGTTGTTATTTAGCTTTTAATTAAAATTGTCAATCTCATACTCACTAGGGATGATGGGGGGTGAAAACCCACCTAACTGGAAGTCAGTCGATTAGGAAAACTAAAATATAGTTTTAATCAAGGACACATTTAGCTAAACCTAATAAAAATGTGAAAATAAAATGATGTGTTTTCGCTCTTCGGTTTTCTAGGTTCAGGAATTACTGTACATATCATCCGAAAAGATATTCATGAGTAACCTTTGCAAATGTAGGCCGTAGAGAGATTTCTTGTAAGAACTCACTTATGGATAGTTATAATCTAAATATAACTAGAATAAATCTAGTTTATTTATTAGTGAAAACTATCTGAAATGGTTGATTGCATTTCCCATTCTCACTTTATATAAAACCAGGGAAATTTTATTATAAAAAAACCTATATTAATACAATTAAAATATACCCAATTAATGGTTATCAAAAATACTAAAATAAATAGTCATGATTAAAACCCTATCATAACATTGATTCTGATTTTCCAAACATAGTTTTATCAAAAGTCTCCTGATTTTAAATATGAACCAGTACAGGCTGTATCATTTGATTGACACTTAATGACTTTCTGTAACCCTTTGTACTATTTCTTCATGAATTTCATTGTTTATGGTATTTTTCATTTTGTATACCCCTACTAAGCTTTGTTAAGCTTTATAATATCTTGCAGTGAAAAATATAAGGCAATTGAAATTCAGAGTGTTATAATTGCTCTGCCACCTTTCCCCCCTCAGACTTGAGAATAAAATTAAAGATATTAGACTAACTCTAAAGACGGACAGACAGACAAATATTCGTATTCAGTAACAAAAATCCTAGTTTCTAGCTGCAGAGGGCAGTGCGCCACAATAAAAGAAAATATTGAAGAATACCAAGTCATTAAGTTTCCCCAGTTTATGTGATATAAACTTAGAACAGAAAGGCATTTGTGATTTGTTTTTCCTCTATTCCATGTTTTATAGTCCAGTAAAGCTCACTTTAATAAAAAAAGAAAAAAGAAAAGAAAAGAAAAACCATTAAAAAAGCCTTTTCCTCTTTGCTTCTACCATGCTGCATGCTATATTTTTTAAAAAGCCTTTTGCTGAACAGGAGAAAAATCACCTTAGCTGTTAAAAGAAAGGACAGCAATTGCCTTTAAAAGAAAGAGGTTGTAATTATGCTTCATTTCAAATTCATTTTATATTGATATTCAGTCATTTTTGCTATAACTTTTCATTATCAGATAGAGATATCTTTTGTCAGAATTCTCCACCATAGGTTCTTGGAAGCTGATGCTTGTATCATCAGAGATAATATTTAGTTACCTATTTGCTTTTTTAAAAAATTATTTTATTTTTCCCAAGAGTCCTCATCTTCTCCAGTATATCCCATTTTCACATTATTGTTCAAAATGTTTAAACTTTAGTGTAAATATATGTAATCTATCCTTGATCATGAGGACCCAGGAATTCTTAAGCATTTCTATTATCCCCAGTGATAACAAAATATTTAACGTATGTGGAAAAATGAGTTCTTTTTAAGCTTAAACTTTTTGCTGCATTTTGGCTTAAGCAGTTCTTTATTTTTCATGGAAACCATGACTTTGTAAAACATCATTATTTTTATTTTTACTTTAATAAGTTCCAAACAGTTCCAACTGTTTGGAAAAATGAGTAGGTAGTCTATAGCAACTAAAAAGCTCTTAAGAAAATCTCCAATGTGCAGATTCTTGAAAGTGCATGGCTCCACTTCAAGCACACATTATATGACCTAAACAAAGTTAAATAGAATGAAGAACTCATTAAGCCAGAGTATATAGTCATGGGTAAACACTTCCAAAAAAATGGGAAGAAAATTTAGTTACTGCTATGCTTTTTAAAGAAAATTAGGGCTTTTTTCGGTCTTTAACTGATGCTTTCCTAAATCTTGGGAGGAATTGCAGCTACGTATTGTCTACCATCATGCTATATCTAGTCATCAATTATGAAAAGAAAAACTGAACTTTATTATTAGGTCACAGTGGAATAAATTAGTTTGTTTATTACTCAATGCTACAACTGTCTGGGGGAAAAGACTTGGGTTCCAGACAAATAATAAAATAATATCCACATTATATATTACAGGGAGTCCTTGTTTAAAGATGGTAATATGAACTGGCAACCCAAACACTATGTACAATGTCATAGAACCATCCTGACTTATGGTAGAAGTTGCAGCAGTCCCAGCTGCCATTGTTAGGTAAATTCTGTTAGGTAGTTACAGCATTAGGCAGTCACCCAATTGCCAGTTGCGCCCCCCTGGCAGCTTCCCCATTGCCTTTTTTGTTGGAAGCCTACAGTGAAAGTTGCTAATGATGATCCCGTAGCCATGGATGCCCAATCATTCTTTCCTATTTGGAATAAATGCCCAAATCACAATCATGTCACTACAAGGCTGCTGAGACAGCTGCAGCTATGAAGTCCCATTGTATGTCCCTTTCATTCAACACCATTGTAACTTCAGTCATTGAATGAATGGTTGTTTAACGAGGCTATAAATTTCTAACCATAAATCGCAGCAGCATCTGCACAAACCTACAATGATGGCAAAGTGTTTGATTTGATATTTTATATATATTTATATACAATTTGGGGGACATATATTGTATTTGATGTAATGTATGTCCCCAAAACCATACATAAATTTGTGATCTGAATTATAATATATTTTCAGATCCACTTTCAGAGGAAATATTTCTTCTGAAATATTTGGCTAATCCTCAAGTATTTTTCCCAAACAATTGGATAGGTATTTGATATCAATAATATCACAGGAAGCTATAAAGTATGGAATGACATTGCTGAGCAATGCAGATTACGAATGTATTCAAAGCCATAAATTGCCTATTCCTATTAAAAGAAATAAACAACAGAATTGGAAGGGACCTTGGAGGTGTTCTAGTTCAACCACCTGCTCAAACGGGAAACCCCATACCATTTCAGACAATTCATTGTCCAATCTCTTCTTAAAAACCTCTGGTGTTGGAGCACCCATAGTGGAGGCAAATCGTTCTATTGATTAATTGTTCTACCTGTCAGGAAATTTCTCTTTAGTCTAGGTTGCTTCTCTCCTTGATTAGCTTTCCTCCATTGCTTCTTGTCCTACCTTCAGGTGCTTTGGAGAAAAGGGTGAATCCCTCTTCTTTGTGGCAGCCCCTCAAATTTTGGAACATTGCTATCATATCACCTCCTAGTACTTCTTTTCATTAAACTAGACATGCCTCACCTTTCAAACAAGGGAGAAAGAGATAGTGAGCATGAAATACATAATTTGTAAAAGTGGCAGATTTTATAAAACAACAAAGTTACTAAATTTTAAATAGAAATGCAATAAATACCCCTGCAGTGATTAGGTAAACCTAAGTCTACCCCTGGTCAGTGTGCTATCCAGGTGCTGAATATTGTTTGGCCACTAGACTTTTCCCCTTCACACAAAAGTTGGATTGGACAGCACTTCGTGTGAGGTTCTCAGCAGCCACATTAGTGATATTTTGTCATTAGAAACATAATGAACTATTAAAATTTTGACTGAAATTCTGTTCTGGTGAAAAATCTGATTTCTGTTGCACTTATATACAATGATCATTGCATGTGAAAGAGAATGAGAAAAAACTGTTTAATTTTTCTTACCAATTCTAAAATAAATTTCATGAAAGAATTTGTTGGAAAAATCTTCTGAAAGAGAAAATAATTTTGTAAATTCTCTTGTGAATTGAATGTGGTATTATTATATTTATTTTGTGAACAACATAGCCAACCAAAGTTTGTGCGTGTCCTAATTTTTATATACAATGAACTCTATCATCCTACAACCTCCCTGACTCCCCATGTTTCAATTAAATTTCAAAAGCAGATATCCCTAAGGAACGGAGAGTTGGCATATTGTGATAATATTGTGTAAATTCAATAAACAAACCAACATGGAGTTTTGTCTTCCTTTCAGAATGCTATTTTCACCACAGTGGGGAAGCCATGCCTTTGATAAATTATTGGAAAATATCTTTGATCATTGTAAAAAAAAAAAAAAAATCAAAGGAATTTCCAACCAAATTTCTATGCCCAAAACTGATGAAGAATCTTGAAGGATAAAAAGAGCAGCTTTAGCTTAAGAATTCTAATTCTATATAAGATGTAGTCGTTTTCTTTATTGTAGAATTATGCATCCCAATAGAAATTGTAGGGTTGTCCTCTCTGTCCCTCATCCGGTAAAGAATGTTAGTTCATCTAATTATATCCCAGCCACAGTTTTTAAAATTGTTTTGCTGTTTACCTGTAGTACAAAGACCAATACAGATTGAATCCAGAATTACTGTTGTAAGTCATTGTGGTTGTTAAAAAAGTCACCATGTGACCTTTTTTGCATCTTCTGTTCTTTATTTAATACTACTTTTTAGATGATAGAACCAGTGGTGGGATTCAAGTAATTTAACAACCGGTTCTCTGCCCTAATGATTTCTTCCAACAACCAGTTTGTCAAACTGCTCAGAATGTTAACAACTTGTTCTCCCAAAGGGGTGCGGACTGGCTGAATCCCATCACTGGATAGAACTATTACTTTAAAATTCTGGAGAAAATTGAAGATTCACACTATACATACATACACACACAAAGCTATATCTTCTCTTTCCCCCTCCCCCCCCCACATCATCTACTAGTTTGTTACTTGTAGCTGAATCCTTCACTTTCTCTTAAGTAGATTCTTTAACTATAAAACAATTGGGATTAGCATAGATGTATTTTAGTAGTGAACCATTTGGTGTCCTATTTCTCCCATGCAACTTTTGTAATGTTTTAGGAAGCATTAAACAAGGAACAATTAGCAACAACTTGTTAAGAATTAGATAGAATTGAAATGCTTTATCAGTAAGTCTTAGTGAAGCCTCACTTCTGGTGGTTTAATGGAACTCCTCCAAGTATTCAGAATTTTATTTTCTTCTTGAGTAAATAGCTTTATAAAGCTTCAGCTGGGCTGGAACTTAATTTTTACCTCTCTGCAACATGTTAAAAATTATCTACTATATTTGTTTGTCATAGTTTATTTACTGATCTGAATCAACATAGAGCTATCTTATAAAAAAAGATGTTTCATGAATTTGTTTTTCTCCATTTAGAAATAGGACAGACTTGACCAGGTGTTGCAAATAATTATAATTGTCCACCATATTGGGGAAGGGGGGTTTGAAGATGGGCAGGCAAATCACAGTAGCAGAATTTGTATTAATAGAGTTTAAGATCATATTTAAAAACTTGATTTCAGTTCAAGTTTAGTTCAGTTTAGAAAAGTTTATTTTTCTACTTTTCTACTTTTCTAAAAGTTTATTTAAGTGTAAGGATCTTCTAAAATATTTTTACTCTTATGGTATCTTTAAAAGCGGAATAAAGTTCAGACTTCCACTGGTCCTTCTCATTAACTACTGAGAAAAATGTCTGGAAGATTTACTAACAACACTTACTATGGAATATTTCAGTAGTCATCCCATGAACTATATACCTGAAATGTACATTGCTGCCATCTATGATTAACGCAAGGGAGAAGCTCCTATTAGTATGGATTGTCTCAGACACTTAATGGATCTACAGGGTTTCATTTGAGGATATTTTTTCAGCAACATGTCAACATCTGGGTTGACTTTGACCCTGTATATGTAGATGAAGTGGACAGGATTGTCGGTAGATTGGGGGCCTCTACGTGTTTGTTGGACCTGTGTCCCTCCTGGCTTGTTGCAGCAACCAGAGAGATGACCAGAGACTGGATCCAGGCAATTGTCAACGCTTTGCTGAGGGATGGGGTCTTCCCCGCCACCCTTAAGGAGGTGGTGGTTTGACCCCTACTCAAGAACCCTGCCTTGGATCCAGCCTCCTTGAACAACTTTCATCCCGTCTCCAACCTTTGCTTTATAGTGAAGGTTGTTGAGTCCGTGGTGTCACACCAACTTCCACAATTCCTGGAGGAAACGGATTATCTAGACCCGTACCAATCGGGCTTCAGGCGCGGACACAGCATGGAAACGGCATTGGTCGCTCTGGTGAATGATCTCTGGCGGGCCTGGGATGGGGGTTATTCCTTCATCCTGGTCCTACTTGACCACTCAGTGGCTTTCGATACCATTGACCATGGTATCCTACTGTGACGACTTGGGGGGTTGGGGGTGGGGGGCATTGTTTTGCAGTGGTTCTCCTCCTGCCTCTCGGGTCGTACGCAGTTTGTCTGGGCAGGGGGACAGAGATCCTCCCTGAAGCCTCTCACTTGTGGGGTGCCTCAGGGGTCGGTTATCTCTCCCTTGCTCTTTAACATCTATATGAAGCCGTTGGGTGAGATCATTCGCAGTTTTGGGGTGATGATACCCAGCTTTGTGATGATACCCAGCTGGAGATGATACCATCTCCACCACGGACCAAACCAGAGATGCCCTTTCTGTGATGTCTAAGTGCCTGGAGGCAGTACAGGTATGGATGGGTAGGAACAGGCTCAGACTCAACCCCTCCAAGATGGAGTGGCTGTGGTTGCCGGCATCTCATGGTCTAGTGGCCCCATCACTTTTGATGGGAGGGGAGTTGCTTACTCCCTTTGAAAGGGCTCACAAGGGTACTGTATGTAGTTTTTTTTAAATCTTCACTCAAGCTGGCCCAGAAATACATATGTTATATGAGGGGCTGAAGATGAAATACATTTGAATTGAATTCCAGCAAAATGGACTTTCTATTTAGCTCTGTTTAGTTCTAGGATAGCTCTGGATGGGATCTTCCTCCCCCTAAAGACATAGTTCTATAACCTTGGGGTTCTTAAAGGTTTACAGCTTCTTCTAAAACAGTAAGTGGAATCTATACTTGGAGTGAGTAGATGGTGATTTATACAATATAATTGAGGCACCATGGTCTTTCCTAGATCAAGAAACACTGGCCTACCTCTTTATCACAGGTCTTTATTTTTAATTATTTTTGCAATTTATCCACAAAGCCAATTCTAATGGTCCCTAGATGATTTATAGATGCGATGTCTTCTATATTTATCTTTGAGGATGAATCAAACACTGCAGCTGTTACAAATATACTGTTGCGGAGCTATTATGTAAGAGCTGCTACTAAAAATTAACACTAATTTGGGGTTCTTGCATTAGTTACCAATAGAGTTTCTGAGTCCAGTTCAAAGGGCTGTTAAACTATAAAGCTGTTTATGACTTGGCTGTGAATGTGACTTACTATAGGGACAATCTTCTGCAAACAAAAGCTTTCTATCTTGTATGAGAGACTAGGAAGAAAGTGTTTAGAAACCTTACCCGATATGAAATTGAGGAAGTAATTAATTTGAAGGCAGACTTTTGCACTGAGTTCCTTTGCCTCAGATTTGTACCTGGCAGCCTTCTATTGTCCTTTTGGAGAGCTGTTAAAACTACATGCATAGCTCTACATGAGCACTTGGATTTTTAAAGTGTTATGAGATTTTATAGTGACCTTAGACTGCCATTCGGATGTAGGTTTTATTGTTTTTGTTGAGAAGAGGAATTATATTTGATAATCCTGTTATAGAGAATAAGGAAGGCAGCCCTGAATCATTATCTAGAAAAATGGGACTGATACATTTTTAAAGTCCAGAACAACAAGATAGCATTCATAAATGCTAGGGGAAAATGTCCTTATTCATTGAAGTATAGGAAGCAGAAGAAACACAACCAGGCAAAGAAAAATTTTGTTATAGCCAATTTCAATTTTAAAAAAAAGTACTTTTAACTATCTTGTAGACTTAATTCCCTAGTATGATCTACCCAGTGGAGTGACATCTATTTTGTTTGTTTTTTTTGGGGGGGGGGGGTTATTTTATAAATAGATAGGAAACACAAGAGCTGAACAATAATGAAACATGAATTCAGTAAATAACCGTCATCATCTCTAATACCAAAAAAAAATTCTTCTAAGAAATCCCTTAAGAAGCTGCTATTTTCTAAAAGCTGGAACACCTTTGGCCCCAAGGATTAGATTTTGGAAGGCTTATTTCCACTAGTACCACAGTTGGATGCAAATAGAATGAGATTTATCTTTTTTTTCTTTCCATTTTTCAAACTCTATTGACTAACCTGGATTTGAGTGAGCAGGGTGAAAGTTCTGTAGGGAAAAAAAAGTGTTATTATGCTGGTACAGAAAACACATTTTGCAACACATATAATGTGGCTTGTAACTTAGCCAGTTTCACACAGATCACTGTGAATATCCATTGTAAAATTCTCTATGACTTTTTTCCTCTGATGAATGGCCATTCATACGTTGAATAGTAGAATACTGCGCAGTTCCTGGTGCAGAGAAATTGCTGTTGAAGATGCTGTCAGGTTTAAGGCCAATTTCTGCAAACCACAAAGATCTCAAGTCATGGATGCTGTTTCTTTCCTATCGTGTTCTATTAGCATTGCTAATTTTGCCATTTGATACTCTGCTCAGTTGATCTCTGGAGTGAATGACGCTGTGTTTACACATTTCTCCACACTATGTTTTCTTTACCATTATGTTGGGTTTTGCCATGGGAGTTCAGACATCTTGTGCTCAGCTATAAATATCTGACCCCTCATTCTCTCATTTGTCTGTTTTCTCCTGCTGAGTCTTTGCCTTGTCTTTTAAAAGTCAGTTGGATCAAATGAGTGAGTGCTTTGAATGATAGCTTGTCAGGGCCGTCTAATTTTGTTGAGCTATATAGCACTTCCCGCAGCAGGTAACATCCTGAAAAAGCAATGAGCACAACAGGCTTACAACAGAAAGGGCAATTCTCATTGTCAATAAAAAATAAAAGTTAACTTTTATTGTGAATGTGTTTATTTCTCTAAATTTGATATGAATACATGAGCAAAAACCCATGTCACTTGTCTTGGAAAACTTCATAATTGCAACAAAAGCTGATAGAAAAGTATTGGCTCCAAAGTATTTTAAATCTTAGGTGAGTTTATTATATATAATATTTATGAAGGTACATTTTTTATAGACTCACAATTTAGTTTATCTGCATAAGACATTTGTAAAATCAGTAATATTAAGATAGAGGTTTGAGTACAAAGGTTTGTTTATTTATTTATTTATTTGTTTGTTTGTTTGTTTGTTTATTTGTTTATTGATTTATTATCAAATTTATATACTGCCCTTCTCCCGAAGGACTCAGGGCGGTGCACAGAAAAAGTAAAAACATAAATACAAATATTAAAATACAGTTAAAAAGAGATATATGCATTTTGCCCCGTAGTTAAAAAAACAATAACAAACAAACAAACAAATTAAGCCTTATGCCTTAATTTAAATTCAGAATATAATCAGATTCAAGTAAGTCCTGCATTGGAAATCAAAGTAAGACAGTTGCAGATAAGTTGAGATCCATCAAAGAAATCATAGCTGAATCTTAAATTTTCTGTAACTTTATGGGAGATTTTTTTCTTTGTCTGCAAAAGGTAAAATGATTAATCTACTATCTCATTTCTGTAAATAGAATGTTTAAATAATAACAAGGATTCACATTTTTCAAAGTTAGTGATTGCAAGGAAAGCTCCTATTTCAAGAATGTTACTTTTTAACAAATAGGGACAAATCTCATTTTACGAGGTCTTATGAAAGATAGAAGAATACCAAAATCTGCTCTGCCAGGTGGAAGCTGTCAATCTTGGTAGTAGATCAAAACAACCAAAGGCTGGGAAAACAAAAAGGAAAGAACACTATTAGTAGGTAGCCCATCTAAGAACTAGCTTTGAAAAGCTCAACAATAGGCTAGTTGAGGGGGAAAAGGCAAGGGGGTTCCTAGGGACGGATCCCCATACTTCTAAGTAAAATGGTCTGGGATATTCTTTTCCTTTAGTTCCTTGCCCTTCTCCTTGTTCTCCTCCTCCATTTATTAATCACAAAAGCATCTCATGACCTTTGTGGCTGAAAGGCCAGTCACACCAGATTTCTAGAATCAACCTAACTCTTGAAAGATCATTAAAGCCCATTTTCAGCTTTATTGTGAAAATAATAGCAATTAGAACACATGCTAGCAAAGTCAAAGTGAAAGTGTGGAATGAGAATTCTAATTCTAATGTGTATAAAATTGATGAAGGTTTCTTGACTCAGAAATAAAAAGAAGAAATAAAAATATTTTAAATAACTTTAAATAAGCTAAAGTAATTTTAAATCAGCTTTACATGAAAAGCTTTATGAACTTGGGTAATATTTTCCTGTTTTGAAAATTCATTTGGCTTAACTTATTAAATCAAATGCATTATTAGATCCTTTTCAAATGTTTACCACTGTCTAGCACGAAGACAAAATGGAGAGGTCAGCCATTGAATATATGTTTACATTTCCCCAACAATTACAATTATTTTATTTGTTCCATTTCATGAAGAAAAATACTTGGCTCAAGCTTTACCCTTGAATTTTCTTTTACTGTGAAAAGTCACTGACTAAGTGGAAGGAAAAGTAAAAAGCTGTTCCTTAGGATAAAAATACCAATATTCTACAGAAGGAATTGATCTATAGAATCAATTCTCAAACCACTTTTCCAATGTGACTTTTGGCAAAAAAACAAAACAAAACATGAACAACTACTCTTTCATGAATTCATACTGTATCACATATATCTTTTTACAAACACAAAGATTAGCATTCTAATTGCTACTTCTAGTTACTGCTAATACTTAACAAGAAAACAACCCAAAAGCTGTTTTGTAATATAAAATTATAAAAATTAAGTTACAACTTCCATCAGCAGGATTTAAAATAAGTGGAACAAACTCTTATCTAACAGCCCTTGACGTATGACCACAATTGAGCCCAAACTTTCTGTTGCTAAACAAGACAGTTGTTAAGTGAGTTTTGTTCCATTTTACAACTTTACTTGCCACAGTGCATTTGTTAAATTAGTAACATAGTTTTTAAGTGAATCTGGCTTCCCCATTGACTTTGTTTGTCAGAAGTTTGCAAAAGAAGATCACATGACCCCGGGACACTGCAACAGTCATAAATATGAGTCACTTGTGAGACAAAAGTGTCTCAATTTTGATCACATAACTGTGGGGATGCTGCAATGGTTGTAAATGTGAAAAACAATCATGAGTCAGTTTTTTCACTGCTATTGTAACTTCAAACAATCACTTAAACAAACTGTTGTAAGTTGTGGACTACCTAATTTTTTAAAGCCCTACCTGACGTTGGATTGAGGTGCCTAATGGATTGCCTTTTTTCAAGAGTTTCTACTGTCTATGTAGGTCAAGCAGAATGGACATGTTGCAATCCCATTAGCCAAAGAATGCTAGCTAAATATGATTTTCGTTTCTGCAGTGGCCCCTGCTCTGTGGAGCATTCTCCCTTTGGAAATTAGAATGACCCCAACCCTGTTAGCTTTCCATAAGGTCCTAAAAAACTGACTATGGGGCTCTGAATGTGTCAAGAGCTCCGTTTCCTGTTTTTTTGCTAATGGCCAAGTATCTTACTCCTATGTATATTTAATTTGGATGTCTTTGGTGGTTTTTATTGGTTTTACTGTTTTTCTTTTTTAAAATGTTTTTAATAATAATAATAATTATATATATATATATATATGTATGTATGTATATATGTGTATGTATATATGTATATGTGTATGTATGTATGTATATATATATATATATATATATATATATATATATATATATGCATTTCTCTCTAGCCAGGTTCTACCTACGTAAGCCAAGATGTTATGCAACCCTGGTTCTGTGAAATCTCTGGGCTTTTTTCTTGCCAGCAGACAGCTAACTCTGTGTTGTTCTTTGGGAGACTCAGATAGATCCATTTCTGCCTTATAAGGCTTCGTCAGTGAGCCACACCCTCATCTCATGTATCCTCCCTGTAAAGGTACAATGTTTCTTTTTCTTTCTTTTTCGTAGTTTTTATGTGCATTTCTCTCTAGCCAGGTTCAGAAAGAAAAAACAAATATTGTACCTTTACAGGGAGGATACATGAGATGACGGTGTGGCTAACTGATGAAGCCTTAAAAGGCAGAAATAGATCTATCTTAGTCTCCAATGGGCAGCACAGAGTCTTCTGGCTGCTAGAAGAAAAAAAGCCCAGAAACTTGTGAATGAGATTTCACAGAACTAGGGCTGCATAAAATCTTAGCTTACGTAAGTAGAACCTGGCTAATGAGAAATGTGTGTGTGTGTGTGTGTGTGTGTTGTAAGCTGCCTAGAGGGTTGCCATAGAAATTTAATAAATAAATGCTGTACATGAAGATATTGAGCAATTCAGCATATATATATATATATATATATATATATATATATATATATATATATATAGAGAGAGAGAGAGAGAGAGAGAGAGAGAGAGAGAGAGAGAGAGAGAGATGAAAAGGCAATTTCCTATAAGAAAGATGCACAAAAGATGTGGGTTCAGATGTTGCAAAATCTTTCACCATTTGTCCTGGTGACTGGGACCCAATGAAGGCTCACAACTCTTTGCCAATACATATGGAAAAGTGTGGAAGAATGGCTTAAAACATAGTGGTTATATACAGTCCTATATTCTAACACATAGGCATTGCATACACAGCTAGCAACGAAACACGTGTAAGTGGATCATAAGCTTCCAAACAAACAGGAAACAGCAGGTGAAGCTAAGCAGAATCACATCAGATACCTGCACAGGGCCGCCCAAAGGCTGTGTGCTTTCCCCACTTCTCTTCTCTTTGCATACCAATGACTTCATCTCTAATGATCCATCTGTTAAACTACTGAAGTTCAGAGATGACACAACAGTGATCAGTTTCATTCGCGACGATGAATCCGTATACAGACAGGAGTTTGAACAACTAGCCTCATGGTGCGACCAGAACAATCTGGAACTGAACACACTCAAAACTGTAGAAATGGTGGTAGACTTTAGGAGAAACCCTTCCATACTTCCACCCCTTACAATACTAGACAACACAGTATCAACAGTAGAGACGTTCAAATTTCTAGGTTCTACCATATCGCAAGATCTAAAATGGACAGCTAACATCAAAAGTCATCAAAAAAGCACAACAAAGAATGTTCTTTCTGCACCAACTCAGAAAGCTCAAACTGCCCAAGGAGCTGCTGATACAGTTCTACAGAGGAATTGAGCCTGTCATCTGCACTTCTATAACTGTCTGGTTTGGTTCTGCAACCCAACAAGACAGACACAGACTTCAGAGGATAATTAGAACTGCAGAAAAAAATAATTGCTACCAACCTGCTTTCCATTAAGGACTTGTATACTGCACGAGTCAAAAAGAGGGCTGTGAAAATATTTACAGACCCCTCACATCCTGGACATAAACTGTTTCTCAAAATGACGCTATAGAGCACTGCCCATCAGAACAACTAGACACAAGAACCGTTTTTTCCCGAACGCCATAATTCCCTCAACACTGTCAAACTATTTACTAAATCTGCACTACTATTAATCTTCTCATCGTTCCCATTACCCATCTCCTTCTACTTATGACTGTATGAGTGTAACTTTGTTGCTTGTATCCTTATGATTTATATTGATATTGTTTCCTGATTGCTTATTTGTACCCTATGACTATCATTAAGTATTGTACCTTATGATTCTTGATGAACGTATCTTTTCTTTTATGTACACTGAGAGCATAGGCACCAAGACAAATTCCTTGTGTGTCCAATCACACTTGGCTAATAAAAAAATTCTATTCTATTGTATTCTATTTTATTTTATTGTATTGTATTCTATTGTACTGTATTGTATTCTATTGTATTCTATTGTATTCTATTCTATTCTATTCTAAATCAGGGAATCACTAACGATAACAGTACTGTAGCTAACCAATTAATTAGAAGAAGTAGTAATATAAATATTGGTACACTAAGGTGCTTTAAATCCAGTTAATTAATTTAAAAGTTTAGAATAAGACACTTCACCTATGTCGTAATTGGATTCACTAAACAGATTTTATTTTCTTCCTTGTAGCTGATCTTTAGTCTTTTACATGACTAAATACAGTGTGTGACCGAAAAGTGAGTTATACCAATTAGAGAGCATCTTCTATAAATTCATATTCATGGCTAAAGGACCATCAATATAGTCAAGTGGTTGCTTTGTGGCTTGCAGGAACAAGCCCAGAGGTATTGCTGAATAAATTGCCCAACTGATATACTTTTAACATTATGTAATTTTTTCATTCAAGGTACCTTTCAATATGATACTTATATAATAACATTTCCTGTATGAGTAGCTCATTGTGGCTTCTTGAGGGTTTATAATCCTAATGAATAGAAGTGTGCTCAGCATTGCATTCTCAGTAGGATTTATAAGACATCCAAAAGTGATAAGTGAGAATCAACTTTATTATTGGTATCTGGAGTACAGGCAACAGAAATATTCACCAGTTAGTAAAAACAATTGCACACACAGAGAGACACACAGAGTGCAAAGCCCATTGCTCAAATTGCTCAAATGAGATACTACATTCATAGCTATGGAAAATATGCTTTCTTTGGATGTCTACAAAAGGGGGCCTCCAGACAGCACTTCCTTTTTTAAATGTAAAACATTCATGGTTTCCAAGATTGAATTTACCAGTTTTAAACCTGATGCCTCTGCTCTGGAACTCATTTTTGATTGAACTAGATCTCTGGAAACAGATTCTGCTATGGATTCAATGGCAAGCTGCCTCTAAAGATGATTGCAATTTTTAGAGCAGAGTAGAGCATAATTTTGGCAGGGACATAGTTTATATTCTTAAAAGTTTTTAACTTTGAAAACCACAGTGCACATGGCCAGAGACATAGTGGCACTACTGAGGGAGACAGAAGTAAAATGTTAGAAATTTGGAGTATTGTGGGTGGTATAATGTGCAGATTAGTTTTACAGAGTTTTAATACACACACTTTCATGCAGGATCCAATCTGGATACTTACATACTTTCATGTCTAGTCATTGGGGACACAGAAATGGGACTTGTGGGCTGGATATGGTCCACATTGCCTATCTGCTTTATAAGCTATTTAAAATACCATATAAAACACAATTATGTAAGTATGGATTGATAATAAAGGTACTGTTTGAAAAGCCATTTATATTGCAACAAATAAAAAAATCACAGCTGAACCAGAACACAAATTGAAAATCAAGATTCAAGTGTGACAGTGACTGATGATGTGCTAACAACATAATGAATACTGGTTCTTTTCCAAATGAATCAGCTGTAATATAGGAGAAGATTGTTGATTTCCCAGGAGCATTAATGGTCTTAGAGAGCTGAGGTGCCAAGGACTAGTCAAAATAGTACTTTTGTTTATATGCAGGAGTTGTCCTTCAGCCAAAGGAGCATGGTTCTAAACACAATAATAGATGCCATGTGTCCAGCTTTCCCTGACACATTTTTGTTAACTTTCTTAAAAAGGTTAACTATAAACATACTATCTTAACATATCAGTTAGTGACCAAAGGACCTAGTCTATCAGATGAAGAATATCAATTCCTAGGGTTGAATTCTGAGGGAGGAGTATTCTAAACCCTAGAAGCTGACATGGACTGAAGAAATCTTAGCTTCTAGAAAAGACAAAAAAGGTTAATTAACAGTTAAGCAACAAAGAAACAGCTAGTGTTATAAATCTAAAAGAAATTATGGGTCATTGGGCCACACAGTCTAACAAAGCAGGAGCTGGTAGGAAAAGAACATTGCACTTCAAATTAAAAGGCCAAATAACCACTGAAAACTAACTCTTATTAGAGGCCAAAAGAAGAGTTTAGTAGGAACAGAAGCCAAGAATAAACAAGGAAGGAATAAATAAAGGAACCAAGAAAAACGCCGTTCTTTATTATGTTGGTCAAAGGAGGATTTGAATTAAACTCTATCTTGCATTTACTGTATAAAATGTGGCTGATCTTTGTTGTGTAATATATACAAAATATAAATATACAAAAAATACAAATATACACTATTATAAATATACACTCCGAAACTAAACTAGTGCACAAGGGTGATTAAATCTTTCATTCCCAGGTACTTGCTCTGAAAATGCCACCCTTGATGTTAGATTAAATCAGAGCATGTTGTTCCTGTCATTATGTCCATGGGAAGTAAAATTTGGAGAAACAAAGCAGAACAAACCCTTTCAACCCTGTGGCAAATAATCCTATCAAGAGCCTTTTGCCTATTTGCATCTAACCATGGTATGAACATGACCTGACAATTTCTCACTAATTTTGCCTTTATCACATCTTTAACCAATGATTGAGAAAAGTTTAGGTCATTCTTAGTCATTCCTGCAATAGCTATAGCACTTAGACTTATATACCACTTTACAGTGCTTTACAGCCCTCTCTAAGTGGTTTACAGAGTCAGCATATGGCCTCCAACAATCTGGGTCCTCATTTTACCCCCCTCTGGAAGGATGGAAGGCTGAGTCAACCTTGAGCCTGATGAGATTTGAACTGCTAAATTGTAGGCAGCCGGCAGGCAGCAGAAGTAGCCTGCAGTACTGCACTCTAACCACTCTTGCAAATAATGTTCTTCTCTTGAAATACTCAAGAAGCAACAGTTTAAACATGAGAACAATCTGTTCTGTTTCTCCATCAGTGTTTGAGGGAGCACTCTGGAATAACTTATAGAGGTGTAGATGAGCTCTATTCTATTGGTCACAGGTTATAGCTGTCCTGAAACTTCCTTCCACTACACTCATAATTTTATTTTAGGAAAAAAGAATAGGAAATAGCTACCACATACTGATATCCTACAAGCCTGAATAGCTGATTGGTATGATGAGGTGCTTACATAATAAAGGTGTTTTTTCACTAAAACCCATCTAAAAAATAGGCTGCCTGAAAGATGATGTGTGGGTTGAAGTTGGGATTATTCAGTAAAGACTGTTTACAGACCTGCTTATCAACCATCAAGTAGCTTGTTTTGAGTGTAATCTAGTACACTTTCAATGTAGCAATAAAGCAGTGGTGAAATTCAATTTTTTTTACTACTGGTTTTGTGGGCATGGCTTGGTGGGCATGGTGTGGCTTGGTGAGTGTGGCTTGGTGGGCATGGCAGGGAAGGGATACTGCAAAATCTCCATTTCCACCCCACTCCAGGATAAGGATACTGCAAAATCCCCATTCTCACCCCACTCTGGGACCATCCAGAGGTGGTATTTGCCAGATCTCTGAACTACTCAAAATTTCCGCTACCGGTTCTCCAGAACATTTCAGAACCTGCTGGATTTCACTCCTGCAATAAAGCCTGTATCAAAATAATATACTGTATAGCTTCCTGGTTAATTCTGCAACAGCAAGCACTCCTTCCCATCAATCAACTTTTGGGCTATTTGCATTGAGTCCAGGAAACAGTTACCATGTTAAAGCAAGAAATAATATTGTACAATCTTTTCCCCATAAATCACCTTTTTTCGTATCAGATAAAATCAATGATCTGGCATCTGCCAAAACAATCCACCAATCATAGCTATAATAGGCACCTGTTGCCCTGCTGGCAAATGATGTTGAGACAGGGACAAGGTAGCAAAGTTGGACCTTCATTCAATGACTTCCTCTAACAAACCTTGTATGGCCTGATGCAATAGTAAGTCAGAACATATTGTGGCAGGATAGGGATGGTTAATAAGGACAACAAATTTCATATGAGTTTAGTTTTAAGGGTATGTAGAGGCTATACCAAAAGACCAAAGAACTGCATTTTTTAAATAAAAAAAAGGATGGCTTCTTTATTTTGTCCTCCCAATATTATTTTTATAAATAAGCTAGCTAATTAACAAAGTGCTTGTGTGCATACAACACATTTATCGATCGTTAGCTATTCATGATTCACTCTGTTCATTCAATTTTTTAATTCCACATAGCAGTAAACCTAAAAATAATCATACTTTATGTTATTCACATAACATAAAAGTTGTATTCATATCTACATATAAACTCTATGCTATTAGTTTTACAGTAAAACTATATGTTAGCCTAGTATTTTATTTAGTAAATCTATACAATTACATCCAACAAATCAGAATTACATCAAATGAGCTCTGGAGTTGTGTGAACATGGCCAACAAGAAATGAACTTACCATTTTAGCCTAGTCTGTGGTGGGAATTAAGCTATCCATTTCATTTGCATTACTATTTATTCAGCCCATTTTTCTAGAGCACAATACACTAGTCTTAAATGTGGTTACTAATTTGTATGCAAACATATCCAATGTGTCATCTGACTCTTAGAAAACAGGGAAATATTCCAAGCCCAGCAAAGGAACTCTATTCTGGAGCCAAGAAACTTTAAAGTGTATTTGCTGACAGCACTGCTTTAATTTCTTTAACAAAAAATCAACCAGTGATAGAAGTTGTCTTATGGCTGCTTGCACAAAAACTCTTGAACTTTGATCAAATCAAAGAACTAAAGCACAGTTGCCACTGCATTTAACCAATAAGCCATCCTGAAATGTTTAAATAATTTTCCTCTGTCAAAAATATATGAACTGTGTCTTCCAATTTGCTCTTAGCAAATGGCCCTGCAACTTTCACATACCATTTTCATGGCCTTGAAGATCAGTAATAATGAAACTTTACAGTCAGGCTTTTTTTTTAAAAAAAATGAGCAAATAGATCTGCTTTTAGACAGATTATTTAAATACTGTGAATTTGTGGGGTTTTCTCTAATGTGTCTGGCTGATTGCTGGGAAAGATAAGCAAAATATTAAATTATGTATGACATTTGAGACAAAGCTATCATGTTAAATCAGCTTAACAAATAGATGGTAACAGACAAAGGGATAGATAAAAGTTTAAGTCCTTCTAATCACTTGGAGATTTTCAGCCTAGATAAATAGTTCTCAACTGGATGCTAAACTAAAAATGAAATTAATCCAAGTTTATTTGTAATTTAATAAAAATAAAATCTACTTCAAGTTGAAATCAGTTTCTGATATTTTTGCATCCATATAGATTTCTTGGCAGCAATATATAAGTAAGCTGTTTCTTTAACTACCCAGTCTAAGTTACTCCTCTAGTATGCCATCCAAGTAGTAATCAGATCTGATCTTCATTAGTGTTAAATCCAGTTAAGATCAATCAGATGCTGCCATTGCCAGAGATATTTCATATAATTCATAACAGAAAAAGCTGACAATTAAAAGTTTTGATACATACTGTAAATCATTCTTTAAAATATCATATAAGGACACCCACTTTATGGCATTTATAAAAGAAGAGGCTGATTGAAACCTGTATATTACCTAGACCCGTGATGGCGAACCTATGGCACGGGTGCCACAGGTGGCACGCGGAGCCATATCGGTGGGCACGCGAGCTCAGCTCCGGCACACATGCATGCGCCCAGCCAGCTGATTTTTGGTCCTTCTGGACCCACAAGAAGTCAGGAAACACACTATTCCTGGCCTCCAGAGAGCCTCTGGGGAAAGGGGAGGCCATTTTTGCTCTCCCCAGGCTCCTAGAAAGGCTCTAGAGCCTGGGGAGAGCAAAAAATGAGCCTACTGTGCCATCACGTGCCAAAAGGGGGGGGAGCACGGGGGAGCGGGGCACATAGAATTAGGGATGTGGGCACGCTTGCGTGTGACCCCACCACACTCCCCTCAGTTTTGGCACACGATGGCAAAAAGGTTAGCCATCACTGACCTAGACACTGCTGGAAATACTTTCTGCAAAAGCATGCTTCATAATTAGACCCCTTCTGATATAATTGCTGACAATATGTTTATCTCCACCTTACTGCAATATTGGGCTAATGCAAAGATTAATTCACAAAATTGTATTATAGAATCATATATTTGTGCCTTAAAAAGTATCAGTTTACAATCAACAGACCCTTGTGAGTATTTATCATTATTTTAAAATAAAGTGTTAATGACATAAACTGTAGTAAGTCAATGAGACAATGGAGCATGCCTAATCATGAGAACAATCATGATGTGAAAATAACATAAAGTCTCTCTCTCTCTCTCTCTCTCTCTCTCCCTCCCTCCCTCCCTCCCTCTCAATTCTGGATATAGTTTAGTTTAGACAGTATTTTCAACTACAAAATAAATATAATTCATTTCATTGACACTGCCTTCCATTGCTTTCTTGGATTAAAGCAGTTTAAAATCCAGATCCTGTGCAAGACTGTTTCCTGGCAGCTTTTCTTTTCTAACTCTCATTAAAAGGGCAACACACCAATAGTTGTATCCGCTCTGATTTTCCATACAATCTTTTGAACATTTAGAAAATCAGAATTGGGGTAAGTTGAAATATTTATAGTTGTTATAGACCATTTCAGTCCCAAGTATTTCCTTTTATGCTTTCAAAGTGAGGTGAGGCTGGGCCCCATTCTCCTGGCTTTTCTTAAATACTTGAAGACCTGGCTCTGGCGACTAGCTTTGGGCCATGGGGTTGGCTGGAGCCCTGAAGCCTGACACTTTCCTATTTACTCTTGAATTTTATTTATGTTTCTAGTTGTTCTTATTATAATATTTATACAATTTTTATGGCTAGTTGTACATCATCCAGCATCGATCTATGAGAGACAGAGAGAGAGAGAGAGAGGGAGGGAGGGAGGGAGGGAGGGAGGGAGGGAGGGAGGGAGAGAATCAGATTTTTTTTCTTAGTTGTCTTAATTATTTGCAGATATATACTGTCTTCATGTTTATGTTTATTGTCTGTTCATCTACAGCTTGTGGATATTTCTGCCAACTTGTCCTTTGTTCCTCTAAGCTTGCTGGTAGCTGAGTGCAGAGAACATCAACCAATTACAACTTCTTGCTTTTAGCCTCACCAAGCTAGCCAGGAACTGTCTCTATAACTTCCTATCTCCAAGTCAATGGATTTATGTATACATATTTGTGTATATTTGTATGATGGGTTGCAAGGAGCCTGAGTGGCGTAGCAGGCTAATGCCTCCTACTAAGGCAGCATTTAACATCCAGCTGTCTGCAATTACTGTAAGTGCGAATCTCACCAGGCTCAAGGTTGACTCAGCCTTCCATCCTGTCTAAGGTAGGTGAAATGAGGACCCAGATTGTGGGGGCAATAAGCTGACTTTGTATAAAATATACAAAAGTATGAAGGCTATTGCTTAACGCATTGTAAGCCGCCCTGAGTCTCCGGAGAAGGGCGGCATATAAATAGAATTTATATATATATATATATATGTGTGTGTGTGTGTGTGTGTGTGTGTGTGTGTGTGTGTGTGTATATATACATATACATATACATACATACACCTCAAGCTGAAGTGAAGCTCTGGGTTGGAACCGTGATTATAAAAGTGTAAACAAATGCTTTGAATAGCCTCAAAGCTTCTGAGTAGTCATGACACCCGACCTCCATGGCATTCCAAACCCATGGGATTCGTTAAGGTAGCATGCTAGCATTTCTCATAGTTGTGACAAACTATGGAGCGTGACAGTGAAGAAAATACATTCTAAACAATGCAAACGCAGAGAAACACCAGAAGATTGAAGTATGATATCCCAAGGGCTCAATTCTTTGTAACTACTTTGTAATAAGTGAGTGAGCCCAGTGATGAAAAAATACAAGGCAAGAATTTCCTTAATTTGTACCATCTCCATTCAGAAATACAAGATGAGATTCCTGGCAGAATATGAAATATCACAATTCAAAGGAAAAAGATCCTGATTCTCGGTTTGCAAAAATAACAGAAGGGAAAGCCATAGAAATCACATTTGTAATGGAGCCCCTTTGCTATCATGTGACTTGCCAATAGGTTACACATTCTCTAAATAGATTGATCTAATTGTAGGCAAATCCCAACCTCTCTGTTCATTTTCTTGAGCAAACCTTTAAAACCTTAGGCAAGCATAGCTTCTTCAGAGAAAATAAACATTTCACAATTAAGAACACACATTCTACAGTAAGAAGCTAGTTCACGCTTCATGTTAAGCATTATTTGTTGGATTATAGTTCATGAAATAAATTGGCATTTGTTAGGTTTCCACAATACATTAAGCCATAGGCAATGCTTTAAGAGTCACAATGGCTAATTTGCAAAACACACTATGCATTTTGACAGATATGAACCCAACCATTAGTTTACATAAACAACAAGAAAAAGAAATTTGAAGAACTGTAATAAGGCTAAGAACTGTAATATGGTTATTTTCTGTACCTACTTACCTACTTGGAAGAATACAGCATTGCATATACAAAAAAAAAATTTCAATGTTCACCAGATATTATTTTAATGAACCAAAGAGAACTATAAAACTGTTTACATCTAAGAAAAAAAATCTGGTCCTTAAAGATTATTTTTCTTTCTCTGTCAAGACCTTTTATATCATAAAACAATTTAACTAGATAGAATATATTTATTCAAGCCAGTGAAATGTATTGACATCAGTGAAAATAACGATCCATCTCTAGCCTTGAATTACTGTGATACTAGATGGTGTAGAATCGTTACAATATTCTTTAATACCAATTGAGCTTGAAGATACATTGCTGGTGGAACCACATAAAGTAACATAACTCTTCCACTTTCCTTTTTTCTATTGTTATTAATGGTAGAAATAGTAAAAAACAGAAATAATATAAGAGCAGTAATTTAAGTATTTTTAATTGCCCATAATTTCCAAAGCTATCCTACTAGATAGGATATTAACATCCAAATAGGTAATTCTTGACTTACCCCCACAATTGAGCTCAAAATTTCTGTTGCTAAGTGAGACATTTGTTAAGTGAGTTGTCAGGGTTTGGATGGATGCCCTAATTAAATCATGAATCTCAAGCCAAGCTTCAAAAGAAATCCAGTCATTTATTAGGAGCTTCATGTCGGCACATTCCAAGTGAAGCCAACTCTGACCCCACGTAATTTACAACCCAATCTTGACCCTGTTTCTCCCCTCCTCCCAGAGTGTGTCATCAGTCACATTCGCCAACGGAGCAATTTCACGGGTTGTAGAGATCACCCCACTCCAGCCGCTGTGAGTAACCCTGGGAAACAGCCTTCAGAGAGATATGTCTGGAATGTACTTTTGTTTTTGGCTGCCGTGCTACATTGCCATTTTTCCATTCCCCCTGGCCTATGGCAACTCAAGAGCAGGCCAAGGATGCTTTGTGAGTTGACATGAGTTTTATCTAATTTTATGACTTTTCTTGCCACAGTTGTTAAGTGAATCACTGCCCCTGTTAAGTTAGTAACACGGTTGTTAAGTGAATTTGGTTTCCCCATTGACTTTGCTTGTCAGAAGGTTGCAAAAGATGATCACATGACCTTGGGACACTGCAAGTGTCATAAATATGAGTCAGTTGCCAAGCATCTGAATTTTGATCACATGATCATGGGATGCTGCAATGGTTGTAAGTGTGGAAAATGTTGTAAGTCACTTTTTTCAGTGCGGTTGTAACTTCAAATGGTCACTAAATGAACTGTTGTAACTGTTGTATACTAAGGATGCATTAAGACCTGGCTACTCCATGAATAAAGTGTCTCTAGACAGATCCTTAATACCATCAAGCTCCAAGATCACATGACTATTTCATTCAATATTCTATTAAATGGAAATCTGACATGCTATGAACCAAAGCACTAATCCCTAGCATAAATCTTACTTTTCAAATACTACCTCTGACCATAAAGGAGTTCTTGAAAAACATAAAAATAATATGATGCTGTTTCTGGAAAATTCCATGTGTGCAAGATATTTCTCCATTGTTGTGAAGAGATACAGATTTTCCAACATTTTCAAACTAAATCATCTTTCAAAGGCTGAACTGAAATAAAAGTTGAAAGACTTTATAAGGAGGTATAGTAGTGGACCTACGAAAGGGTTTAATTTCTTTTGTGGAATTTCTATTTGTTCAACTAATAAAAATAAAGACATAATTTGAGAACCACAGATATAGACTATTTATGAGAACATGCCAGTTCTATTAATCCATATAACTTTAACCTGAAAAATGAACTTAAAAGCATTATTCCATTTCATTAATACCATATGTTCAATAGTATACTGTTAAAATGAACAAGCAGCTGATATCCAGTGGACTTGTTAAATAGCCATTTAGAAGAACATAAGAATAATAAAGGCATTTCTTACAAGAAAAAAAGAACAGAAAAAATAATAAAAATTGTACTTCTTGTTATTGGAAACAAATCTCTCCTTAGAAAATGTCCTAAGCCAATACCTACCTCCTTTACTGCTGTGATGAAAAACTGTATGGGGAAAATTTTGCTATCCAGCCTTTGTAGAATCTTCCATTATTTCTTTTCAAACAAGGACTAATATATGGATTTAAGGCTGGCTCCTTTGTAGCATATTTCTTGCTTAATTCTTTTTGAGTCATTGAAAAATAATAATATGCCACATTAATATCTCAATTATTTCAACATTTAACAATATCAAAGTTAAAAAATGAATGTCCAATACATGTCATTAGGATCCCACCAGCAGGACTATCTCAATGAAAAAAGGGAAGTGAGATAGTTGTCATGGCTGCATCTTTCCTATCCAAGCTTTTTGAGCTGACAGCATGATATTAGGAATTGGGGGGGGGGGGGGATTTAAAGGAATATAAAAGGAAGAAGGGAGGAATGGAAGCCCAGTGAAGCTTTGTGAGAAGCTTCTGCCAGCCAAGGTTGACATTAAGCTGAATCTCCAGAAACAACCTACCTGGTGGAAATACCTGCCAAAGAGGTTGTGCAATTATGTCTGTTCCAGGGAAGGAACCAAAGCAGAGAGAAAAAGCCAGGGAGAAAACAGAATCTGAAACAATAAACAGAATCTGAAACCCTGAGACTGCTGTTCAGGCTGCCAGAGCTCATCCGAAGGCTCCTAGGGGAAACCTGTGGGGCCAACTGCTGCACAAGAGGAGCAACCTGAGAATCCACCCTCCAAGGCTTGATGACCTAATGGTCCTGGGGGAGTCGGGAGAACAGGAAAACCTGAAGAAGCTCCTCCAGAGGTAAATGCCATGCAAGGAAACCACTGGAAAGCTCGGCAAGCTGCAGAATGGAATGAACCACAGATTGGAATTTCCCATCCATCATTCTCAAATCTCCCCTGGTGGGCCAACTGAGGGACACAGTCCAAGGGCTGGAAATGGCAGCCCTGGCCCTGAACCCTGCCATGGACTTCCTGCAGCACCTGTCCTCTGCCAACAGCTCAACCAAGCCCCACAGTTGCTTTAGTGCTCACTGCTCCACCAGCATTGGTTCTGCTATTGGTTTGGGCAGACACCTCCCCTGAGGATCAAATTTGATGGGAATCTAAAATGACTAGTGTACTGGATGTGATCCATTGTGCTGTAGCCACTTCTGAACCTTGCCTGCTCCTTTGGCTGTGCATCATTTAATGTTATCAATATTCTTTTTGCTATTATCTTGGTGAAAATCTTTTAGATGGCTGAAAGAAGGCTTATTGGGTGATAGTTCTTTAAATCATCTTAGGCCCCTTTCTTCTGTACAAGAATCGCTTCAGCATTTTTCCATGCATTGGGTATTTTTTCTTCTCTGAGTATAGTTTTGCTAGTATCTTGTGTAAACTGTGATCACCAGCTTTCAACGTTTCAACCATAACACAGTCATACTATACTATACTATACTATACTATACTATACTATACTATACTATACTATACTATACTATACTATACTATACTATACTATACTATACTATTATTCTTTTGGTGAATATATATAGTAGACAAATGGCACCAATAAGTTCCTGTGAACTTCAGGAATGTGCAAAATATTAATTAAAGCACAGATTGTGGTAACTGCTAATAGAAAATGAGTCAGTATACTAGTATAAAAACATGGTAGGACAGACTCAATGAAGTTTGCCTCATTAGATGCAAATTTACACACACACACACACACACACACACACACACACACGGCTTTGCTAAAAAAAACCTTGCCTTCTGGTTAATAGTTGCTAACATCATATGAAATCTGCTTAAAACTGATCAGCTTATAGACTTTATCCGGGAAAAAAGTGATCAGTTCTAAATGGAACAGTGTCTGGTCAAAAATGCTATCCTATTTTATAGGAGGATGTTGCCTTACAGAAAGAATGAAAGTAAAGAAAAAGTAATCTCAAAAGTATTTTTCAGAAGTTTCCTCTATATAACTTTTGCAATGATTAGGTCATTTAGAAGCCACAACTTGATTGTTTTATTGTAGATTCCACAGAAATGTAGACTATTTGACATTTTTGTGTTGTATTGATCACAAAGATGGGAGAAGTGGGTTAGAAAGTTTGATTCTTATTTTGTTTCCTAAATACTTGACTGGAATTTTACAGAGGATCTAAAAATCCTTGTTATATCGTTCGGTTCTATACAGCTATGTAATATCAGCAGAAGCAACAGCTGTGGCTCATTTAAAAATATGCTTTTTATGATGCGTGAAGCACGTTCCATGGATGTACTATTTTACAGTATTTTCTCCCAGAAACACTGTACATCAGAATTTGCTCAATTCCAGATGGCAGTTCAAACTGTTTCTTTGCTGTGGTGCTCAGGCTGTTCCCACAGCCAGCTTTAAAAATTCCAGGCAGTATTGCACTGGATTGGCACAGAGGGAAGTTAGTGTTCACTCTGGATCAGAGCCACCATAGGACCTGTTTGGTTATTCGCCACTTCAGTCTTTGAAGGTAGGCAAGCCTCATAAGTTGGCCTCTTGATGGACATGTCTTCTTAGTAGCTGCCCTTTTACTCTATTTTTTTATTATAATTTCATTAAACTTATCAAAGTAAAAAATACAAATGAAAATGGAAGTAATGGGAAAAGGGAGGAGGAAAAAGGGGAAATAAAAAGGGGAAAAGAAAAACAAAAGCATTGACTTTCAACTCTTTTTATTGCAATAAATTATCATAATAACATTAAAGCCTCACCTCCATACTTAATATGTAGCTATTTCCATAACAACAAAATCCAGAGTCAACTTTTCATTATTTTTCATCTCAAGCACAAAATCTAGAAGTGGTTTCCAAGTAGAAAATAGCTGCCTTTTTCTTTTAAAGATTGTTCTATCTTTTCCTTTGCTTTCCTAGATGTTGGCATACTTAGTTGCTTTAATACCCCATTTACAAGTTCTCTCATTTCATATTAACATAGATTCTTTCTTTTTTATTATACCATCATTATTCTGATACTATAATGAACAAAACAAAGGAAACCGGTTGTTTCTTCATTCTTATGTTCCATTTAGGTCAATAACTTTATGGCATGGAAGAACTGGTTGTTCAGCTTCATAGAAGCAAAGCTCTATTCACTGAAATTAACTTCATTTCAAGACTTTGTGTTTTGAGCTCAACACTTGGGAGAACTGGACAGTTCCACCAACAGCATTCTTCTACATGGCTGCCCTTATCTGCCCTGTGGCCTGGCAGGAAGCTGGGTTTCCTTGGGAAAAACTCTAAGAAAAGGATGAATAGTTGTCTCCTGGATTCTGTTCCAAAGTGCAGTTGTTTCTAACATCCTAGAGATCTTCCTTTAACATCTCCATTTCCCTGCTCATCTCCAATTAAAGTCAAGCTGCTCAACTTAAAGGTGTTTTAAGGGGGATGGGGAGGAAAAAGGAGACTTGAAGCAGTGTGACAAAGGGGAAGTAAGGACAGCATGCTTTATCCAAGCTGGGCAGAAACTAAAATAGGAAATGTAGGTATTAATTGGGGCTCTGAGCTTCTAAAAGGGATGAAAAGACATAGATCAAGGAAAGTTTGGCTTAATGAAACCTGGTGTGGTGGAGTGTAGTGAGAAGTTGCATTCCAAAAGAGGAAGAAATAGATTATCTTAGGTAGTTTGCTTGGGTGGAAGAGAGTGCAGACAGCTGCTTCCTAGATCTTCTCAGGGTATATCATTAATGATGCAAGTAGTTTCCTTTAGTTTGGCAAGATTTCTGTCTATAGGTGAGAAACAATAAAATAAACTCATTTGAAGTAACTGGGTGTGGCTTTCTTGTTGGGGTTTTTTTTTTTTTTTTGAGCTTGAAACTTGTTGGATCAACTACAAGATATATTTCTTCTTAAACCAAAATGGAAGCAGAAAGCATGGACCATCCAGGACAAAATGACTGCAGAGGACAATAACTAGTGCTAAAAACAAGGATGCCAATCAAGAGCAGGGACGCCCTCATTTGGAAGTACTTACAATGATTTCAGTTAGCAAGCCCAGATAGGGAATCAATGGAGGATAACATCAACACAATTTTGCCCCTTATGATTTTTATTAAAGTTCTCTATTGCAAGACTATGTTAAGAAATCCTTCTCCTCCTCCATCTTCCTCCTCCTCCTCCTGATCACAGCTTCAGTATAATGAAGCTTCATTATAGTTCCCAACAGATACAGTTTCCCTGGAAGTCATAGTAAATGATTCAAAATCATTTGGGATTAGGAGTTCAAAGGTTAACTTCCTTCAGCAGTTTCTACATATCCTAAACTGGTTGCAATTTACATGTAGCCCTGAATATATTGACAGAATATTTTAAAAGGAAGCTCAGTTTACGTTTCCCAATAAATTAAACAAATAAGTACATGACTTTTCTTAGCCATGTGAATTTTGAATGCATCAATTAGACAGGTTTTTGGTTTTGTAGGTGCAAATTATATCCAGAGGCATACATAGATAAGATCTACCGAAGAAATGTTATGCGCTTTCTTCGGGCAGAGATAAAAATATAAAGGAAGATATAACATACCTAATTCTGAGTTTACATTATGTCTTACAGAGAGGTGACTAATTTAACTATTGTCAGCAGTTCATTTTACAGTGAATTGCTGAAAGGCAGAAAAACAAAACTGGAAATGGAGGAGGAAGAATAATTAGTGAATCAACCTTGTACAGCTTCTGATAGTTTATAATTCTACTATGAATTATTGAACTGAATAGAATAAATTCTTGATGTCACTTGATAATCGTTTATTACTTTAGACTTATCAGTCCTCCTGCTTCTTTTTAACTATAATTATCTTTATGGAGAAAACAAGGACATTCGGAGAAATTACAGCAACATCTGTTGCAATCAGATTTGACAGGAATTTTAGATTTGTTTTATTCAGGACAAAACAATAACAACAGTGCATTATCATAGTAGTAAAGACTAACCAAATATTCTTAATCTGACATATGACCTGCCTTTCCCACCTATTTTGTATTCAGAATTAGCTTTCTTTAGCACAGTATCCTGACAAAACATCGGGTGGGCATCAAGCTAAGTACTGTTCTAGTAAACTGTTTCATCTAACTTATAATTTCTTTAAATATATATTTATGCCTTGTTTCTGTGCCTTTCTTAATATAGTGGCCAAGAAATAATGTTGGTAAAATTGACAGATTAAATTTCTCATTGTATAAAGAAATATTTCTTCCTGCTCCTTGATTTAGTCCAGGATGACAGTAATTTCCAGATGTGAGTATTTCAACTCCTCAGTAGAAAAACATTGGTTTAGACTGTTGCTTAATGGTTTTTGTGGGGTTGCATGTGTGAAAATGACTCTCTTTTTGCAAGATTAACTAAAGAACGAATGGAATCTTCTCTGCATGCAAACTCTTTGAATGGAGAAAAGCTTCCACACAAAGGTCTTTCTCTCTAAGCTTGGTTATGTTTTGTTTTGAATTCTCTTCTCCCCAGGCCTGCTCGCTGTTTCAAGATTCTTCACTGGATCGCAATTGTACAAGCAGGATATACTGTAAAGTACTGATTATTAGAGTGGTTGTGTTTGGAGTGGCTGGTATTGGTAAGAGTTCTTTGGTACTTCATTTCACAAAGAGGACTTTCTGGGAGGTGTACATTCCCACTTCTGAAGGTTCTTATTGCTAGGTGATCAGTATCAGATCAGTACAAGAACATCTGTATTCTTCAGATCACAAACACTACTGCAAGGTACCAGTTCCCTGCAATGGAGAGACTCTCCATTTCTAAAGGCCATGCATTCATGCCAGTATATGTAGGAATGTTCTTGGATCGAGCCCAATGAAGGAGATACACAGGCATGTGTATAATCAAGTTTGTTTATTTACATAATGTTTCTCTCTTACAGGTTTGCAGCTAGAATGGAGCCCAGACCGCATGGATGACCCTTAAGTACTCCAGGGGCGGAGTCCAGGTGAGGAGGGGTCAGTGGGTGAAGGGATCCCTGGGTAGTTAACCCTTACAACACTAGGTTTGGAGGGCAGGCATTTATACTTAACAAATCCCCCTCTAGATGCCTGGCCGTAAGATCACAAGTGGATTGATCATGGTTTATCGATTTGTGTAGTATGACACCTAGTTTGGATGTCAAATAGGTATGCTGTTTGTTTAACAGAGGTTTGGTTAAGATGTCAGCAGTTTGTTCTTGTGTATCACAATGTAATACTTTAATAAAGCCCATGCTGGAGAGTTGCCTAACGTGTTTGTGTTTTATATCTATGTGTCTCGACCTTTGACCCACAGCATCAGCTCTAGATATTTCGATAGCTGCCTTGTTGTCTTCATGTATGTGGATGGGGTATGTGGGTTCGGCCCAGATGTTGGAGAGCAAGTCATCGAACCACACCAGATTATTCGCAGCTTTGGATAAGCATATATATTCGGCCTCAGTAGTCGATGTAGCCACTAGGTTTTGCTTACCAGTGTACCAATGTACAGGGCTGCCGTTCAAGAAAAATATGTACCCTGATGTACTTTTTCTACATTTCACGTCCCCAGCCCAATCTGCGTCTGCATAACATGAAAGAACTGGCTTACCGGATGTTTCCGGTTCTAGACATAGGCATGCTTCTGTACTATGCTTTAAGTATCTAAGTATCCTTTTTGTGGCATCCCAATGATAATTGGTGGGCTTGCCCACATGCCTCGACAGAAGGTTGACAGTTAATGCTATGTCAGGCCTCGTCCAGTTCGCTATATAAAGTAAGGAGCCTATTATGGATCTGTATAAGGTATTGTCATTAAAAGGCTCTGACTCATCGTACATGTTTTTTAGGAAGTCTGGTGTCATGGGGGTTTCGCATGGTCTGGCATCAAACATGTAACATTTATGTAGCAATTCCACTATCTTTTCTCTCTGTGACAGTCTGAAGCCTTTGTTGGTTTTGGTAATTTGTACCCCTAGATACTTGTCAACCTTTCCTAGTACCTTCAAGGTGAAGTGCTTTCCCAGTTCTTTAGCAAATGTTTCACACTTATGATCTTGGTCACCAACATATAGAATGTCATCAACATATACCAGAACGTATTCTATGGATTTACCCAACCTTTTGATGAAAAAACAGCTGTCGGCAGAGGTGGCTTCAAAACCCATTGACCTTAATGTTTTTGACAAGCATTCATACCACCGTTTCCCAGACTGTTTTAGTCCGTATAGACTCTTGTTCAATAACCAGGTTTCCCCTTTGCGTGTGTTTTTACTATGTGGAGCCCTAACATAAATTTCCTTATCTAGATCAGCGTGGAGATACGCTGTCTGCACATCGAATTGGTGTACTTTTAAGTTTAGAATCGAGGCTATCACCAATGCACACTTTACGCTTTCTGCTCTGACGGTGGGGGAATATGTGTCTGTGTAATCGTCTGGGAATCGTTGGGCAAATCCCTGGGCTACCAATCTAGCCTTATATAATGATTTACCTCCCTCTAGAGACTTTATTTTGTATATCCACCTAGTGCCTATGGTGGTCTTATCACTAGGGGCCTCTGCGGGCGTGTATACCTTTAGCTCACGCAGGCTGTTCATCTCTTTCTCCATCGCCTGTTCCCACTTTTCCTTCTCGTCAGTGGGTAAATTGAGGACTTCATCGTAATTATTGGGGGTTACTTGGTTAGCATGGAGAGATAGCACATAGTCCTCTAGTTTCTTGGGGGTTTTATTTCTAGAAGTCCTAACTGGCCTTTCGGGCGTGGTTTCCGTATCGTGAAGGTACCTGGCTTCCTTTTCCGTGAGTGTTTCTACTTTTAGGTCTGGGTGTCCCTCTTTCCACTCTCTGATTCTTATCCTATGCTCCCTTGGTTTTGTAGCTTCTATGTCATTGTTTATTGGTCTGCCCTGTTGTGTTTTGATATGTGAACGGTTGGTGTTTTCCCCTTCTGTGGTTATTTCATTAAGATGTATTTTGGACCAATTAGAGTTTTCATGAAATACTGCGGTGCGTGAAACTATGAAATTGTTGTTGCTGTCAATGAACCTAAAACCCTTGGTGCCCGGTTCATATCCCATGAATCTTAGTCGCCTGGAAACTTTGTCTCCCTTCCTGCGTATCTGTCTGGGGATATGAACATCGGCGGTTACACCAAATATGTGAAGGTGTGCTATCTTTGGCTTCCTATTATACATGACCTCGTACGGTGTTTTATTTATTACGCTACACCATAACCTGTTAAGCGTGTAATTTGAGTATAAAACGGCTTCTGACCAGTAGTGTTGTCCTAACCCTGCATCCTCTAGCACACATCTCATCATTGTCTGTAGGGTTCCATTTTTTTTCTCTGCGACTCCATTTTGAAATGGCGAAAAAGGGGCCGACGTAAAGCGCAGCATCCCTTGCGCCCTGAGCCAATTTGAAAATTCTTGAGACATGAACTCGGACCCTCGGTCTGTCATTATTTGCTTGATTTTAATATTATGTTGCAGTTCTATCTTTTTATGAAATTCTTTAAATTTCTGGAACACCTCATGTTTGTGCTTGAGTGTATATATATAACCGTAGCGACTGAAGTCATCTACGATAGTCAGGAAAAACCTTTTCTTATATTTGATGGATGGCCTTAAGGGCCCAACTAGGTCCATGTGTACCATTTGAAACAAGGAATTTGTGGTGCGTTCTGATTTTTTTGGTCTGGCTTTGGTCTTCAACTTGGAACATTTGCACACCGAACACTCTAAATAGTTTTTGCAATTTTTAACCTTTAATCCATCAGAACAATTGACCATTTTTTGTACAACCGGAAAACTGCTATGACCCAATTTTCTATGCAATAAATGGGCACACTCATCGTGAATGGGTTTGCCTAACGATGGCTTCTCTTTTTCTAAAGTTTGGTTCATGTCTGGGTCACTGGGCGTCGGGTCGTGATTAACTTCCTCTGTCTCCTCGGTGTTGGGTGCAGTGTCTATCATGTCGCTAGTGTTGGTGTTTATCCTGGGGGGGCTGCTACAGTTAGGCTGGAAGTATGGTAAACCCTCGCTTATTATAGTTCTACCGATGATCCTCTCATCTCTGGTCAAAAATACCTTCCCTTCCTTAAATGTTATTTTTGTTCCCGTTTCCTTGCTTAGCTTCAAGGTGGCTAGTATGTTATAGGGTATCTCCGGAACAAGCAATACCCCCTCTATTTCCCCTATCTCTGGGATGTTTATGTTGCCTTTTCCGGTTACTAGCACGTTGCTTTGGTTAGCCACTTTAATGGTGAATTTCTCTTCTGTGAATTTGGTAAATAATTTTGTGTCATAAGTGGTATGGTTTGTGGCTCCTGAATCTAGGAGCCATGCATTTTTGGTGTTGGTGTATCCCAGTGTGCTGTCCCTTGCTCTCAGCCCATATAGTGAACCCTTGTGACTGTCCCGGGAACTGTCCCGGTATCTCCTCCCGTCCCTGGGTTTGGGTGAATCTCTGCGCCTATATCTGTTCTCATTTGTCTGTCTTTCGGGGAGTCTATGTCTGTTTTCAGTCCTGTCTCTAGATTGTGAGTGTCTCATGTCTCTTATTCTCCTGGGGCAATCTCTTTTATAGTGTTCCCTGGAGCCACAATTGAAGCATTCTATGTCGCTGTAGTCTCTGCTGTGGAATTCTACTCTTTTGCTAATCCTTGGTTCTCTGTGGTTCTGGTATCTATCCCTCCTGAGGTTGTCTTCCGCGATAAGTTTACTGGTTAGCATATCTAAGGTGATGCGTTCTAGGCTGGAACTGTCTAAGTGCATGATGAAATCATTCCAGCTGTGGTCTAAGGAATTTATGATCACGCTCACCATGTTCCCTTCTGTTATGTTCTCCCCCCTCTGAATTAACTCAGCTCTGGTGGCATTGAGTGACAATATGTGTTCACTCATTGAAGTTCCCCCCTTGAGTTTGGCTGAGTAGAATTCCCTGGTGATTCTTGTGGTAGTGGCTATACTTCTGCTGTGGAACATTTTATGCAAAAAAGGTTACTATTTCTGACACTGTCAAGTTGTGGCTGATACTGGGATACATACTGAGTGATATGCTGGTTAGTAACAAGTGGTAAGCCTTATGATGCATGCAATCTAACTGAAAAGTCCAAGGCTTTTCAGGTGGGTTAGTTATAAAAAATAGTAAATGTTCCTTTAAGAGGACAACCTGTAACTGTTGGTTCCATTCAACAAAGTTAACCCCATCTACCCTGAGTTTGGGAAAGTCATTTGGAAGTGTCCCTGTATTGTGAGTAATATTACCTATTGAGGGTTGCTGTCCATGGTCCAAAGCAAAAGGGAACTCACAATAAGGCAGGGGAATGCAGGGAGTCAGTCTGTAGTGACTTGCTTCTATGGTCTGTTGTTTTTTTATTGCAGGTCGGTTCTGCGCATGCTCCTGGGCCATTCTGTCTCTGCCGCCGTCGTGGAAGGAGCTCGTTCCTGCTGCTCCCGGGTGAAGGCCTTGCCTCTCGAGTTGGACTTCTGGCTCCGTCTTTGGAGGTCCTTGGAGGCCGAAGTTTATTTGGGTCGCCGTCTGGAGCGTCATGGGTCTCGTTGCGCCGCCTGGACATCGATGCGGGTCCGCGAGGCTTGGGTGAAGGCCCTGGGGCTCCGGTCCGCTCTGGAGGCCGAAGTTTAGGTACGGGCCGGCGCCTATGCCCGTCGACAACCCCGGAGGTCTCGGCTGAGTCCTTTGGTGTGGTAAGTATTCATTTATTTCTCCCGGTTTTATGGCGTAGCTTAGGGGATGCATGGCGAGGTTTCCGGCGTAGAAGGTGGGGGGCTGTGCCCACGCCTCGGTATTTCTCTTCCATAGTTGGTCTTCGTGGCTGCCCTTATGCGTGTAGGACGTCACTTTATTTCCCCCTGCGGTATCGGTATCGGCATCGGAACTTATTATTTTTATTTTGGTTCCGAAAGCCGCGGTGATGGTCCGCATGGCCTTTTCTACTTCGAGTTCGGTAGGCGAACTTGATGTCACCTGTCCGGTATAGTTCTTGGCCTCGTGGTTGTATTCGTAGGCCTTGTGGTGGTAGGCCTCGTTTCCCGCCGGGTTTTTTAAATCTCGGGATCTGATTGGGGATTGGTCGGCCATCTTGGGTGATGTCACCATCCAAGATGGCCGTTGTGGGGAGCGCGCGAATCTTGGATCGGCTTCATCAGTGAGCGAGTGGTAGGGGTTTAAATCGCTTACCACGTTTTGGTCTCTGCACTCCGTTTTGTCATCTTTCTTCCCGGTCGCTGCCCGGCAGTCATCAAGGAGGTTGCGGAGTTCCGCGATGAGACTGGACTTGTTTGATGTCGATCCGGCTAGGCTTAGTAGCTTTTCTTTTAGCTCCTTTTCTTCGCGTAGCTCGGTCTCTGATTCATCCTCTCTTTCGTCTAGGCTTCTCTCTGTTATTCTTGAGTAGCCAGGGCTGGAGAGTCGTTCTTTATTCCTTTGCATTTCTGCTAGCTTGGCTTCAGCTGAGGCTAGCATTTCTTCCATCTTCTTTTTTGGATGCACGGGTGTTTACTCTTTCGGTTTCTTCGTTCAGCTTGATATTTTCAGACATCCTTTTAGTTTGGTTTGGGCTATTTAGAACCATCCTCTGCTACCATATTTGTAGGAATGTTCTTGGATCGAGCCCAATGAAGGAGATACACAGGCATGTGTATAATCAAGTTTGTTTATTTACATAATGTTTCTCTCTTACAGGTTTGCAGCTAGAATGGAGCCCAGACCGCATGGATGACCCTTAAGTACTCCAGGGGCGGAGTCCAGGTGAGGAGGGGTCAGTGGGTGAAGGGATCCCTGGGTAGTTAACCCTTACAACACTAGGTTTGGAGGGCAGGCATTTATACTTAACAGTATATTCTATTGCCAGCAGAGAGCCAGTAGAAAAGCTTTTATCAATCTATGAACAGATCTGTCCGCTCAAAGGAGACATTCAAAAGTCCCAATTATGCTAATAGAAGAATTATGACACCCAGAGAGAAGTGGGCACCAGTGAAGAAGTCCTTGCTATTAAGTGGAAATGCTCTTTCATGCAGACTTCAGCTTAAATGAACCTCAGTGTGCAGGAGCTTTTTGAAGAGCTCCTTAATATGGAAAAGACAAGAATTCTAAACCTGCAGGTGGATGGTAAGTCTGCAGCAACAAAAGTATATTAGCAGAAGCATGTGTTCTATAAGGCGAGATACATTTGACATCTCATGTATGACTAAAATAAATAAATTCTTTATAAATTAATGACAAAGTATATACATGTCCCAGGATAATGCTGCACTATCCAATCGTCACCAGGACCAAAGGTTTATTTTTCCAAGCTTTTGGGCTCTCTCTCTCCATAATGTATGCAGTGTTATACGAGTTGTATTTATATGGTGCCTGGTTGTGTGTGGCTTTTAGTTGTTAATTAGGGTGTTGTTGGCCAGCTAGTAAGTTAGTTGTTTTTTCCTTTATGTCGCCAACCAGGCTTCAATCATTTCTCCAGCAATTTTTGTCCCTGCTCAGCCAACAATGTAATAGCTGAAAAATTGAATGTATGTCCTTGTTCATTGCAATGTGAGATTACCAATGAGTTTGGGTCTCCTTGTCTAACCGCTCACTTGTGTTCTCACATTCTTGTGGTCAGTTTCCTCTCTGTCTGTCTACATAGTCATAAGAGCAATCCATGCAGGGAATCCAGTAAATTACAATAGAAGACTCTCCTGCCCCCAAATAATTTTTGTACCACTGATAATGCCAATATCACCATTATCATATTGGTGCCAGAAAGGATGTCACTGGTTTCAGATGGCAGGAAATGCCCATGAACCAAAGACTGGCATAAAGCTAGATATTCTACAATTGAATATTTTAACCTTTTACTTTTTTAAAATCAGCAATAAGAACATGTATACTTTTCCAAAGACCTAATATGACATTTGTTTAGCTAGGTTTGACTTGTATTTGGAATTTTCAATGTATGATAACTGCCTTTCTTTATTCTCTCTATACTTTTTGCTCAGTAAATTATTTTTATATCTACACATTTGAATGGATTGATTTTTATAAAAAAATTCTTAATTAAATCTTCTCTCATTTGCAACTGTGTACCTTATATTTTGAGATTGACACACAAATAACATCTGGACTTGGAATGAGAAGATTCAAAGTACTTTTTTTCTGTTTTCCTAGAACTGAGACAGAGGGAGAATTCTTTGATAGAAGGGCTAAAAATTCCTAAACTGGAGAGCCTACAAGAAGAGCTGTGATGGTGCAGTGGTTAGAATGTAGCATTGCAGTTCTCACCGGCTCAAGGTTGACTCTGCCTTCCATCCTTCTGAGGTCGGTAAAATGAGGATCCAAGTTGCTGGGGGCAATATACTGACTCTGTAAACTACTTAGAAAGGGCTGTAAAGCACTATGAAGCAGGATATAAGTCTAAATTTTATTGCTATTGCTATTTTGAATAGTAGTAACCTATCATAGTTATTGTTTAACTTGGAAATCCTTTGAAGAGGGGTTTCACTAGTGATACTTTTTAAATCTCCATTTGCCAAGTCTGTAACATGTTCAAACAAGCTATTCTGTTCCAAAGCAGTTAATTGTATAGGAACCAAGTGATCTGGCACCTTGTACTCAATATGATTCCTATGTTGAAAGAGAAGAAAGCAGATAGAATTCTTCTCAATTCTAATCTGGGCTAACCTTTGTATGGGAAGAGTTGCAAAAATCAGCCAATAAGCAAAAGGAGCAGAACTGTACAAGTTCTAGATTTAAAAGCAAGAAGATAGTATTGAATTTGGAATGGTTACTTATATCCAGTTTGATGTACTGATTAAGACTAAGCTAGAAACTGTGTGATCTAGTCCAACCATAGGTATGATGTCAGTTGAGTATCCTTGTGCTATCATTCTCTCTCAGCCCTAGGAAGAAGGCAAGGGTAAACCACTTCTGAAATCTTGCCTAGAAAATGCAAGGACTTTAGTCCAGACAGTTGTCAGGAGTCAACAATGATTTGAAGGCACAATAAATAAATCCTTTTCCGGTAGCTATTTGCTGTCCTGAAGTAATCCTTGTCTTTTGTGTGATTTATAAAGTGCTCTGTGAGTTGAAGAGAATATGAGTTTAAGTTAAGGAGGCATTAGAGAATAATAAGATGAGGATAAATGGTACCTCCTACTGCTGACCCTTAACACCTTCTTCTTCTACTATCACATTCTCCATGACAGTAAGACTATTATCCCAATGCACATGTCATTATTTGTGGATGACGTTTAATGTTTCTGGGAAGTTCATTTATTGCAGCATTCTGCACATTTGTATTCACTAACCTATAAACTAGAAGTAGCTTAGGATAGTGTACATGCCTTAAGAAAATCTTTAAACGCATTTGCCAATTCTCAGTGCTCTATTTTTTTGAGAAAGAACATTGTAATTAAATATCTCTCTACATTGCATAAAGGTAAATAGTGCTGTTTATTATATTTAATTCTTGAATATTCCCTTTCTTAGCCACTCCCAATTGATAATCGTAAATGCAACAAATCAGTGATGGCCTGGGAAGGGAAAGGGAAACAGATTTTTTTAAAATTCACAGTTACCATAGTCAGTTAACCTTAAATTTGAGAAGGGCAGATATAATTGACAGCACTTGGTAGTCCCTTAGGAACATTCAACTTTTAGAAGATGAAGTGACTATAGAACTGAAGATCAATTACTTTGATGTAACCTTTTTTATTTCACATTGATATCTCCTTGTTTTTAAACATATAGTGGTTCTGGAAGATCATGCACATGTTCCTTAACATCTGAGTCTATTTCTATACTTAGTAATATCAATCATAAATGAAATCAGAAATATGTGCTTGTGTGTATATATATGAAAATCTAAGAAAATAAATTAAATCTGACCAAATCATATCTGACCAACCTTTTCAGCATATAATATAAAAATGGTATGGAATAATATAGCAATTATTAATACAATACAGTGTTTATATATGTCTACATATACCGTAGATATATACTGAGATTGATTTTATGAGACATTGTACTGAGTTGGCATCATTTCGCAGCTATGCTACACTCCAAGGAAAATAATTCTCATCCATACTCTCTTTTGAAATGCTAATATTATAATCTCAAACTCACAAATTATTTTTTTTTGCTAATAGGCTGTTACTTTATTCAACATTGATTGCTTAATTTAATTTCAAAGTAGCACAAAACTCTTCCTTCCAAAAGATATACAACAGCAGGGGTGTCAAACTCGCAGCCCACAGGCCGGAAGCGTCACGTGCTGGCCACGCCCACTCCAATTTTAGTGAAGGGGGAAAAAATTGCGATGCATCACATGATGACAACATGTTGTTGCGAGTTTGACACCCCTGTACTACAGCTTACAAAACCTGTTTTAAGAATGTGTCTCACAAATTGACCTGACTGACTCTCAATCAATCAATCAATCAGAATAGAGATGAAAGGGACCTTGGAGGTCTTCTAGTCCAACCCCCCACTCAGGCAAGAGAACGGACGTTGTCTCACCTGAACGTCCCTTTTCGACACACTGCTCCTCCAATCCATCAGCTGGGACCTTTCTCCTGTTGCTGGGGTAACTGAGTGGAGAATTCTCCTCTGGCTGACCACGCCCACTCTGTGGCACCCCCGTCAGTCTTTCTCACTCAGTGACTGAGGGAACTTGTCTACTGTGATTCTCCTCGTTTCTTTCTTTAACCTTTGTACTTTGGCTGACCGATTTCATTTTTTTTTATTTTAATTTCTTATTTTCTTGCTTACATTCATCTGTGGAGGGAGCTGCATCGTTGGATTGGTGAGCTTGCCGGCGGGGCGGTAACGTGCCTGGGGCTCCAGGCCGTTCCGCTCCCTTTCTTTATCTGCTTCAACTGTCATCCGGCTTGTGGATTCCAACCCGGCTGGGCGGTTCCACGTTGCTCCCTTTTAGCCGCAGGCGCCTCGTTGGCTCCCCGGTGAGCTGGGGATAGCCACGAGCACCTCAGCTCCACTCTAAGCGGCTCCGGAGTCACTGCCAAGGCTTCGGGCATACTCTGATGTCCAGGTGATTGCTCCCCGTCGAAGACAGCCTCCCAGGTCGCTCAGGGCCGTTCGCGATCGCTGCAGCCGCTATTTCGGGATCGCCAGAGAACACCCGTCAATTTTAAACCCGGAGCCGTTGCGGCCGCCATTTTGGGAGCGCACGCCATTTGACAGCTACTGGCGGCCGCCATTTTGAACTCGGCTTCTAGCGGCCGCCATTTTGAACTGCAGCCGCCATTTTGACTCCTCCTGGAAGCTGCCCTTTTGCCTTCAGGTACTGGCGGCCGCCATTTTGAATGTAACTCCTAGCGGCCGCCATCTTGAGCGTGCAGTTTTCATTGCTAGAGGGTCAAGAACTGCTCATTGACATTTTCCTCTGCATGTGGCAGACGTTTGGATTGGCAATTTTGCAGGATTTGCTATTCATAACCAACATCAGTGTGAGAGGCTGCCACTGACATATCGTGCCACTATTGGACCTTTGGGGACTTGAATAGTCCGGGCTGCTTAGTGGTGACGGGCAGCGGCGTTTTGGGCGCTCATTGAGGGTCCTGCCACCATTCCTGGAGTGCCACAGCTTTGGGCGTGGGAGTGTCAATTGCTCATTGCTGCGGGCATATTGCTGCTGCCGAGCACTATTTGCTCCATTGCTGTGTGTTCCTTACCTGGGGTACCAACCTTGGCATGGCTGACTCCGACTTGTCATCCGATCTGGAGCAGGAGTCTAGCCCTCCGGCCAAATACGACCATCATCATAAGGGCCGCAAACAATCCAGATCCAAGGCGTCTGCCAAGACATCTAAGCCTGCAGCTCATAAGAAAACTGAGTTGAGGCGCCACAGAGCTCTCAAAAAGCAGTTCGAGAAGGCCAAGAAAGCCAAGGATCATCATGCCTCGGCGACTGTTTCAGCGGTTGCGGTTTCTCCTCCATCCACTCCAGCCCGGGGCTTGTCTGCTACCAGTGCGCTGAGTCCAGTTATGGCCGCTGGCCATCATTCGACTATAACCTCAAACTTGGGAGCTTCTCGCTACATTTCTGCCTCCTTGCCCAATGTTGCTTTGGCTTCCCAATTAGACCAACTGGTGCGCCCCAGACCGACGCCTTTGGCTACTTTTACTCCCACAGTGGCAGGTCTTAGGCAGGGAGAGGCAGCTCCGCACTTTGACATCCAGTCAGCCCTCTCCTCCACTTTGGCAAACATTTTAGCGGCAGGTCTACAGCAGGGAGCGGGTACTGCCCAGCCTTCCACCTCGGGTTATCATCATCGCCCGGCGCCACCACTTAAGGCTTCTACTGTGTCTCAACCAAATGCTGTGTCATCTGAGGACTCTGATCAGGCAGATGACTTTCCGGAGGACCTAGAGTTTTCCGAAGATGAGGGCCTCGCTCCCGACAAACCCAGCTTCACAGGCCTTTTTCGGCCTTCTGTGTTCAAATCCCTTTTACATAAGGCCAAGTTGACCACGCAGTGTGGCCTCTTGACAGCTCCTCCTGCGGTAGGTGCCCCTCAGCCTTCGCCTACTCATGAGGCTTTATTCCAGGTGGCTAAACAGGACAAAGACGTCATTCCGTGTCCGCCCCTGTTTGCAGGGCCAGTCTGGAAATAGCAAAGGACCGGCCCGCTGTGCCTCTGGCAGCCAAAATGTGCCCATTTTGGCCAGCTGGGTGCTGCAGGAAGCTGTCCAGGCCAAAAAAGAGCCATGGGGGCCATGCGTGCCCCTACATCCCATTTTGGCTGGCAGGGTGCTATAGGAGACATCCGTCCCTCCTCTCCCTCCCCCCAGCCAGCCCACAGAGGAGAACTACGATGCTGATCCGGCTCTTGAAGAAATCCAGTTTGATACCCCTGACCTACAACTTCTAACTGCAAGCTGTTCCACTGGTTAATTGTCTTCACTGTTAAGAAGGTTCTCCTTAGTTCCACGTTGCTTATCTCCTTGATTAGCTTCCATCCATTGTTTCTTGTCCTGCCTATAGGTGCTTTGGTAAATAAGTTGACACTCTCCTCTATGTGGCAACCTCTCAAATACTGGAATACTGATATCATGTCACCCCCTAGTCTTTCTTTCCTCTAGACTAGCCAAACCCAAATCCTGCAACTGTTCTTCATTCGTGTTAGTCTCCAGACTTTAATCATTTAGTTGCTCTTCTTTACACTTTTTCCAAAGTCTCAACATCTTTTTTGTAATATGTTTGCCAAAACTGGATGCTGTATTCCAGGTGTGGCCTTACTAAAGCTTTATAAAGTGGTACTAATACTTCATGTGATTTTGATTCCATGCCTCTGTTTATTCAATCAAGGACTGTATTAGCTTTTTTGACTGCTGCCACACACTGCTGACTCATATTGAAGTGACTGTCCACTAGGACTCCAAAGTCCCCCTCACAGCTACTGCTTTTGAGCCAAATTTTGCCTAATCTGAACTTATACCTTTGGCTTTTCCTGAATAGGTTTTTTAATGTTTTCTCCACATTAAATTTCATGTTGTTGGATAGGGCCCATTGTTCAAGTCTATCAAGATCTTTTGGGGATCACGAGCTTGTATTCTGGGATGTTGGCTATTCCTGCCAGCTTAGTGCCATCTTCAAATTTGATGAGTTCTTCTTCTATTCCCCCATTTAAGTAATTTATGAAGAGTACTAGGCCTAAGACAGACCCCTGTGGCACCCCACTGCTAACTGCCTTCCTTGTAGATGTAATACCATTAAGAACAACTTGTTGAGTATGGTTTGTCAGCAGTTACAAATCCAACTAGTGGTGATGCTGTCTATCCCCCATTTTTCTAGATTACCAATAGGTTGTGGTCTACTTTGTTGAATGCCTTGCTGAAGTCTAAGTATACTATGTCCACATTTTGCTGGTCTACTAATTTATTCACTTTGTCAAAGAATGAAATAAGATTGGTTTGGTTAGATTCATATATAGGGTCTTTTTTTTCAGAAGCTGTTTGTTCCTTATTGTGTTCAATTTGGATGTATCTGAAATTTAAAAAATACTATCTCAGCTGAGAGTAAAAAATGAAATCTCAGCTTCTTGATAGTGTAAAAAACCTTTGATTACATAGAAGTAGTTCACAAAAATCCACTAATATATTTAAAATATTAAGAAATTAAGAAATATTGTTAAAAAAAATATTGAAATGTCTGATCATTTGTAATTCACAAAAGAGGATAGAGTGATCATTGCAGCCCAGGGCAATCAAATTTATTATCAAGGTAATAAAGTTTATGGGCTAGGCAGTAAAGATTTAAAATCCTCCAGTGATAATTGTGACAACTTTTGAAAATGACCACTCAGTTTTCTCAGGAACATTCAATATATACAAAAAATTGTATTCACTTCACTCATGATTATTTAGTTAATAAAGACTGTAATCCTTATAAATGCTTATAAATATGCAGAGAAAATATATATATATATATATATATATATTTTAAAAAGCCTTGAAAATAGATCTGTACCTAATTCATTCAAGGGACAGTAATCCTTACATTCAGCAAAAACAAAGAAAGCTGTAGATAGAACTCAGCAGATAAACTTTGCATCCAAATAAATATTTGAATTCCAAGTTTTCTCTTCTTTCCAAGTGCAGTCTTTTCACCTTTTTTCCCTGTGGGTTCAATTCTATGCATGTTTAAGGGGTGTTTTTTTTGTCCAGTAGGAAGAAACTCATCAGGGAGTTGAGCTTATTCCCCATTGAGCTACCACGTGTTGACCTTCACAACTAACTACAAAGACATTTTTAGCCTTGAAGCACCCTAAAATTTGCTTCACATGCTGTTAATAAGTCCCATCTGTTACTACAGACATTCACAGCAAACAATGTCATGTATGAAAGAGGAAAAAAACACATGATCACTATGACCTTAGGACCTTTGGCCAATCATAGATCCAGAGGAAGAGTTCACAAGACCTAGGCCCCATCTTGTATTACAATGATCACTACAGACATATGTGATAGACAAGTGGGAAATAATATTTATGACTAAACAGAATAACTACGCTTTTTCTGGCAACCAGAAAACTTACTTAGTCCTACCAAAGATGGAATCCACATCACATATGGCAAAACATTAATCTCATCCATTTATCTACTCCTTGAGCAAAAAACAGTTTCTACGATCAAGGCCAACTAAGGCCATAATACATGATTTTTGGACTTATTCATGTTATTACATTTTTTTTTCAACAGGGCATCCTTTGCTCTGGTTTCCATAATTAATTTTTATAGTTACGTTTGTTTGAAATGTAACAATACTATTTCACTGACCTCTTCTCTGCCTGGGCAAAATTTAGTTTTAAATGGAATGCCCTTAAAACTCCTCTCTAAAACTGCTGCTTGGAACATTTTGAACAGTACCATAGCTACAGCCGTTGTGAGTCTGAAGAGAGTAATTTGATTCATTCCTATTAATTAAAATAACAGTTTATGCAGCAATTTTTTTCAAATTCAATCTATTCTCAAATTTAATCTATTCTGATTAAATCTGAGGTCTGTACCTTTAAGAGAATGGAGAGACTTTTTATACAGGTTTGTTGAGTTCAGAAATGACAAAAGATTATTAGAATCTCAGTTACAAATTTCAGACTTAGTAAATTGCAAATGTGAATTTACACTGCTATATGAAACTAAAGTTTAACTCCCAATTTGCTCCTAATTTTGTTACAGCCCCTGAGGACATATTTGCCAAGAGACAATTGAGGTTACTGAATTTAGCAAGAATTAAAACAATATTGTGAGAAACAATATGAAGTAGCCATTATAAATTTGTTTCAAGAGTTTCATTTTACGAAGAATATATGTATGTATATGTGTCAGACTTGTCACTCAAATTCTTATTAGCTTCAAGGTCAAATGATTTGACATTAATCATTTTGTGCAGAACTGCTTTTCCTTTGAACGGTGCAGGGATTTCACATCTGTATTCCCTTTAAGCTACTTTTAAAAGCATGAAGAAATTAAAGGGTCATTTGTAATTTGTAGTCACTAAACTATTCATTTGTAAAAACAAAAACAAATTATACCTTTCCTCCTTCATTGTAGATTCAACACTGCAAAATTTCTACCACCAATGAGTTAAGAACTTGAAGAGAATTAGCATTCTGTAAATTACTAGAATCTTTTTGTTATAACCTTAAATGAAATAAGTATAGCGTGTAGAGTTTTATTCCTTATTTTTATTATTTTTGCTTGGATTTTGAAAATATTTTGAGCCATGCAATTTGTCTGAAATAACTATGACATGTACGCTAATCAGAAAATTAAATTGAACAGAGAATTGAGAATCATAACCCAAGTAAAATCATGTATTTAGATTCCAATTGATTCCAATTAATTTAAATACACAATGAAGAGAGTAATGTATCTACTCAAATGAAAGCATTACTAGTATTAAAATGTGGTCTACTTCCAGGTAAGCAAATTACTACAGCCTGCATGCCTTTCATTTCCACCCTAGGATCTTCCAGATGTTTTAGATATCTCGTCACTATCTACCAGCCAACACAACCATTCTATGCTATAAAACAGGGGTGTCAAATTCACGGCCCGCAGGCTGGATGCATCAAGCTCTGGCCACTCCCACCCCCAGTTTAGTGAAGGGGGAAAAGTTGCGATGTGTCATGTGATGACAATGTGACATCGCGAGTTTGACACCTGTGCAATAAAACAAGGTTGGGGATCCTAACTATGCCTCTTTGCATCACTTACTATTAGCTAAGCAAGCTGAGGTAGCTGGAAGCCTTATTTCAGCAATCTTTGGAGGGTCACAGTTTCCTTAGCACTACTTAATGCTATCAATACATCTCGGCATGTCAACTACCTTTATGTAACAGTGCTTCCCATAGCACAAACCAGCAAAAAATGAGAGTGTTTTTAAGGATAACTTAATTTGATGGTGCCTTTCAATAAAAATTATTTTAAATTTGATGTGGTGAGTGGCTTCTAAAAGGATGACTTTCTAAAATGTTATGATTTCATGGGTGTGGAACATGGAGGCATTACCTCTCATTTCATACTTTTGGAGGAGAATAAAGGCTGCAGTGCTAAATGAGTGGGTCTTTGATACCTAAGAACAGACACACACAAAAAAACCAACTGGGTTTTTTTTCACTTCTTCTGAGATGGAGGAGGGGAAGTCCCCACTACAATTTTAGAATATTTCTAGCCTTGTGTTCTGATGCTGATTACTTATATCATAGTTGATGGGTTTTCCAACCACTTCAGAAGCTGCATTGTCTCAGATCATCTACATCATTATTTCTTCTTTGCCTGCTGTCTAGCATATATTGTCACCTTTGTCATTATAGAAATGATGTCCCAAAAAGCCCACTCCAGGGTCCTTAATGTCATGATAGAATTAGGAAAACTCTTAAACCTAGCAGCATAAATGAAGAAAATAGATAAGGTCATTTCAGTTCTGCCCTCAGCCTAAATGATGGTCAATATAATCAAATCCCATTTAGGCTCAGGGTTGTTTGCTAGTACAGTCCTCGTACAAATCCCATTCTTAAAAAGTTTCAAATAGGTAAACAACTGGGTTTCTCCAAACTAGGGTCACAAAACAGGGTTTTTTCATAGAAGAGAGTAAAAGTGCAATACTTAATGAGCTTTTCTTATATTTTAACCATTCTAATTCTTCTTGTTTATTTTTTAATAAAATATGTCAGAAAATTGGATTAGATTACCAATAAAAAGGACTCCATATCCAAAAGATGTAGTGCCCAAGTTAAAGTTGGATATAATACAGGGGTGGGTTCTACTTACCTTTACTACCGGTTCGCAGTGGGGCCTCACGCTCTTCTGCACAAGTGCAGAAGCATTTTGATGACATGGGGGTCGGAGGGCGGAGCCTCCCACTGGTTTTACTACCGGTTCTATAGAACCGGTGTGAACCGGGAGCAACCCACCACTGATATAATAGTACCTCTCTGTTCTTCCTCATTTATCAGAAGAGGTTGATTCTAAAAGTTTAATACTTAAAATAGAGACTTTTTCTGCATCAAATTCCTGGAGAGATAAAATAATTCACAAGTGGAACTTAGTGAATGTGACATCTTTGGATTCATAGAGGGTCCCAAAGGTGCTTTTTCAAGAGGCAACTGGACTCTCTGGTTTTTCTTTGAAGATATTTTCCCTCTCATCCAAGAAGCTTCTTCAGCTCTGATTGGATGGTGGGAAATGGAAGAATTTATACTCCTTGCGGACAGCTGATCATTTGCATTCTTTTAGCAAGTTGTTAAGGCAACCTGGAGGCTTATCTGTGTCATGGTACAAATGGGCGTGGAGCTTTCTTGGAACTGCTGAAAGGACTGTGTTGTAGACTGGAGATAGATGATGTCATATCCCTCACACTCTATTGAAAGAGCGCTGTTCAAGTTTGACATAAATGGCTCCTTTGACCCCTCTTTCAAACCAGTGGTCCTCTCTGTCACTGGTTTTTGCTGTCTTCAGAAAAGTGGTCTTTTTCTTTTAAATGCAGATGGACTGCTGAATCTAGTCCTGATGGGTTTCTTCTCCTATGTTGTGCCATGTGTTTATGAAGTGGTTGTTTTGTTTTCTCTATGTACAAATCTATATACAGCTCACTGCATTGTACTGCATATACTATGTTGCTCAGTTTGTGCTCGGTGTTTTATCCTTGGGGTGGACAAGCTTGAATCTTATATAGCTGTTTTGAAGCACTGATATTAGTCCTTTGCCAACTTGCAATACTAATTTGTACTTCAAAAGAAGTGACTAAACTAAATATAAATTTAATATTGAACTGAACTGCTTGGTGTGCATGCTAAAACAATTTATTTAAACACAATGCCAACGTCTTGAAACCTCAAAAGACACATCTATACAAATATCAAGCTGCAAATCCATCTCAAGTATATAGTATGGAGTCTGGTTTACATTTCAGCTTTACTTTTGCCAAAAGGGATAAAACAATCTGCTTTTTGTATGCAGATTGTATAGCCATAAAAGGCAATGTCTTTAATGAAAATAAATTGAAAGCTATTTTATGGTACAACACCGAGAAATATTTCTCTTCCTTCAAGATCAGATCAGTGATGTAATTTCTGCTACATTTCCCCTTTCATTGTATTTCTATATTTTGCTCTCAGATATTTTTTCATCATCATTTCTGTATTATAGATGACCCATCATGTCACAAATGTCATCAAATTATATGTGAACAATTTTGTGTTCACAAAAATTGAAACTATTTTCAAAACTCCCATTTTCAAAATGCCGATTCTGAGTCCATTTGATACAATAGATTTTCTTTGTAAGTAATTTTTTTTCTAATGAAGTGTATGGTTTTAAACATCTAGTTTAGTAGAATAATTGAAGATCTAAACAATTACTGTATATTTACCTTAAACTTTCAAGGTTCATTTTTTTTTCTTTGAAAGGCAGAAAATGGAAGGCATAACTTGCTGTCAAAATTCCCTTCAGCTTCTGTTCTGGCTGACTGGCTGAATCATGAACATCATCTACTGAATACAATTATTAGCCCAGGTTTTATCCCCAGTTGTATATTAAACTAGAATTGGAAGGGGGGGAAATGTTGAAAGGTAGCAATGGCAAACTATTTCCATAGTGGTGCCAAGGAACTACATGGATATGTTTTGCTATTTTATGACTAATAAACCATTCATTTTTTCCTTCCTTCATCCATGGAAAAAAATATCAAACTTGAATCAGAAGAGATTTTACTTTTATCATACCATAAAACAGTAGGTAAATGGAATAACCTATACTTACAGCACGTGAAATACATATTCAAAATATAACTTATGAAAGGACCTTATGAAAATGCTATATGGTATAATTGAATATTCTATGCAATTTGATGGTCTCTTTCTTTTACCTTCAGATTTTCCAGTTGGAGGAATCTAGAACAATTCAGCAAAGAATACAATGTGTAGGTGGCAATAAAATAAAATAAAATAAAAATGAGAAAGTAGAAAGGAATCTATTGGCAAAAACAGCTCTGCTACTCAAAATTCTGTGCCGGTGTCTTTTGTCCTGGTTAGTTAATTTCAGATTCTATTAGAAAAAATATCGGATTCTACTTGTCTCAGATCTGATTACACTACTTAAATCTAATTGGGAAGATCTGGATTGAAATATTCACTCATACAACAATATGAGTTATTTTTATGCTAGTCATTGCTTCCTGCCAACCTTATTTCATACTACCATTATTGTTTTACAGCAGAACTGAAATACATGAATACAATAAATAATATCAATCTGGCTGGAAATATATAACTGTCAATGGTAGATAATATATATGTAAATTTAGAGTAGAGGATAGATTAGGTTTGTGACTTTACATATACTAAATAAAAAGATATAACCTTTTAAACTAAGTCTAATTGAAAGTACTATCTTAAGATAAGGAGCTGTAACAAATGGTTTTTCAGACATGTTAATTTTTTTCATGGTTCTAGATTGATAGGGTAAATACTTAAGGAAAGAAAATATGGGTCCAGCTAAGAATCATGTTTTTTAAAAAAATCTAGTGAAAATAATAATAGTAAAGGAAATATTTTAATACATTGGCACCCAATAAGGGTTAGAAATGTGATTGCTTTTGTTCCACTTTTGACATGTTTGTGATTTTTCTTTTTTTCTTTTTGCAATGACCTGTTGACAAATCATGGTAGAGTCTTTGCTTAGTTTTTTCAGACAAGCCATTATATTTCACAGTATTAGTGAATGTGTTACTGTAGCTCAGAAAATGATTAAAAGAGGTAAAGAAAAATGTCTTTTAAAGAAGTGAAAAATAAACATGTCAGTATGTTAGGATGAATAGTGGAAAGATTCAGATTTTGGCTGCCTGTGTTGGCTACACTTTATGTTAAGCTATGCTGGCTGGAGAATTCTGGGAGTCGAAGTCCACAAGTCTTAAAGCTGCCAAGTTTGAGAACCACTGGACTATGCTGTCTCAGATCATAAAGTACCTAGTTGCCACCTGCTATGACTATGTCATGTTGGTCTTGTTTAAGTAATGGAGAATCTTCAGTTCCGCATAGATAGCTGCAGAATTCTGGAAGTTGAAGTGTACATATCTTAAAGTTGTGAAAGTTGAGAAATACTGGTTTATACATTAATCTACCATTGCCTACTGCTTTCTTAACTTGATCCCCACACCACACCTGGAAAATTCAGTGTAGATAACTTGCACCAACAGGTTCATATTTATATGCTATGATCACTGGAGAGTTATCTGGCCATATTGTTCACTTTGATGGTTCAAATTCCAAAGTTTGACAGCATGGTCTTCTGATATTTTGAGTTGGTTAATAGTTCTCCAAAGGAAGAATCCCATAAAAATAATTTTCCAGCCATGTCCATAATATATTACTTATCTGACATCACTGCTACCCTTTGTCTCTATTACTTTCTTTTCATATTAATTCCAAAATTTCCCATCCATAGCTGATTGAGATGCACAATGGCCATGACTTAAAAGATTTTTTAATACTCTAGTAAATAACAGTATCAGAGTTGGAAGGGGCCTTTTGAGGTCATCTAGTCCAACCCCCTGCTCACGCAGGAGACCCTATATTAGGGATTCGAACCGCCGAACTGCCGACCTTTCTGATCGACAAGCTCAGCATCTTATCCACTGAGCCACCTAGCCAGGCAATTAAAAAATAACATTTTTTTGCAATAGTATATGGCATGTTAGAGGCAGATAGGAGTTTTCCAGATGGAAACAAATTTTGGATTAGAGCTGAAGTTTCCCCAATATAAACACTATTGTAGATTTAAAGCTTGCAAAATTAACAGGAATGTGACATACATTCATTCCATCTTTTATACTTCATTTCTAAAGTAGAATGGAAGCTGAAGTATCTTCCTAATGTGGGATCGGTTTTGTTTCAGAAGCTCTTATATTGATTAGTTAACTGACAGAAACATATATATTTACACGATTTTAAAATGATCTTAAAATGAAGTTTTCTTCCTAATGTCCATTCACTGTTGAACACAGGCTCATAGATAAATCTCATAGATCTCACTGAGTCATCCCCAACAGCCTGCTCCTGGGTTCACAATGAAGGACACAGGGCATAAAGCATCCTGCAGACAGCTCTACTATACAGTCTTTTCAGCAGTTCCATGAAGGCTCCACACCCATTTCCACTACTCAAGTAACCCTGAGGCACAGAAAACTCCCAAGTGGCCGCAATGACTCTATAAAAGAATGGAAATGACCAGTTGTCTCCAAGAAATATAAATTCTTCCATTCCCCATCATCCAGTCAGAACTGAAGAAGCTTCTTCAGTTCAGTTTGCTTCTTCAGAAGCAAAATGTCTTCAAAGAAAAACAAGAAAGTCCAGTTGCCTCTTGAAAAAGCACCTTTGGGACAACCTAGAACTAAGAAAAAATTTCCTGACAGTTAGAACAATTAATCAGTGGAATTACTTGCCTCCAGAAGTTGGGAGTGCTCTAACACTGGAAGTTTTTAAGAAGAGATTGGACAACCATTTATCTGAAATGTTATAAGGTTTCCTGCTTGAACAGGGGGTGGATTAGAACCTCAAAGTTCCTTCCAACTCTGTTGTTCTGTTATTCTGCTTATTGGATTTGCCTGTAGTTAAGAATTGAATTATGAGAATTGAGAGAATTGTATCTGTTAATTAAGAGGAAGTGAAGATATAACGAAGTTCTTTCTTAATTATTTTTTTTTCACTATTTTTTCTTTTTCTTTCTTTTAGCACTTTTTCTTTTTTTGCCTCTTTTTCATTTTAGTTTGTATTATCTTTTATTGTTGTAATTAAACTATTAATACATTATTATTTTAATAAATAAATTCCTCAAATTCAGCTAATAATAAAAATAGACTGTAATTTTAAAGTAAGTCATAAATAAATCTAAGGCATAAACTCTGTTATACTGTTGTTCTAAATATTAGCATGTTTCCTCTTAAATAGTCATTCTATTTTATTGTCATATCTGTCATGAATTATATTGATTTTATACTGTATTTTAGATCAGCATATATGTATAAATCAGAGATTTGTTGCAGACTTTATGTCATCCACGTGTAGCACAAATGACACAATTCAGAAAACCTTACTCAGTTGGTTTTTAAATAAAGCATTTCAAATGATAGGTAGATTGCATGAAAATTCCATTCAACAGTTTTGCTAATAATCACTTGATCTTTTTTTGTACTTAGAAGGCCAATTTATGATCTCATAATAATGTTGTTTTAAGTATTGTTACTTTTTTCCCCTAAAACAGCCTGTACAGCATGAAAACATTAGAACAAATCTGTGAAGCATTACAATTCAACATTGGCAGATGCTTTCTTTCACCATTCAGATATCTAAGTGAAAAGTGTAAGTAAAATGTGGCAAGACGATTTATATTCAAATTTAGCTTCTGAATTGTCTTTTCTATATTAAGCATATTTTGAGATTCATTTCAATATGGCTAGCATTTTCCATCTCTAGACACAGTTAAGCCATTAAACATTCAAAGGAAAACATTTTGTTTTCCTTTTGAAACTTGGCAAAGCTGATTAAATGTGCAGCCAAGAATTGTATTTTTTTTAAAAAAATCTCCAACTGTCTCTGTTCAGTTTGTCATTCCTTCATCCGTTACATTTCATCCATTATATTTAAGAGGATTATCCATCTTTTGTTTTTCATTAGATCCTAACCAAGATTATTCAAACAAAGGGGAGCCTTATAGAAGATCAATAGTCCTGTAGTGGGTCAGTGGAAAACTAAATTTCCTCTGCAATCCCTGGCATACAACCTTGTGTTTGTTCAGTTTTCAAGAAAAGATTCTATCCTAAAATATTTTTAAAAGACTACTTTGCATTTTAATAACTTCCACAAGATGTCTCCTTCTGTTTGTGTCTTGTTATACACATCTTAGAACTCTAGATAGAATTTAAAGCAACTAACTTACAGAGCTCATGCATATTAATCACCAATGTTTACACAGGAACATAAATAGCAACAATAGTAAATACCTGGGAAGTAAACAGTTTCTCAATTCTGTGAGTTGCTATTGCAAATTCATCATGGAGATATGCAGAAATATATTTTCATCTAATTTCATAGAAAATTCACTCACCTGTACACTGAAAGAAAATGGCTGTAATGAAGGAAATTTTCACAAATTGATAAACAGAGTTGTTGGAGCAAGCTGTATTATTTAAATAGTAAGAATGGAATATCTTAGTTCACATACTAGGATAATTCCATTACCTTGATTAAAATATATACACTGAATAGTCCCACTAACCTGGGGCTAATAAAGAAAGTTAGAATTAAGATTTCTAAAAAATCCAGCATTAGGACTGTTAATGGTAACAAATAATTCTGGCAATAAAACCAGGCAATGCAGATTTGAAAAGGCACTACAGGTAGTCTTTGACTTATGACCATCATTGGGACTAGAATTTATGTTGCTAAGCAAGGCAGTTGTTAAATGAGTTGCACCCAATTTTGCAGGCTTTTTGCCATGGTTGTTAAGCAAATAAGTATAGTTATTAAGGGAATTATGTAGTCATTAAGTGATTCTGGCTTCTCCCATTGAAGCTAACTGGGAAGCTCACTGGGAAGATTACAGATGGTGAGCATATGATTCCAGGATGCTGAAACAGACATAAATACATGTGAGGTGCCAAGCACCCAAATTTTGATCATGACAGTGAGGATGCTGCAACAGTTGTAAGTGTGAGAATTGTTCATAGGTCACTTTTTCAGTATTTTAACTTTAAATAGTTGCTAAAAATGGTTGTAAGTCGAGGCCTACTTATAATTATCTATCTATCTATCTATCTATCTATCTATCTATCTATCTATCTGTCTAACATATGGTCACTCATAAAACAAAAAGCTACTCTGGGTGCAATAAAGAAACATATAAAAACAACAGTTATAAATATATAAGAATCCATACTTAAAGATAGATATTATAAAAGAAACATACAAGTCTTACGTGAAGAACTTAAGAATAACCACCCTAAATTTTCAAAGTTTGTTTCAAACAAATCCTGCTATTTACAAACAAAAAAACCCTTCAGTTCTGAACTAGTTGGATGAAAATGGTAAAATGGTAGATACCTATTTTCAATCCTCTACCTGCTGTTGCAATCAAGCAAAGGGTTATCTATAGTAGCCCCACAAATGTTTCTAGCCATTTCAAAATTTGCATGTTAGCATGGGAATAATTTTGTCCCAGCTACCATTAAGTAATTCAAATCCAAATTTCTGGATATGTTACCTTGTGGTACCCAGTTATGTATTTATAAGAAGATCTCAGTTTTTTATTCTAAACAATCTCAATTTCTAAAAACAATAGTATGGATTCCACAACCTCTAATTATTTAATACAATGAGAATGGGGCTTCATCTCATCTGAGGTCCATGGAAGACTAAGCCATTTAAGGTAAAGCAAATCCTTTGGAAGACCTCTTTAGTCCATCTTCACCAGAATGCAAGATTTGAATTAATTCTGTGAAGACAAATTGACCAAGATTTGATCAACTATGGTCTGTCAATAGCAGCTTTACTTAGCATAGTCCTCAATAAATCTAGGGCAGAATTCGAGGAGAGAAACTGGGATTTAGATATTCAGATAGACAGAACCAAAATTTCCACTATATTATAGTAGAATTTTCACCCTAATCTGAATTCTCTCTAGGTTTTTTTTTTTTTTAAGATATAGGAGGCTTTTTGTACAGACCCAAATTAATCAGGCAACATCTGGAAGATATTTTAATCTCCCATATGAAAATAATTTTAATGTATGTTAAAAAACAGAATTTGAATCTGTATATCATGTTCTATTAACATGTCTAATATATGCACAATGACCATCAGAATTTATAATTCCATTTATCAGAAATTTTAATTAAATCTCTCACTGAGATTACTTACATCTAAAAACTGGTTTTTAGAGGTATGAAGGATCTGGAAAAATTTCTATTTGTAGCATTAGTTTAGAGAAATCAGTCTGTGTCTTCCCCAAAGTTGTTATTGTTGTTGGCATTCATATAATTTTTACTGAGGAATTTTAATTGTTGTACACATTTTAATATTTGTTGTTTTAGTTTTGAACTGTAAATCAATAAATGATACTGTGACTAAAGTCACTAGTGCGTTAAGTATAGTAAAAAAAATAATCTCAAAATAGGTGAGGGTATTTTTTCCTGGTATCTTTATAATTCTTGATTAATTATAAAAATGAGAATATATTCCTGTAACTTTAAATTTTCTCTATGCACAGAAGATGGAACCAATAGTGAAAGAAAATTTATGTGTGCCAAACCAAGCTTTCTATAAGTAATTAAATTCACATAAACAAGAACGAAACATTGAATCCACATATGGTACTATGCCATTATAAGCTTTGCAGTTTCGTTGGGTTTCCTTCCCCCCAAAAAATGCATGAACTTTTTCATTCTTTAACCCATAAAATGAGTTTCCAGTATAAAAATTAATGGTAAATTTGAATTTGTCATGGGAAATAAGCACCATAATTTTACTTTCAAATGATAGGAAAAACAAATTTTTCAGTGACTTCCTACCTCATATTTTATTATTGAGGCCTAGAGTTTGCTTTTGGTACAATTTTTATTATATTATGTTCCTTTCTAGAACAGGTGTAACAGTTTTGTAAAAGTCTGAGTTTGTATAAGAAAAATTGTACTTAGTCCTTGGAATGAACCATCAATTACATAATATTGTCTTCCAAATCAAAAGACAATTAATATGCAGACCTGATAATCGGATTAATCATTGTTGTGTTTATATAGTGAAACTGTTGATTCCCACATTGTTGTATTTAGATAGTAGACTTTCAGTACAAACATAGAAAATAATTTTCTATTACATATTTTCATTTGGAGCATTGTCTATCCATTCTGTAGATCCAGCTTTAAACTATACTTAAATTATTTATTTATATTATATGATGTAAATACAAATAAAACAATTGTCAGAGCTCTAACTGCAAAATTATAGACTTTGGTAATATCTCAGAATAGCAACTTTTGATGCTAGATCTAAGTTTATATGCATGGCTTTTATCTTTGCTTTTCACTTTATGTCCTCTCTCAAATGCAAGGATCCAGTCATCTTAAGTTCTTAAATGGTGAGGCATGGTGGGCGTGGTGGGCTTGGCAGGAGAAGGATACTGTAAAATCTCCATTCCCGCCCCACTCCAGGGGAAGGTTACTGCAAAATCCCCATTTCCTCCCGATCAGCTGGGATTCAGGAGGCAGAGAATAGATGGGGGTGGGGCCAGTCAAAGGTGGTATTTACCGGTTTTCCGAACTACTCAAAATTTCCACTACCGCTAGAACTGGTCTGAACCTGCTGAATACCACCTCTGTTGTTTACCCTCTCTTACCATGTAGACTGTACAAAAAATGAACTTGTATGTTTAGCATACTCCCCTTCAAGACATTTCCTTTTAGTGTTATGTGTGGGGGTTCCAAAGTGAAAAAGCAATGGCAATAGTAAGGAAAGGAGAACCAACTGAGAATATCTTAACAGTGGGATCAAACAAACAAACAAACAAACAACAGTTAGACCAAATGGCTTGACAATGGTAAATTTAGAAATTGTTAAAAAGAATCCCTATACCCTTAACACAATTAAGAAAAGAAAAAAAAATTCTCTTACTGATAATTGCAAGATGCAGTCAATATCATCCAAAATGAGAGATGAGGTAGAGAAAATTATCCTTCCCACAGGATAATTTTTATCTGATAAAAATTATGTTGCAGGTGATCCTAAGAAACAGTGCCAGGAATAAGACTTATTCTAGAATAATCAGAATATTTTTTTGATATATTCTCTGTTTCAGTGCATAAATCTTTCCCGCCATCATAATCCAAATAAGGCCTTGTAAGCCGCCCTGAGTCTCCAGAGAAGGGTGGCATATAAATCAATTTTTTTTTTTAAAAAAGGCCCATCCTTTCACAGATGTCCACCACAGAGCCATGCCTGGACTCTGCTTTGTTCAGGTTTAAAGAATACGCAACAACCTAATAAGGAGAATCTTTGAGAATACACTTCTGAACTTCTGGCTGCCATCTTGTGGTTACTTGTATTTTTGTAACCCTAATCAGTTCTAGAAATCTGACTTACTGATTTTTTTAAAAGTATGGTATATATTTGCCAAATAATTCCTTGTCACAGAAGCATCTGAGTCCCAGTTTCTTGAAATCTAAACTCATCTAAAATACATATGTGGTTTAAAACTGTCACACGATTATCTTTCATGTATGTGTGTAAAGTAATGTCAATCTCATGCTGAAATAAATTTATCTCCCTTTCTGAATAGCAAATTAAATTTCATTCTGAAAGAAATAAGGCTGACATTTTTAAAATTCCTCTTTCTTTTGAATACATGCATGGATTACAGTAATTGCATTCCTGTGGCTTGACTATTCTTAGCATCCCATCAATCTTCTTATCCTTTTTTTCTCAACTAAGATGCCTTTCCATTTACAAATGAAATAAATGCAACTACCTTCCCACAGCTATCAGATCAAACTTGCAAAGATAAAAGATCAGTCTCATCTCAGTAGTTCTGCCCTATCGTGTCCTATGAAGCTATAGGGATCTAAAGTTCTCATGAATTTATTTAATAATGTTAGTTTCATCCCACTCTGTCCTCAAAGCTAAGGGCATTTTCTAATCTATTTTAAAATGGTGTGCCTAATGAGAATTGGAGATCTAAATATTAATTATTGCAGAAGGCAATGTGAGGGCTTGAAGGACAAATTTGTCAATGCAGAATTTCAGTTAAAAACTTTTTTCCACTTACTCGTCCAAATTCTTGAACTGAAATGGCTCTATGTATTTCTAAGTAGTGAAATGGAAGTGAATAAGATCTTGCTACTGATTTCATGTGATGTTATTCAAATAATAAATCGTTTGAATGTGATGGTAAAGTTATTCAGGCTTGTTATTTGCCAAAAAAAATCAAAATAAAAATGGAAACAAATACCATATTAATAGAACCAGTTAATCTCTAATTGTAAAATGCAAGTGCAACACTGTACTTCAAAAACAGAACTGGACATGCAGTTCAGTGCAGCAAATATGAATTCACTCAACAGTCAACTATGAGTTGATTCAACAGTTCTATCTTTCGGATACTTGGTATAGCTTTTTTCATTCTTAAGTAATAGAATAATATTAAGGCAGGTGGATAGACTATAAGAAGTAGTACAGCTGAGTGACCAAGTAATTCATAATTTATATCTATTTTGTAACCAAATTAGATTTAAATTAATTTAATTTGTAATTTGAATTAATTTGTAACCAGAAATAATATCATTTCAATAATATTACCAAGTTCTTAAATTTTTGTGTGTGTGTTCATGCCTGTGTGTGTGTGAGAGAGAGAGAGCACTTCATAATCACTGAATCATGAAAATATATTAAATTTCCAGAAATAAATAAATAAATGTATAAATTTCTTCCTATGATTTCAATTATTTACAATTCTTACATTATATATGATCCCAATTTCATGCTACAAAAGAAGCAAGCTGGTGAGTTGTTAACAACTTAAAGAAATATTACAATGAATTAAATCCTAGGGTAATATCTGAATTAATTTAGGACTAAGATTGTTAGGAACAAAAATAAGGAATACCAAAATTGATTTATTTAATTAGGGTTAAAATAAGACATATCTTTGTAAAATTCTGGGAACCCTTCATAGACTTTTTGCTGCAATCTGGCTGAAACATTACTGATTCATCGATTTGCAAATGAATAAGGAAAGAGTTATGGGAAAAAGCTGAAGTCATTTCTTTAAATATTGCTTTTTTCTTTTCCCTTTTTTCTCTTTGTATTTTTCTTTGTAATTTTTACTTCCTTTTTGTGTTCATTTCTCTTTTTCTGATTTAAGTTTATATTACCTTTTCATATTATTAAAATTCTTAATAAAAATCATACATACAAATACAAGCACACTAGCAATTATTAAGTGAATCACCTCTGTTGATAAGTTAGTAACATGGCTGTTAAGTGAATCTGGCTTCCCCATTGATTTTGCTTCTCAAAGGGATGCAAAAAGTGATCACAACCACTGCTTGAGACATAGCAATGGTCATAAGTATGCCAGGCATCTGAATTTTGATCACATGATCATGGGGATGCTACAAAGGTCGTAAATGTGAAGAATGGTCGTAAGTCACTTTTTCCAGTGCCGTTATAACTTTGAATGGTCACTAAATGAACTGTTGTAAGTCATTATTTTAAGTACAGGTAGTCCTCGAGTTACGACAACAATTAAGCCCAAAATTTATGTTGCTAAGTGAAACATTTGTTAAGTGAGTTTGTCCCATTTTACAACTTTTCTTGTCACATTTGTTCTTGTTATATTTGTTAATTGAGCCACTGCAGTTGTTAAATTAGTAACACAGTTGTTAAATGAATCTGGTTTCCCCGTTGACTTTGCTTGTCAGAAGGTCACAAAGGGTGATCACATGACTTTGGAACACTGCAACCATCACAGATATGAACCAGTTGTCAAGCATCCAAATGTAAATCACGTAACCATGGAGACGTTGCAATGGTCATAAGTGTAAAGAATGGTCATAAGTCACTTTTTTCAGTGCCATTGTAACTTCGAAGGTCACTAAGAGAACTGTTGTAAGTTGACTACCTATATGAGTACAATGAAATGTGTTTCTTATGAAAAATACATCTTACATTAATTACATTTCACTCAGAAGTTTAATTAAGCAAAGAAGATAAGATTGTTAACTATGCTTGTAATAATTTAATAACCTGAAGCAAAAAGCAAAGCAAAACATGGATATTAATATTATAAAATTTGTAATATCTGTTTTAAAGACTCAGAATTGGCTGGACACAGAAACAACCTTAAACATGAAATATTAGTGAAAGTGAGATTGCTGGTTTTTTTTCATTGCTGTGTTGAATCTATGTAACATGCCTCGTGCGCTTTCTCCTGCTCCATGTGTCTTAAAATCTTAGATCTTAGGAAGCAGAATGTTTTCAAACTGACACAAAGCAGAAGATAAAACCAGATAATCTTCCGTGTAATGGTAATCCTATTATGTTAAACATTCTGGTTTTTTATATAAGGATTTTTTTTCATAAGACCTTGGGATATTCTTCTTCATCAAATTAAGTGAGAAATGGTAAAGAAAAATGCAGGATTTTTTCTGTATAACAGCAACAATAGTTATCCATCAAGACAGAGAAAAATAAGACCAGAAAAAATGAGATTTTATAGCTAAATTATAACAATAATAATAACTTTATTGTCATTTTATACAGTATACCCATACAACAAAATTTACTTAACACCTAAAGACCATGGCCAACACACATAACAATCCCCAAACACACTCCCAACCACTACAAATTCCCCACCCTTAAACCACCCAAACATCCACACAACAGACCAAGTAATGCTGTCAAACAGCTCACTGATGGTGGCCCTTTAGTTTATTGTTGAGTGAAATTGTAGCTCTGGGATAAAAACTATTCAGAAAATGTCTGGTCTGAGTTTTAATTGTTCTGTATCTTCTGCCAGAAAGCAACAGTCCAAAAAGATTGTAAGCAGGATGGGAAGAGTCTCTGAGAATGTTATGCAACTTTCTCAAACAGTGAGATTCGAAGATGTCATCCAGGGCTGGTAGCTGGAACCTGATGATATTCTGGACAGTTTTAATGATTCTCTGTAGACCTTTTTTGTCCGCTACAGAGCTGCTCCCATATTATGCAAGAATGCCGTATGTCAGGACATTCTCAATGGTGCTACAATTATAGGACAGAAGTAGATGCTGAGAGATTTATCTTCCTGAGCATTTTCAGGAAGTATAGCCTCTGCTGTACCTTCTTCACAAGCATGTTAACATTCATAGTCCATGAGAGGTCCGTCGAGGTATAAATGGCCAGAAATTTAAAACTACCAACCCTCTCCACCTCCTTACCATTTATGTACAATGGTATGATTTAGCTAACAGTGATAGCTACAATAAATTATGATTTAGCTGAAGTTTTCTCCTTACACTGTTTCTGTCCCAAAATTCTATTTAATCTTTATAAGAACTTAATCACATTTTTAAAATTAGTAGATATTTAAAATAAAAGAGAGAAAAGTAAGCCGTTCCATTGTTTTACATAACAAGCAACAACTTCTATCTCATAGAATTTTTTGTTCAAGAACCATTTCAGATCCAGTTGTTACCACACCTTCAGATATCTGTTACAAATTGTGCCCAGTCTCTTCTCCCTTTTGGAATTTAACCCATAGGTCATATGACAAGAAAGATTCAAAAGAATTGCAATATATATGTGCATAGGTATTTTCCAAGCAGGTAGGTAATGTTCTACATATTTTCTTGCATTCATAGAAAATTGAAAAACATGTGCCAAACCCACCATAGAAAGTTTCTTTCTATGTTTTTATGACAAGAACTTCCTTTCTTTCTAAAATCTCTTGACCACTTTCCCTGCCCCACTAAGATGAAGAAAAAAAGTATTACCTGGAACATATATTTCTATATCCACTAACAGAAACAATGATGGCTGTTCTATCTACTCTGCAACTGTTGGAAACTGTGAGTGAAAAATGTAACATAATCAGATGGTCGAGGTTTTTTATTTGTTTATCAAACTTGCATGCCAGCCATCTCACCCAAGGTCTTACTTCTTTTTCTTCTTTTTTAAAAAATAATTTTAATTCTGAAGAAATATATTTTGATAATCATAACGAGCAGGTCACCTGGTGTCATTAATTTCTTAACATTCAAAGTTTTCATTGGGAGAATTTTTCAAAACTCTGGAACATTGCCCTCTCAATTCCTGGCAAATAGATGGGAAAGAAATGGAGGTAGTGACAGATTTTGTTTTCCTAAGCACCAAGATCACCACAGATGGGGACTGCAGCCAAGAAATTAAAAGAGACTTGTTCCTGGGGAGGAAAGCTATGGCAAATCTAGACAGCGTATTAGAAAGCAGAGACATCGCCCTGCCAACAAAAGTGTAAGGCTATGGTTTTCCCAGTTGCAATGGCGCTCCCATGTAACACCTGTCCTGCGCGAGCTACACTGCGTGAGCTGCACTGACTCCCGGTGGTCTTGCGGGTGCAATTCAAGGTGCTGGTTACCATCTTTAGAGTGCTCCATGGCTTAGGACCTGGGTACTTACGAGATCACCTTCTGCTACCAATAGCCTCCCACTGGCCAATATGCTCCCACAGAGAGGGAGTCCTCAGGGTGCCGTCGGTCAAACAATGTCAACTGGCGACCCCCAGGGGGAGAGCCTTCTCTGTGGGGGCACTGCCCTCTGGAAAGAATTGCCCATGGAGATACGGATGATCCCTGACCTACGCACCTTTTGCTGTGCCCTCAAGACGTTATTGTTCCAACAAGCTGGACTGGCCTAAACATTAATTTTAATGGTTGTTTTTGTTTTCTAATGATGTCGGGGCCAAATTATTTAATATGTTTTTAAATTGCTTTTAAATTTTATGTATGTGTTTGTTTTATTCTTGGCTGTGCACCACCCTGAGTCCTTCAGGAGAAGGGCAGTATAAAAATTAGATTAAATAAATAAATAAATAAAATAAATGTATGGCTGTGAAAGTTGGACCATAAGGAAGGCTGAGTGTCAAAAAGTTGGGGCCTTTGAACTATGGTGCTGGAGAAGACTCCTGTGAGTCCCTTGGACTGCAAGGGGATCAAACCGGTCAGTCCTAGAGAAGATCAACCCTGACTGCTCTTTAGAAGGCCAGATCCTGAAGATGAAACTCAAATACTTTGGCCACTTAATGAAAAGGAAGGACTCACTGGAGACGGGCCTAATGCTGGGAATGATTGAAGGCAAAAAAAGAAGGGGATGGCAGAGAATGAGGTGGCTGGGTGGAGTCACTGAAGCAGTAGGCGTGAGCTTAAATGGACTCTGGGGATGGTAGAGGACAGGAAGGCCTGGAGGTCCATGGGGTTGCGATGGGTTGGACATGATTTCTCAACTAACAACAACAACAACTTTGCTATAGTAGCCCTTGTGTGTTTGTTTGAGGCTGTTATAAATGATTGGCATTTCTTTCAAAATTATGAGAGATATTATCAGGGTTAAAAATACCAATACTGATTTTTTCCTTCATTCAGAATGAAGGCAATACTTTGTAGGTTATAATAGCTACATAGCTACAGGCTATGATTCCTATACAATATTTTAAAGGCCAAGCAGTACACATTTCATTTGTGTTAGCTAATCTCCAAGTGCCAATTTTAAGAGAAATGACTATTGATTTCAACCAAACTGATTATTGTTCAATATCTTCATCAGGAACATAGACAGAAAATATAGTTTCACTTAAAGGTTATTCATGATTTAGCAGCCAAAGCTTTATGAATTAGAGAGATGGAAAGGATTATAGAGGATAAACTGGTTATCCTTAATATCACATTTTATAGCATCTTGTACTACATAGAATCAGCCTGAAGATTACATTGTCCATTTAGTCAGCTTGACATTAAGACATACCTTAATCTTCTAGCGTCCTTCCTTTATTGCATTTTTATAAAAAAATGTAGACAATAACATTTTATATGAGAGAAAAAGAGTATTTTGGGGATTAAGACAATCCCCAATTGTGTGACACAAGCAGAGAAATATCCATATTTCAGTCATCACTGAATCATTGTATTTAGAGGGTCTCTATAGTTGTTTCTGGTGCAGTGGTTAGAGTGCAGTACTGCAGGCTACTTCTGCTGATCACCGGCTGCCAGCAGTTTGGCAGATCAAATCGCACCAGGCTCAAGGTTGACTCAGCCTTTCATCCTTCCGAGGTCGGTAAAATGAGGACTCAGATTGTTGGGGGCAATATACCGACTCTGTAAACAGCTTAGAGATGACTGTAAAGCACTGTGAAGCAGTATATAAGTTTAAGTGCTAGTGCTATTGCTCTTTCCAGAAAACTCATATCCTGAGTGTAAAAGTGACTCTCAAACATTCCTTGATTCTCCTTCACTGTCATTGCTTAATATTGGCCTTAATACTGATTCGGTTGCTGTTTACTCTTTAAGGCAGGTTTACTCATCAGTGTTCATTGCTTGACTTTTTGGGTGAATGAACCATTCCTGGTAGAAATTTCAAATTCCTTCCAAAAAGAATTACAAAAATATATTAAATGGCCTTAGTTGCATTATTCTGTCAACCCCTACCTTTCTCAATCTGGGATCCTTTAGACCATCTTGCCAATCTATATGACCCTCAATCAGGCATTCTGTACTTGCAGAAATCATACCAAAAAAGCACAGTTTTTTATAAGAGACAGGGATTGTTTCAATACTCTAGACCAGGAGTGTCAAACTGGCAGCCTATGTGTTGGATGTGTCATTTATTTATTTATTTATTTATTTATTGGTTCGATTTATATGCCGCCCTTCTCCGGAGACTCAGGGTGGCTTACAATGCGTTAAGCAATAGCCTTCATACTTTTGTATATACTTGCTTAGTAGGGCTTTCGGCCCCCCCTAAGCAGTGTTCTTTTTTATACAAAGTCAGCTTATTGCCCCCACAATTTTACCTACCTCGGAAGGATGGAAGGCTGAGTCAACCTTGAGCCTGGTGATATTTGAACTCGCAGTAATTGCAGGCAAATGGCAGGTAATTGCTACTTAACAGCACTTTAATCCGCTGCACCACCAAGGCTCCTGCAAAGGCCATGCCCACCCCAGCTCCACAAAGGGAAAAAATGTCATGATTTTATTTATTTATTTATTTATTTATTTATTGGAAATTATCAAACAAAAATGAGAACAAGAATAAGAATAAAAATACAATGACAAGGACGACAGGCACATTAGTGCACTTATGCATGTCCCCTCTACTGACCACTTAAGTATGAAGTAAGGTCCACGGAAGTCAATTTGTGACTAAAACTGGAAATTTGTAGCTGAGATAACTGAATCAGGTAGGGCCTTCCAGACTTTGACAACTCTATTACAGAAATCATATTTTTTACAGTCAAGTTTAGAACGACTTACATTGAGTGGTTGTTCGCACACATATTATTGCGATTAAAACAGAAAAAGTCATTTACAGGTAAAGCATTACTACATATAATTTTGTATGCACTACCTAGGTCTGACCGCAAGTGACACAGTTCTAAATTATCCAAACTGAGAATTTTGAGCCTAGAAGCATAGGGAGTTCTATTGTGTACAGAAGAGTGCAAGATTTTCTCGTGAAATACTTCTGAACCCGCTCAATTGTACTGATGTCAGATATATGGTGGGGATTCCAAACAGTTGGACAATACTCTAAAATTGTTCTAGGATAAGTTTATAACTTGCTAATTAGCAATAAAATATTTCCAGAAAAAAGCTTCACAAAATTAAATTTACAACTCTTAATGCTTTTTTAGCAATACTGTTACAATGAGTTTTGGAGCATAAATCATCAGAGATAAGTACACCTAAGTCCTTAACAAAGTAAGGGTCATCTGCTAGATCAATACCACCTAGCTTATACTTGGCATTCCAATTACGTTTACCAATATGTAAGACAGAGCATTTATTAATCAAAATTTGAAGTTGTCAAATAGATGACCATTCAGATACATAATCGAGATCACTTTGCAAAACAACAGAATTATCTGTAGAATTGAATAATTTTATGTCATTGGCAAAAAGTACGCAATTGCTTTTAAGTTGATCACGTAAATCATTGATATACAGCAACAAAAAAAAAAAGCATGGGACCTAAAACACAGTGTTGCGGAACACCACTGTTAACTGATGCAGGATTAGACAGCAAGTTCCCTATTTTGACTTTCTGCCATTTATTAGACAGGAAAGCAGCAATCCACTTGCTCAAAGGTTCAGAAATGCTGTAAGAGTTTAATTTCAAGAGCTGTTTATCATGTTCTACTATATCAAAAGCCTTACAAAAATCTATGTAAATTGCATCAACAGCTTTACCTTGATCAAGACATTCCAGATGTTTTTATAGTGCAAAGGTTGTAAATTATAGGACGAGTTTTTCCTAAAGCCAAACTGTTTGTCGGATAGCAAATTATTTGTCTCTAAGTGGTGAATGATGAATTGGTTCATAATTGATTCCATAACTTTGCATGTAACACAACACAAAGAAACTGGTCTATAATTTCAACTGAACTAGAGTCACCCTTTTTAAAAATTGGTATAACTATAGCTGATGACCATAGATCAGGCAGGGAACGAGTTCAAAACGATGCTTCAAAAATTGTACACAAAGGTTTAGATAGGACGGTAGCAAGCTTTTTCAGGGAAAAAAGCACATAATCTATCTGGTCATGTGGATAGCGATGGCTTTAGATTATATAATTCTAATTCAACATTATCTACCGTAAATTTAATATTCAGCAATTCGTTACAATGATACGTCATGTGACAGCAACATGATACAATGAGTTTGACACCCATGCTCTAGGCAGAGGAACAGACCTTACACTCCCATGACTATACTTATGGTAAAATATCAAAACAGGAGATGGGCTGGGAAATGGTGATCTCTGTACTTGTTATCAGTGTTCCTTTATATTGTCACCAAAAAATCTTTTTCAGAATATATGAGAAATCCTCTCATCATTAAGCTAAGTACAGCATGTATTAAATGTGTGATCATTTATAGATGATAGAAAAACAGGCTTCAGCTCAACCCTGCCAAGACTGAGTGGCTGTGGATACCGGCATCTCAGTCCAAAGGAGAGGTTCCATCGTTGGCTATAGGGGGTGAAGTCTTACCCCCCGTAGACAGAGCACGCAACTTGGGTGTCCTCCTGGATTCGCGGTTGAGTTTAGAAGATCATATAACAACCATGACCAGGGGGGCATATGCCCAGATTCGTCTGGTGCGCCAATTGCACCCCTATTTGGACTGAGATGCCCTATGCACAGTTACTCATGCGCTAGTCACCTCCCGTATTGACTAATGTAATGGTCTCTACATGGGGCTGCCCTTGAAGACCACTCGGACGCTTCAGCTGGTACAGAATGTAGCCACGCAGGTTGTGATGGGAAAATCCTGATACTCCCATGTAACACCTCTCCTGCACGGCTTGCATTGGTTGCCGGTTGCCCTCCGGGTGAGATTCAAGGTGCTGGTAATGACCTATAAAGCTCTACATGGCTTAGGCCCAGGATATTTGGTGGACCATCTGCAACCAGCAACAGCTTCCCATCGCCCAGTGCGTCCCCACAGGGAGGGCCTGCTCTGGGTACCGTCAGCTAGACAATGTCGGCTGGCGGCCCCCAGGGGTAGACCTTTCTCTGTGGATGCACCCACCCTTTGGAATCAACTCCCCCTGGGGCTCTGGCTGGCTCCTGACCTCCACACCTTCCACCGTGAATTAAAAACATGGCTGTTCGTGGCGCCTAGTCTGGACTGAGGGGTTTTTTGATTATTTTAACGGGTTTTAATATTTGTTTAGGTATGTATTTTATGTTTCTATTGGTTTGTTTTAATTGTTGTGAGCCGCCCTGAGTCCTATGGAGATAGGGCAGCATATAAGTTATATTAAATAAGTTATATTAAAATAAAATAAATAAAAAACATACTAGCTGACTGAAGTCATGGTATATAAGGACACCTTGATACATAACTTCTCAAAACTTTCTATTACATTTTGGGTAGAGATCACAATCTGAGCCTGCCAATTTCTACTTGTTTGGTGACAGAGGAGGAAAATTATTAAATACATGAAAAGTAATTATTTGTTCTTGCCTGAACTTCTTTTTGAAGTCTGTTCCATGGCATGTGGCTCAAAAACCAAATATGACTTTTGACACAAAAATATTTATATATCTCTATTTATAAGGGGAAGAGTAATACAATTTGGGGACAATTAGGTAAGAAAACTATTTTTATCAGCATATCAAAATATTTTCCCAAGCTGTTGTAAAAAGATAATGATAACCACTCTTTGTAAATTACATAAATTTTAACCTTATAATTCAACAGATTTCAATTTATGCATTACAGGTAGTCTTCAGCTTATAACCATTAGTTTAGTGACCTTTGAAGTTACAACAGCACTAAAAAAGTGGCTCATGACAATTTTTCACACTTTTGACCATTGCAACATCACCATGCTCACGCAATCAAAATTCAGACTTTTGGCAACTGGCATGTACATATGACAGTTGCAGTGTCCTAAAGTCATGTGATCACCTTTTGTGACCTTCTGACAAGCAAAGTCAATGGGAAGCCAGATCCACTTAACAACTGTATTACTAACTTAACAACTGCAGTGATTCACTTAACAACTGTGGCAAGAAAGGTCATAAAATGGGGCAAAACTCACTTAACAACTGTCTTGCTTTGCAATGGAAATTTTGGATTCAGTTGTGATCATAAGTTAAAGACTACCAGTACTTGTACCCTATAGCTCAATTATCTTTTATTAGAAAGTTGGTAGAAATTCAGTCAGTGTTACTTTTCCCCAATTCAATCTGGTTGTGAGTGTTTTGAAAGTATTGAAAGTATTAACTCAGCATCAATTTATAATGCTGCTGGAAAAGGTTACATTGGCATTTAAATATTTAATATATCTTGATAATTATGGAAAACGTGAATAATCTTTTTATTTGCTTAAACAAAAGTTCAAGTTTTATTATAAACAGGATCGATAATGGACCAAGAAACTCGATTGTTACACTTAGCAGTATTTCTTTTAAAAATTCAATATATTCATGTGCTCAAATAATTAGTGAGTGCACTTGTATGGATTCTTACAGATTTACGACTACTGTGATGTCTCCCTTGGGTGACTCCCCAGATTCCTCCTCAGATGTCAGCTCAGGGGAGGTTGAATCCATTCTGGCATGTCGGGAACTGAGTTAATTGATGGTTCTGAATGGCCCTCTGAAAGAGATTTGGAGAAGGCTTCAACTGGGAAAGTTTGCAGTGGCAATGGACAGTGAAGAGAAGGAGAACAGCCTTCTGCACTCGATCCGAGAACACGTAGGGCAGAGAAAAGGCAGGAACAGCAGAGGTCAGCCAAACTACTTGAGAGGAGAAGGTCCCACCCGTCTTGATTGGCTGCACTGGAAAGCTGGCTATTTATCACAGCAGACAGATGGAGGCATTGCTGAGAACAGCGTGTTGCTTTTCTAGCTGTTTGTTTGATCGTCATGATTCCTGCTTCACTCTGGATTGACACCATGTTTGGAATTGTGCCTTGGTGGCTCTGAACTCTTCTTGCCACGTGAACTCTTTTATGGGTGGATTTAAGTTTTGCCTAGTGAATTTAAGTTCGTCCGGTGGAGTTATTTTGTTTGAACAACTTTCAGTTGCTTTGTGGACTATTAGGCCATTGCTTTGTGGACTAATCTTGGCCTGCTCGTGGCTGGACTTAATTGGGACAGTTCTGAATTTTGGTGAATGGAATTGCTGGGGAATAATAAACTCTAAGCCACAGTTATGAATGAATGGGGCAGCACAACTACAGATGTTATAAAAAACCTGAATCTATTAAGTTGATTGGAATTAAACAGGTGTGTTCAAAGACATTTGTTGTAGCTGTTTCTTTCAGCTGTATGACTAAACCCACAAGCACTTGCTATTCAGATTTATTTCAGTACAATGGAGCTCATATGGTCTTATTTAATTGCTGTAGTTCATTTCTTGCTACACTTCCTTGCAGTATGCAATAAATCAACTAATTGATCTATAAAAAAATCCAGTTCACTTGGAATTCTTAGAGCAATTGAAGCTATTTTTACAATAATTGCACTTGCTTGACAATTAAAATGTTGGTCATGTTTTCTGTTTGTCTATGTAAAATATTTTTTTTATTTTATTTGCGCATGCACAGAGCGTCCGTGATGACGTCCAGGTGGGTGGGCGGAGCCTCCCACTGTGGCCACTATGGGTTTGCCTGAACCTGGGCAAATCGGTAGAAACCTACCACTGCTCCAGTTTGTTGTATCAATTACAATTTAGATTTTGTCTAAACTATAGACAAACTATAAATTATGTCCTGCTTTTTAAATAAAATTAGATATATAATATGCATTTCTTTATCTCTTCAAAAAACCTCTGTCCTGCTTTCAAACAAATAATAGTAATATAATATTTATAAGAACTTGTGAATTATTTTGCAGTGGGGGTTTTAAATAATTAATTCTTTTGGGTTCTACTTATCATTAACAAGCATTGGGTCAGGGTTCCAAGCAATAGATCCATTGCAAGCAAAAACACACGTGGATTTCTCAAAGAATAGCTTTATTGGAAATATGAAATTGGCACATATCTGGTGAAAACCAACTCTGAGGGGCCCCTTGGCTTTCACCTGATTAAAAGTAAAAGGTTTTCCCCCAAACCCCAAACAATCAGTCACAGGGCCCAATCAAGGCAGCGTCTGTTAGTCGCGTGACAGCACTCCTCCTTCCTCCCGTCAGGTGTCAGAATGTCCTTGGTTCCCAAGAGAAAGTATTTTATTTTGACTACACAACCCCAGCTATCTCTAATCCCCCTCCCTATCTCTCACTCTAGTGTGGCAGCACTGAAGCTCCAAGATGGCTTCGGCCAGGTCAGCTTCAGGATTGACACAAAGTAATAGTTCTCTCTTCTTTTTTTTTAAAAGTGCATTGACTGAGATTTTTTTTTTAAAAAAATACTTTAATACCTTACTTAAAGGATTGTTAATTCATGAGCAATGAGCTCATGAATGGAAAAATTGAATATGTTGAAGTAAATGTTTAAGGAGTTTGTTTATTATACTTTGGATACAATTGTCATTTTTTAAAGTTGCATTCCATCTCCATTTAACCAAACTAATTGAGGGTTCGTGGATTAAACTAAGGCTTAGTCTGTTAAATTGACATTTCACTGCAAATGGATCCATTTACATCAATTAGGCAATTACACAAATGGAGTAAATGGCACAGATGATACAAATTTGAATGTAAAGATACCTTCTCCTTCCAAACTGTCTGTTAAATCAAAGCTCAATTGTCTTTAAAAACCATTGTACTCTTGAAGGACAGTTTTAGATGATATCATCTGGAATTGAAAGGATGGAAAAACAGAGAGATGTATTAGGTAAACAGTTTGGAACTTCATAAGGTTATGAAGTCTTTAATCTCATATCCCAAAAGGATGGTTCTAATATAATATGTAACGTATTGCATTATCCAAATAGCAGTGTCAGACCTGGAAGCCATTTTTTACATTTGGGCCTTCAGGCCTGCCACATATTCTTCTGTGGGAAAATGGGAGGGAGGGTTAACACTACTTCATATTTTTAGAATGTATCTGTTAGTAATGGTAGACCAGATAGGAAACTGATCACTGGTAGACCAGATAGGAAACTGATAGTAAAAATTTTTTGAAGTCCACGTCTGTTTTACTTTTCCTCTGTCATATACCCCAACAAGTCAAGGAAGTCTGAGTCTTCTCCTAATCCTGTCTCCTTCCCCAAAGCTCCTCCGCAATGATTCTGCTCTTATTTCTGCAAACAGTGTCTTCAAGACCATCTCATGGCTTTCCACATCATCCTACCTGTTTATTCATCACTGTAATAATTAAATGATAGATTAGCAGAGTAATGCTGTATTTGCTCAGGCACAGCCCTGTAACACTCGTATCTAGGAAAGCATTTTGAATAATCATATAAAAAACTGCTAATAAACCAAGACAACTGATTTGGCATAGGAAATTGCAAGGTGATTTGTAGGATTAACAATTGATCCATAATCCCTGAATTTATTCGGGGGTGGGGGGGTCTAGAATTGTATTCAAAATCTGAATAATTCAGGGGTGAAATACTCCCTGTTTTGACCGGCTCAGGCGAGTAGGTAGCGATGGCGGCGGGCAGTTCGGAGAACCGGTAGCAAAAATCCCTGCCCCCGCCCCCCATGCCCAGCTGAGCCACGCGATCATCAGAGCCTTTTTTTCCTTTTAAATGGCTCTGACGATCCAAGCTCTGACGATCCCAGCTGAGTTGCCTGCGGTTAGCTAGCTAGAAAAAAATCCCTCTCCCCCCCCAGCCTCCAGCTTGCTTACCTTCGCACACCTGCCTTGCTTCGCTTGCTGTAATACCTGCAATCCATTGCGTCAGCAAGCAACTGAAACTCCCTGCCTGCAATCAAGCTCATCGGTGAGCAGTTCTATCTGCCTGCCTGCCTTCCTACCTGCAGGGGTCCCCAACCTTGGCAACTTTAAGACTTGTGGACTTTAACTCCCAGCAAAGCTGGCTGAGGAATTCTGGGAGCTGAAGTCCACAAGTCTTAAAGTTGCCAAGATTGAAGACCCCTATTCTATTGAGTAAGTTTTTTTCCCCTTTGGGAACTTTAAAAAAAAATAGTTAATTGGGGTTTTTTTTAGTTGTTCATTTTTTAGACCTAGCCATTTAAAGTTTAGGAAGTTTTAAATTTAGCTGCTTTTATATAAAAATAAAAATAAAATAAAATAAAATAATATTTGTGCAGCTTTCTGAGATTTAGTGTGTTTCTGTAGTGTTTCACTCTAACTACACAAACACACAAAATCTCACAAAGCTGTATGTGGAATTTTGTGTGTGTAAAGTGTGAAAGTTGGTTTTTTGGGCTTTTTGTGGCTGTGTGAGGTTCCTGCTTGTTGCAGGGGCCATTTTGGGTCTAGCACAGCTGCTTTTACATTGTGGGTGAGCCAGTTGTGTTGTGTTGTGTTTTGTAGGTTAAAAAAGGGCAAAGAAGTGACGTCAACTTGGCCACGCCCACCCAGTCACCTTACCACCAAGCTCCGCCCACTAATTAAGCCACGCCCACAGAATCAGTAGCAAAAAAAATTAGATTTCACCCCTGGCATAATTGCATTGAGTTCTTTTTGTAAAACCTAGACAGAATATATCAATTAAAAACTAATACACAAAATTCTTGCTCTTCAAAGTTGTAATGGAGTTGGGGAGCTGGTAAATTTAATGAAGTAATGATAATTCTAATCACTATCTTGGCTGGAGAAAAACAAGTGAACATTTCATGGGATTTTTGGTTTAAGCTTGTGTTTTGTTATATAGGATATTAGGAAAATGTATTTACATTTTCCAAATTATGAGTGTCCAAACTTTTGGCTTGCCTAAGCTGCATTGAGTGAAGAACAATTATTTTGGGATGTATATAAAATAGATAATATAGTTAACTATCTTATATATTTAAATACCACACTGTCTTGTAGAGCCGCATTATTAGCTGCCCAGGGCTTGACTGTAAAAAATATAATTTTTGTAATAGAGTTGTCAAAGTCTGGAATGCTCTACATGATCCGGTTGTCTCAGCTACACATTTTTACAGTTTCAGTCACAAATTAACTTACTTCATACTTAAGTGGTCAGTAGAGTGGACATGCATAAGTGCACTAACGTGCCTATCATCCCTGGCATTGTATTTCTTTTCTCTTATTCTTGTTCTCGTTTTTGTTTGACAAATTCTAATAAATAAATAAAATAATAAATAACCAAAGTTATGTTATTTTAACCCTGAAATAACGTACCCCATTCCTAAAAACTTTCCAATTTTTATGTTTTGTATAATTTACAGATTTAGAGTTTAGTGAAACTATAGTGTTATTAGGTACACACACTATCTAACGGTAATATGTTAGAGGCTACATTCATTTCAATTCTCGTTTTTTATCAGACAGTTGGGAATTGTTTACATTGGGCAAAAATAGTAATTTCAGGAGGAGTCTGGACAGAGTGTTACTTTTGCTTATAGATGCATTATGTTCCTCTAAAAATAATCTATAGACAGATGGCAGGATAGGAAGAGGCATAAAAGAGAGAAAAAACAGATTGACACCATTTCTGTAGAAATCTGTAGTAGAAGATTTTAAGAAACAATACAAAAAGTTCTTTGTTCAACATAAACCACATACTGACATTTAAAGGGCTCAGATATGAGAAAGTGGTAAATACCTTGGAGCTTAATTTTGTTTCCACAATATTCCTTCCCATAAATTGTGCCTAAAAATTCTTCATTTTCACTATTATTTAGGACACAATTCCTGTTGCTATTCCCTGATAAAAGTTTGCAGAATGAATTCTGCTTTCAACATTTATCATTTCTGTGATTCCAAATATTTACTTCAAAGCAAAGCCAGTTTAGTATTTGAAACATTTCCAGTTCCAGATTATTTTTGATGTATTGTTTTTCCCCCTTAGTCTTACAACAAAACCCAACTAGCCCCAAATAAAGAAAATCTGGAGCATTCAGGAATCTATCCCTTTCCATGAAGTTGCTCAAGATAGAGGAGATAATGTGGTTTGAATAATTGGGGAATGCAGTGCAATAGGAGGTTGGAACCTTTCCTAACCTAGATTGATATTGCAGATGGAATCCTGATTTTTTTCCCCCATAAATCTATATATTCAAAGTCAATTTACCACAGAATCTGAATTAAGGGATTTATAGACACGTTGGGTACAAAATTCACCATGCAGTACATGCTTAAGTGAATGGACAGTCTATCCATTGCTAACACTGAGCTGCGTTAGCTGTTGGGTAGACTACTTTTTGTCTAGAAATGTTCTATTTAAAAGGTGAATTTGCCCAGGAAAAGATTGTGTTAGCCTGATTTTCCTGAAATACATAGGCTAATGAATTATCCGGTCCAGCTCTGCTAGTTTTTAAATGGACCTAACCATTAAAATCCCTGTCGAGACAAGGCAGAGTGATGTAGGCAGATCCATTAGTCTCTGATTTCACACCCGGGCTTGCCCATACTCTTTTCAATCAGTGACATATGTAATTGCATATGTTATAATTTCCTTACAATGGAATCGCTTGGAAACATTGCAAATTATACATCAATGTCTGCAGGGAAAACCTATTCATTTATATTCTCTATCAGCATTGGTTTCCACATAAACTCATCCTGCATTAAAAAAAAGGTCTGGCTCATGTATAAGCCAATGTCTATACAATTATACAACAAAAGATTTTTCTCATGCATAAACTCTTACTGAGCATGCAAATGTCAAGGCTATAGCAATATTGTTTTCTTAGTGATCTAATGCTAATAGCAAAATGAGAAGAAAGAAATGTATGGAACAGGTCCAAGCTGTTATAAGTTACCAGACAGTAGACTGGATCAGTTCATATGAAATCTTCAGTGGATATTAAACACAGTCAATACAGCCTAACAGCACATATATTTCAGGGGTGGGTTCTAAAATTTTTTACTACCGGTTCTGTGGGTGTGGCTTATTTTGTGGACGTGGCTTGATGGTCATGTGGCAATTATTTAGGATTTAGCAGAGGTACTGGTCTACCAGGCTTTTAACTGCTTGCAGAGCTGTACCGATCTACCCATTTATTTTTGCAGGCATTGGTCTACTCATGTATTTTTGCAGGCACTGGTCTACCCATTTATTTTTGCAGGCACTGGTCTATCCATTTATTTTTGCAGGTACCGGTCTACTCATGTATTTTTGCAGGCACTGGTTTATCCGTTTATTTTTGCAGGCACCAGTCTACCCATTTATTTTTGCAGGCACCAGTCTACTCATTTGTTTTCTTTTAACACTGATCAGCTGTAGGGTGGCCCTTTGAAACCCTACCGCAAGAGTTTAAACAGTTTTTTTCCTCTAGCCATTAGCTGGGACTCAGGAGGCAGCAATAGATTGGGGGGTGGGCCAAATAAAAGGTAAGAATAATGCTGGGGATGGGGGCAGGGGAACAGAACCGGTTCGGTGACATCATATCGTCACCACTACCAGCTCGGCGGAACCGGGTGGAACCGGGAGGAACCCACCACTGATATATTTTATCAATTAGCAAGAGTCAGCAAAAAAGTGGAAGAATTCAGTTCCTTATTTATATAAGATGTAGCATTATCAGATAAAAAGGTACAGGCTGGACCCCAATCAATGTTTATATGTGCTCTCTCTCTCTCTCTCTCTCTCTCTCTCTCTCTCTCTCTCTCTCTCTCT
>WNWU01013815.1:19927665-19960296 GCA_012654045.1 Ptyas mucosa
TCTCTCTCTCTCTCTCTCTCTCTCTCTCTCTCTCTCTCTCTCTCTCTGTGTGTGTGTGTGTGTGTGTATGCATATACATGCATAAATATAAGAAATATAAATATTTCTTATCATAAATATAAGAAGTTATAGTCTTCACAGGACAACAAACAGGACCATTTTAGAGCCCCTTATACTTAGCCTTAGATTAATTTTACAAATTATATCCTGTAAATTCTGTGCCTATTGCAGTTGCATATGGTGGGATTTCCTGAAACCAACCTTGATAGTTGCATATGGTGCATTACTGTTTACAAAGTAAACAAGGTAGGTTAGATATCATATACCAATGGAATATTACATTGCTGGCGTAATCCTGCTAACCATGAACTCAGCATTTTAATATGGGCTCTAGGCTGTTCTTACTTTTAAATTCAATACAAGAAGAGTAGCTTTAAATCTCTTAAGTATGAGTGATTGAGTCCAGGCCCAGATTTTTTATTGCTTCAGAAATAAGATTTGATGAAAAAGTTAGTATTGCTATTTCCCTCTGTCACATTTTTTCTCTGAGACTGCCTATCTCTGTCAATGCAAAAAATTATTACCATTAAGCCACAGCCTTGACATATCTGAGACCTATCAGCGTCCTTTTCAGTCCAAACCCTCCTGACAACAGTAAGAGGAAGCAAGGGGAAAATCAAAGCTTAAGGGTCTCAGCCAAATTGATTTAATTCGTTTTATTCTATTTTAAATTTCTGTATGTATGTGTTTTTTATTCGTGGCTGTTCACCGCCCTGAGTCCTTCGGGAGAAGGGCAGTATACAAATTTAATAAAAACAAAACAAAAGGGTCATGCCATGTCTTGCTCCAGAAAACCAAGCAAAAATAAAAGCGTATGTTGGAAATAATTTTTGAAAAGTTTGAGTGAAGTTAAACATCATCTGTTTAACAGATAAATTGGATGCGGTTTGCTGTCCTTTCCTTGTCCTCCTTGTTAATTTTGCCCTAAAGAAGTACAGGAAGGATATTTTAAAAATGTTTTATGGGGGAAAAACAACTTCAGCATCTTGAACATTTTCTAAATGGTCTAATATTCCTACTATTTTCATTCCATTATGTTGAAAAATGAAGCAATCTCAGACATTTATAAACCTATCTTTGATCTTGAAGGAATCTTGAAATTGTCCAAATCACAAATCTGAATGAAAACATGGCTTCCATGAAATCTAGCTCACCAATTTAGGTCAAATCAGAGCTGATTCAAACAATTCTAGAAATCAATCATATTCACACTATATTCTTTGCCATATCTTAAATGCTCATTTAGCAAACTTGAAAATAAAAACTCAAAACTATTGGCCATCAAGACTTTTCAATCTCTGAGAGGGTATTTTGCTTTAAGCAAAGCTGTTTGTGAAGAAACATGATTTGCCCACTTCTGAGATTTAAATGGCCATATCACTTCCTTTTGCTCTGTTTTGTGAATCCTTCAGTGTCTCTGACCATATTCCTCAAATGTTGACAAACACAGCAGGAGGAACAGAAGGCACTATTCAGCTTCCCTGAACCACTCTCCAAAGTTCTGGATCTCACATAGTCAAGAGTTATTAAATTAATATGTGGGGAGATGTGTAGGCAGTAAATAAATTACAGAGACTTCATTTCTGTGAAGCACTTAACTTGCCTTCCCTATTTGTGAAGAAAAATAGGCTTTTTATATATCATAGGTTAATATCTCAAGATATGAATGGAAATTGTCACTTTATGGTGCTGGCTATAAATTTGTCCTGGCAGATGTGGAAAATAAAACTTTCAAAGTAACTGCCTTTGAATACTGAAACATGGATGAAACTCAAATTTTAAAGATCCATTTCTTGGTGCTTGATTTCCTTCATTTTATATGCATCATTCATCATTGAGTCGCATCTCAACTGCTGTTTCGTAAAAACATTTACTGAGGTATTGTAGCCTCTTAACTTTCTCATTATGTTTTCTGTTCCTTTTTTAAACAAAATTTTAAAAGCACAAGAGATTTTCAGCAGAACCTCACAGAAAAATCTTGGTGATGACAATGAATGGAATCATCTCAAATGCTTACATGATTACGGCTCCCAATTATGAGAACAATTGAAAAAGGCTAGTGTCAGGTTTCGACGTAATCTCAAATAAATTTCATTCTCAAACACAAAGTCTTTGATGAATCTCTCATTTATTGAAGAATTTACGATCTGACCTGAACTCATTTGCAGCCAAAACTGATTCTCTGAAACCAACCCCTCCCTTTCCGCTTCTCAAAACCCCAGCGCCTCATTGGCCATCTTCCAAGTCAGTCTCTTCTGCCAACTACTTCAGATCACAGGAATGTCCCCCTCCCTCCATCACCTGGGTTACGTTATCTACTAAGGAGGAGAAGAACACTAGATCAAATGTCAGGCTACTAAAACTTCAAACTGCTTCTGCTATTTTTTTTTCTTTTCTCTTGGATCTTCATGGCAGCGATGAAAATAGAACAAATTAGATCGCTGACAGCTAGTCTGTTAAGTTTAAAGTATGAATAAACAGATGTGCTAAAAATGAAAGTACCCATAGTCTAGACCAAAGATTCTCAACATTTTCTTCACCATGGACCCCCTTTAAATATCTTTTGTGGCCAGGGACCATGGCCATGGACCCACAAGATTTAGCTCAAGATTTAAATAACATTTATTCAAGCCTTTGTGAACAGCCTATGATGAGGTCACGGCCCCCCCAGGGTTCCATGGACCACAGGTTGAGAACCAATGGTCATTTTAAATTAAATATAAATAGCTACAAAATCCTGTTTTTGCCTGCCATTGGTATAACTGACTATTAAATAACATGACTTTAATGTAACTTCCCTCACACTGTTTTTAACTTTTTAAAAATAAAGAATGACAACAATAAAAATGTCTTTTCTGCTGTCCTTACCATGATATTTTTTTAAAAAAAACAAATAGATCATTATATAATTATTTTACAAGTGCATACAGTGATGAATAGATGCCTGATCTTCATATTGATACTGACACTCCACTTTCATTGAAAAATAAAAGATATCCTAGTCATATTAGCAGGAAACAGAAGATCCCTCTCTTCAGTGAATATACATCTTTAAAGCAAAACATCAAAGTTAATCAAAATCAGTAAAAATAAATCTTAATTTTTTTATTGCCAGAATGCAAAAAGTTTGTAATTATGGTATGGCTTAGCTTTAGAGTCTATCAATGGAATTAATTAAGATTTTTTTTCAGGAAAAAAAAGGCAGAAACAAAATAATATCACTTTCTATGGCATAAAACTTGTGTATTCATATTTTTATGTCAGTTGATTGGAACGAATCAATTTGATTCTTTTAAAGTTTCTATTTAATGGCTCCCATATGCTTCATATTACACATTATAAAGGGAAATAAAGGAAAAGGAAAGGAAATATACCGGTAATTAATCAATTTCCTAACTTGCTGTTAGTTAAAACATTTCATTTTAACAAATTCAACCTTCTACAAAAAGAACTGCTGAGAAGACCACATCAAATAATTTTCTATAAAAGTTCACCCTTCATTTCAATTTTTTTCCTAAGAAATATTTTAACACAGAGAAACATAATGAAATGACACCCATAAAATGCAAGCACTAAACCCAAAAGCTACTTGGCATAACATCAAACAAAGCACTTCAAACATTTTGATTTTTGTCTACATTGTTCATGCTACCTTTCATGTTCTCAGAAAGTTTTGGAATTTTCTCTGAGTCATGGGGAGGTGGAGTGGATATGAAATTGTTCCTTTTTTATCAAATAGATCCTGTACCAGGAACATGACAATCACTGAAGAATAATGCACATCCTGCTTTCATGTCCCCTTTTTGTATCAGAAATTTTGATAAAACAATGTCTTTCTCTTGAGTTGCACCTGCATCTAGATTCCACAGAATTAAAAAGAAAACTTTGATCAATTAGAAAACAAAACAGCATAATGCCAGTGCATACTGTCTCTTTTTTGTCCTTTTCTTCTGATTTGTCTTAAATAAGTGTTTTCATGGCTATGGCTTTGTTTTCTTAAAAACATAGCCAAGAGAACCAAACTATGGTCTTAAATCTAAAAAACAAAAATCTGAAAAGACCATAGTCTTTTTGCAACCTTTATTCGGGTTTACAAATCAAGGCATATGCTGACAGGCAGTCACATTTTGAACAAGTTGCTTACTTTGAACCAAATGTTATATGCTTCCAGAAGCAAATTCAAACTTTTTAAAACACACAGTTATCACTGTTGAAATCTAGATGCTAGTATAGTCAGGAGCAACTTACTGTAGATAAATATTAACTTCTGATAGGAAAGAACACTCACTATGTAAGTGATGTGGATACAAATCTAATTGACAAGTTCATTATACTTGATGGAAACCATGGAGGAGGGGGAAAAGCCAGTTCAGAGGTGGGTTTTGGCAGGTTCTGACCAGTTCTGAGTAGTTCGGAGAACCTGTAAATACCACTTCTGACTGGCCTCGCCCCCATCTATTTTCTGCCTCCCGGGTCCCAGCTGATCAGGAGGGAATGGGGATTTTTCAGTAACCTTTCCCTGGAGTGGGGAGGGAATGGAGATTTTACAGTATCCTTCCCTGCCATGCTCACCAAGCTATGCCCACCAAGCCATGCCATGCCCACCAAGCCATACCTACAGAACCGGTAGTAAAAAAATTTGAAACCCCCACTGAGCCAATTCACTTACATTTAGAATTACTAGAAAAACTGTGGATTCCAGGCTGCTGCTACTGGGGTCATAATCTCATCCTGCTTTCCATGTCTTTGCAATACATTACTAGTAGTTTTTAAAGAACATGACCTCAGAGATTGGTATCACGCCTATCTCAGGTCTGCTACTAACTAGTGGTAACTAGTGCTATAGTTATTTATTTCAGCCTGGAAATGGTGTGTTTCTTCTCCCATTAAACTTTCTATGTAGACATTTAGAACATCTTGGAAAGGAATGACATGGTCATGGTCAATCATCTGCTCATTTCCAATTGGTCCAACAAATCTACTAAGGACATGGCCCCTTTATATCTGATGACTAATCACTGATGCCTCCATGGCTTTGGCTATGGAGGTAGATAAGACTTTGGTCTTTTTTCTTCATACCGGAATATAAAATTCCCAACATATCAATGACTCTATGAGCAAGGACTCCTGCTGTTTGGTATGTATGGATGTGGAGGAAGGAACTGTTTGAAATAAATACGTTGATCTTCTATCTTCCTTCTGAATAGACAATTGATTTCTATGAATCAAGTTTGTAAATGTTGTGATCTAGAAGTTGTCCACCATCCAAATTCCCAATAATCTATGAAATACATTCAGGAGAATAATTGGTAATTGACCTCTTCTGTTGGGAAGTGACACTGTGTCATAGCAATGTCATTTAAAATCTATTAGACATAACTGTACTTTCAGTAATAAATAGGTTTTATTGGATATTTATATTCAGTTTTCTTTTCAATCTCCTTTTGGTCTGCAACCATATATTTTAAATAAATTAAAGCAAAGAACACAATGTTAGAGGAAAAGCACATCAAGGAATCCGCCAACTATTGCCCTCAGGATGCCCAATGTTAATTTGTTTAAAGTAAGCAGCATATCAAGGAGACAGTGAATAAAGCCAGTTTAATTTATAGCTATGTATTTTCTTTTTTATTCAAAGCCTACAGGAAATTTAATGCAGGCAATAGGAGGAATCCATTGGGTTAGCATCATAGGCCTCTTTATAGCTACTTCCATGGTGATTTTTTTTACTGCATTTCATTATTTTTAAGAATTTTACAGGACTTAGTCAGTAATGAACAAACATGTAGTAAGCTTAATACTCAATCAACAGAGGGACACCAACCAAAGATGCAATGCAGAAATGACAGAAGTTACACATCCCTCTCTAACTCTTTCCAATACACCATATGGAAGATATTGACTGAAAAGTCTACAGGATCTGAATAGGGTTTCCTGCCTTCAGATTCAATACTCCATCTTTCCTATGTACATTGAGCAGGCAACTGCTATGCCAATGGGTTTTGTTGCCTAACTGGAATTCACAAAGTGTAAATTTCTGGCAGAATAGATTATGCTGCTGAGTTACGGTCTGATTAAATCTGGTCTCTAGCCAGTAAATAGAATATACAAGGAATAAAGCTATCCTCTAAAGCTAAATAACATAATACTATATCCGATGTACATGCAAGGGTCTATTGAGGCCTCTGTATTTCTTACTTAGCACAAGGATTTACAGAGTCCCATTTCTTCCCAAGGTTTGGTCCTACAATATTTTTTTGGCTGATAATATAAGATGAGCAAAATTTTTCATTATTTTTGTAACAGGTTTTAAATTACCTTATTTCCATATTGGAAAAGTTTAGCCAATGGTAAGAAAAGTTATCTCATGCGATGATACACAGAAAAGTAAAACCTGAGGTCGAGATGTCTTTTCTTATATATATTCTGACTTTTTTTTTCCAAAGAGGGCACCTTTTAATAACCAGTGTATTCTTTCTATGCACTTGGCAACTAAAGAAAAAGAGATTAACTTGAATAAAAGTACAAAATCTCAACTTACTTTTCTTGAACCTAGCCCTTTTGTACTAGTGAGAGAATGAAAGTGGTTCCTGGTGAAATGTCCCTTTATTAAAAGAGAGTAAATTTTTTTAGCTAAGAATGTAGTAATTTATGTATTTATACATCACTGGAATGTCTTCAGCTTCATATGGCAGTTGGCATATAACAATTCAAAAAATGTAAAAGCATCAACTTTTTAGGCTCAGTTGTTTCAAACATTAATTTTAGAAAACTTCAATAATAAGTCATATTACTAAAACAGTTTAAGAACATAATTATCAGCTTATTGAACAAAATACTTTTAATATCAAAAAACAAGCAATAAAAAAGCGTATAACAGTTTGTGGCAAATGTAGAAACTGGCAAACCCTGCTTGAGTGCCAGAACTAAGCTACATTCTTAGTTGGTTATTACTTGGTTATTACTTGGATGGGGGAACTACTAAAGAAGATCAGCATTGAAAAAATCCTGGACATGGAAAATCATGGCTATATTTTGCCAATAAAACTGCATGAATGTGTCAATATATCACCAACATGACTCAAGGGCAACTTCATATTTTTAGGAGCAATCATTGCTTAAGAAGAAATCACACATCCTGGGTTCTCCATGAGTAATATCATGTGCACAAACTGGAAGAAGACAAGAAATATTAATCCAGCAAAAACTCAGATAGTTTCATACTGGGATATTTTCCTGTTTCCATAAACAAATTTTCCAGGATAGAGCCATCACAAATTGTTTTTTCAAACAGCTAAATAATTGGCAACTCCGAAATTCCCACTCTATCCACAGCTGCCAGTGGGATAAGGAAGAACTAGAAAAGTAGCAGGACTTGAAATAAAAGTTAAAAATTTGGGGGAGAGGATATCAAGGAATAGCATTAATTTACAATTAATGGTCTGTTACAAATATCTGAATCATTTCATTGATTTTTGGAAAGGTGAGAAAAATTCATACATATGCCTTTTACTATGCACATTTCATGTACTCTGTCTATATGCATAATATATAACCATATACCAATTTTTGTACATCCATTATCTTATAATTCACTTTTTTTCTGAACATCAACGTTTTTAAAATATAAATATTTCATTGGTATTGACAATTAGTCCTATCTCAGATCTAATGCTATGAGAGACAATTATATACAGTATCGTTCTCTAAAATGATGCAATGGAAAGGATCCAACAGGAAATAAAAAAGCTTCAGACTAAGAAAATGGAACAAAACCTGGACTGTATCATATTCATTCAAGAAGCAAAGCCATTTACAAGGTGCCTCCTTTTAGCAATAGGTCTGCTTTCTATCAGATTAATAGAAAAGCACTTTTTCAAATGTTGTAGCCATATGGTTTTAGCTTTCTTAGGACCAGCTACATTCAGTTCTGTCATCTTAAAATTTTCTGCTTGACAGTTATTGATATGGTACTGCCAGAGCATCTTTTAATAATTTTCCTGTTCTTGTTAGTAGCTTTTTAATGTCTTTTGCTCTACTTTCTGGCTTTATGCTTGCAATCTACTTTTAATCAAAATATGAGTTACTGAAGTCCTGGCACCTTCTAGAATGAACATTATTTCAGTCATTGTTTTTACAATTCCTTTCTTTTGGTGCTCCAAAAAGCCTGGAGCTTTTGATTCTACTGCACTCAGGAGGGAGGTCTCATTAGACTCTGAAAATCATCATTCTGATCAAGTGCAGCTTCTTATAGCAGTATCTGGACTGAAGGCAAAAAGTAAGCTTTCTCCTTAGAAAACTGCATAATTGAAGTAAATCTGTTGTCTTTTAGGTATATTACAGAGGACAAGGGCTAACCTTTATATAATGCAGTTTTATAAAGATTAGCAAATATAGTTAGTGCTGCCAGAAAAGAAACACTTAATATCCAAAATATTGTTTGGATTACCAATGTTTTAAGGGTGACTAGTGGAGAAACAAGTTGTAAGGAGGTTCAGAAAAATAGTAGTTATGCTCCTTAAGTTCTGATGTTGTTTCTAATGAAAGATGTTTTATCCAGTATATTCCAAAATAGAATATTGTGTTCTGTGTAAGGTCAAAGTCAAAGGATTCTAAAGTGTAAATATGACATATAACTCATTGTGCCTTTTAATGACTTGCTGAACAACTGGATGTGATCCATTGTGCTGTAACCACTTCTGAACCATGCCTGCTCCTTTGGCTGTGCATCATTTAATGTTAATGTTCTGGCTTTATGCTTTTTGCTATTATCTTGGTGAAAATCTTGTAGATGACTGAAAGAAGGCTTATTGGGCATAGTTCTTTAAATCATCTTGGGCCCCTATCTTCTGTATAAGAATCACTTCAGCATTTTTCCATGCATCGAGTATAGTTTTGCTAGTATCTTGTGTAAACTGTGACCACCAGTTTTCAGCATTTCAGCCATAACAGTCATTTCCTGAAGTTTTGGCATTTTTCATTGATTTTAAGGCACTTGATGCTTCCTCCACTAGGATATTTGGCATTTCCTGTTTCATGGGTGTTGTTACCCTGTTTTCCCCAAAATAAGACATCCCCTGATAATAAGCCCAATTGGGCTTTTGAGCATATGGCAATAAGGCCAAGCGCTTATTTCAGAGTTCAAAAAACTATAAGACAGGGTCTTATTTTCGGGAAAACACAGTACTTTTGAGTAATCTTGTCTTTGCATAGCTCTGAATAGAATTTTCCAATTATTTCAACATTTCCAGTCTTGTTCTACACACAGAGCCATCTTCACGTTTTAGTGCAAAAACCTTCTTTCTTATATTTATAAGCTTGCATTTTGCTCTATTAATCCTTTTGTTTTCTTCCATTGCCTTTTTCACAAGCTATGTTAAACTGACGTGTTCCTTCTTGGATATGTTTTCTTATGGTCTTTCAAAGGTTTTTTTTAAAACAAGTTTTATTGGTTCCCCCCCCCCACACACACACACACATTCACCCACATCTTTTTTGAACAGAGTATTGGCCATATCTTATCTTATACAATTTATCAAATTCAAATACATTTTACTCAATTACAATTTTTGTCATAATTTTCTTTTTTCCCTTTTTTAATCATATCTCAATATTTCTTTGCTTACATATATAAACAGCATCTTCATTCGCCCTCAGATTCTAATTTTCCTGCTTATTCATATTTATTCTCTTTTGTTTTTTAACCATTCATTCTTTATCTTAGTATATTTATATATGTTCAAGGTTGCCTTTCTTCCATTTCATTTTTTTTGTTGTACAGCAATCTTTCTTCTCAATCCTGCCATCTCCCGCTCTTCTTTCCTTCTTACTTTCTTTTTCTCTCCTCTTCTGCTCCTCTCTACTTCCCCTTCCTTTCTCCTTCTCCTCCTTTCTTCCTCTCTGTCTGGCCCTCTCTCCTCTAATTTCCCCTCTCTTCCTTCCTCCCCTCTCTTCCATCCCTCTCTTTTCTCCCCTTCTCTTCCATCTCTCTACTCTCTACTTCTCTTTCATCTCTCTCTATTTCTGTATTCATTTTCAATTTAATATTTTCCACTGTGGTGTCCAGGCAACCCCGATCTTTCTCGTTTATTAAAAATATTATTTGAAATTCCCCTCCTCTTTTTAATTATTAACAGATATTTCAACTTAATGTATTCTTTCCTTGAAACCTTTGTTAAAATAATCTTCCAACCCTTGCTTTTTTCCTTTTAACAATACATTTCTTCCGTTTTGCTTCTTGCAAGTCTGTCATTTACATTATTTATTAACATTTCATTTTCATTCAATTTTACATTTCAATTTCAATTCCCATCTTAATTTCAATTAATTCTTTTGTTGTTTTATTTCTCTCCACTTAGTGCTTCCTCCAACATCAAAAACATAGTTCATTTTTTTTCACATTTCATCTACTGATCTAATTTACATTAAACAGTATTTTCACATATAATTTCTACAACTAACATTAACATATTAATATTTTCACTGACTCTTAACATTTTCTCTTAGACTCTCCACAGTTCCATTTCTTGATGCTCTCCTCCCTTTCTCCCATTCCCTTACCTTCTTTTTCCTTTTCTTATTTCTCCCCTTCAGCCTCTTTTCTTTAATTTTAACTCTAATTTTCCTTCTCAATCTTTCCCCATTTATTTCTTTTCTTTTCATATTTGAGATGTAGTTTCCCTTATCTATTTTTATCCTGTCACTATTAAACTCAGTGTAATCATCTTTATCTTTATTTTCAATTGTTTCCTTTTCAGTATTATCTCCTTGGTTTTTGCTGGGGAAGGAAGCAAAGGTGTGTGCTTGCACACATATTCTGAAAACAAATTGTGAAGCAGTCCATCAAACCTTGGAAACCAGATTTTATTTTATTTTTTTAAAAGATACTTTCATACATACTCCTGTGTATCCAAAACTCCTCTTTCAATGTATCCATATACCCTATGGATATAGAACCCTCCTAGAACAGGAGATGCCAGAAGAAGTGAAGCAAATTCTTTATCCAGAGTATATGTTCAATTCTCATGCATGCAAAATTAAAGTGGGTAACGTTTCAATACTGTATGTGCTGTTCTTATACACATATTTTATTTTAGACAGATGTGAAGACCATAAAAAAGTCTTTGTTTAGCATACCTAAGGAAACTAATTTATGCAGCCAGTGTTCCAAAATAATGAGGTTATTCCTATATAAAGCAGAGTCTGTGTTTTAACTATGGATTTAGAATTTTTGTTAAAAAGAAATGTAGCAAGCATAGTTTTGATTGCTGTTATGTATTGCACATATCATTCCAAAAATATCCATCAAATATGTGCTTAATTAATCTATGAGCGTAGATATACAGTAGAACCATCACCATAAGAAAATTGTAATGATTTCAATGATTATTCATACCCATAATTATTCACAATACAATAATTTTACTTTTGAAATTTCAGTAGAATATATTTAACCATATATTTTAGAGAGAAATTAAAAGACTGATTTCCATTAAATCACGGGGTTCTATTTATAATTTTTGTATGTAAACTAGTTTCTTGATATCTGAGAAATACATTAAAATGCACCAGAAATTATCATTCTTGTCAAGGCATATTTTGTCAAGGCAATTTACATCAGAAATACAACTTTTTGCTAATGCAGTAGACAATAGCAGGTGGGTGCAGATCACATTTTAAACGTAAACCAGTAGTTTAATGCAGTTGCTTAAAAAAGGCAAATGCTACATTAGAATGCATTATCAAGATCATAAAGGAAAGTAATTGTTCTGTTCTACTGTAATCCTCTCCGTACCCAATTTGGGATCATCCAATGGTCAATAGGGACATAACACTCTCTTTAGGACTCTCTGACAGTAAGTTCAGAAAAAGAGTGAAATGCCAATAAAAATTCCATTATAAATAAGAAAATTGTAGAGAAACTGTATAATATTTCCATATCTTCAGCCTGCCAGAACCCCCCAAAATAGAGGTGGATGGACCTCTGGGCATGATCAATAGTTGCACAAAACCTCTTCACCTTGAGACTTGGGATCTATGCTAAGGTTAAAGCTGTCTGGGGACTTTTACCACCTTTTAATACTTCTCCCAGAAGACAGGGAATATAAACAATAACACCTGGAATTGGCTTGGTAGCACATTGTATAACTTCAGTGAACCTTTTGTAAGAGATATAAGGAAAGCACCCATCACCTGGGGATGATCTGATGACATCTTTATTAATAACTAGAGAACTCAAAGGACCCTTTGGTATGTGAAACATTGTTTCTAGTGTACAACTGTTCTTCATCTTCCCTAAAAAGATATATGGGGAACTTGGACGGTCCTACTAATCTTAAGTTTTATAAGTAAGAATATAAAAAGGGTCACAGTTGTCAGCTTACAATACAATACAATACACCTTACAATACAATGGTGCAATCTGTAAAGATTGCTAAGGAACTTTTTACACACTGGTTGCATCAGCTGGCTAAATAACCCTTTCTACCTGAGTAGTTCTGATATGAGCAAACGAAAATGAAATTCATATCACTCTCTTCTTATTTAAATTTAAATAATACATTCATGGTGCAATTATAAACCTATGAAAATAGGTAGATTGACTCAAAATTTGCAAGTAATGATAGCATATTCTTCTTTGGACAAGCAGGGCTATCAGTAGATTTTTGTTTGTTTGTTTATATCTTGTACACTAGAGTTCTAATTAAAATTTTGCAAGTTAGATTCTGCTTCAAACCAGTGGTTTACAATCTTTATAAGCAGGCCTTGTGCAACCATACATCAAGAGAATGTTTTGATTTACTTGTAATATTATATGAGTTTCTAAACAACATGAAGATATTGGCATGTGATAACAAATTCAGAGAGATATCCATAATCCATCTGTCAATGGATGAGCAGCTTTACAACTTAAGTATTACTCAAATTCCATCCATACTGTCAAAATAATAATAATAAAGCCCTTTCTTCTACTGGTAGTGCATATCAGCAATTATATTTCCCTGTATTTAAATGAAACCTGCCAAACATGAAATATGTCCCAGAGTTCTCAAACAATCAAAATCTATAAATGGTTGTTTGCATTTAGTTAAATATGAATATGCTTTCCTCTTTTCAGGAGAGATTTTGAATAATTATTAAAGAAAAGAGAAACTAGAGGTCATAAAGAAGTATTAATTAAAGGGTAAAGATGCTAAAGTATTAAAAAGCAATTAAGTCCCAAGCAATTAAATGTGCAACTAATTATAAGATGAGGCGCTTGGTAAACTGTCAGCTATAGTGGGAAGATTGAATCAACTAACAAGAATAATACCTTGTGTAAATTTTCAGTACTTACGTAAAATGAATACATAACCAGATACTGGAATAGGTGATCCTTGACTCTTACCTAATCCATCAGGACTCTTGTCTTCTAACCCTAATCCTAACCCTTACAGATCAATTTTTGTTCATTTGAGTCAATGTATGTACAGTATACTGCAGCCACAATATTCTGTCAGGATATAAAAGGATATATACTGTATATGTATATGTGCAGTATATGTATATGTATATGTGTGTGTCAGGGGTGGGTTCTACTTACCTTTACTACTGGTTCGCAAAGGGTCATGCGCAGAAGCTTCTTGATGATGTCGGGTTGGTGGGCGGAGCCTCCCACCGGTTTTATTACCGGTTCTATAGAACCGGTCCAAACCGGGGGGCAAACCACCACTGGTGTGTGTATGTGTGTGTATCCTTTTGTATCTTGAAGAATATTGTGCCTGAAATCCTTATCCTATCATATGAATAAATCAGAGCACATTTCAATTTAATTTCATTAATAAGCTTCTTACATACTGTAAATATAAATGTACAGTTGTAAATTCAAAAGAAAACTTTTGGTATCTGTTGAAAATTTAAAACAGACATCATTGTGTTCATTATTTGTATTCTCTATAGGAGAAATATTCTTTGAATTATTTGAGTTTAGAATTCAGCATCTTTTGTGGATTTGCAGATTAATTTTTTTTTGTGCCTTATTTGTCACATTAGAATTAAGATGATATGGTTTGCATGGAGACTATTTTTTATTTTTCTGAAAACTTGGTAAATTGGATATGCCAGTTGTATTGTTGGAAGACAAAAAGTTGATGAAGCAGAGAAAATTTATATCCACTATCCAGACATGGGGGAGGAAGGTATAGCCAATTAATCATGGGAACATAAATGGAGATATTTAGTCAGACTGAACCTCAATCCAAGTATTTAAAAGAAAATACTGAGCTGCCAAAATGATTGGTTCTTCTGTGGATGTTTGTGGTCGCTGCTGATGTATCTACTTGCACCGAATGTCATAATTGTGCAATGAAGCACATTACTAGTAGATATCAAAGGAAAATCAATTGATTCCAGAAGGATTCCCATAATCATTGGACAAAGTCAGCGACTGTAAGATGTGGTTTTGTAAGTTATGAGAAATATTTCATTTGATTATCATGTTTAAACTATTAAAGAGCTTCTAACATAAATATATTTGCAATAAGCACTGCATACTGTAGGCTTAACCTGGCTCTTTTTAAGAAACCATTATTGTTTTAGGATTACTGTTCAAATAAAACAACTGCCTAATATTGAAGGATCCAACATATATATCCAACAGATAAATCCAAGACAATTGTTTCAACAACAACAACAAAAGCCCTGAGTTGAGTCATATTTGTATCTGTTCCATATTCTTATCTCTGCTCAATGAAAATAACAGATTCAAAGTCAGGAAGAGTTAGAAAGGAAGAAGTCAATGGCAAAATACATTTGCAAAAGAATACATTATTTCAATTTAAGCTATACATGTCCAGAGTTCTAATTCTTCCTGGTACTGCTCTTCTAATCCAAGTTTTCTTTATGTGTTTATTGTATACAAATTTGTGATAAGATTTTATATTTACAGAAATATTTGAAGGATATAAGCGCATTTCAAGCTTGAGCAAAAGTAAGAAAGTAGATGGAAGCCATATTTGGAAGCCATATTTGAGTTTTAATACTTTCTCAGTGTATGCATTCAGATCTCATCTATTGGTATTTCAATAGCTTGACTAACAACTGTCTTCCAAGACAATTGTTCTGATGCAATGTTAATATGACATTCAAATAATTCTTCTGATACACAATATCTTCTTCCTGCATAGTAATTATATGAAAATTATTGGTATAGTTACTAGATACTTTGGATATTGAAAGAGTATTGGATCAGAGTTCAATTATATCTTCAAATGCTCTTTGAATGTGTATTTGAAGCCTTTGAGTAATTCAGATTGCATGTCTGATCACGATCAGGACAATTTAACACATTTTAAATATTGTTATGGTTGATCACACAATCAGCCAGATGTTTAGACAGGATTTGGCATTTTTTTCTACCTATTCTTCTTAAGGGTAGACCCTTTGCAATTGACTGATAGTGATTTTCTCAATGCCAATGATATTAAAGTAATGCTTCAATTGTTCTAGATTGCACCCAAGGAGCTTATTGTGATGGTTCATCACACAGTTAGCCAGCTGTTTAGACTGGATTTGGCATTTTTGCCATGGACCTCTGATTGGCAGGTGTGGATATTTGATGGTGTTAAAGGTATTATTGCAGGATGTAAGCTGTTCCAAGTAAAGCTGCTTTTATAATTGACCACTATGATTTTGTCAATGCTAATGGTGTTTAAGTGGTGCTCTAGTTGTTGTTTTTAATTCATGTTTTATTTGCAGTTTTCCTTTCACACCATACATATTTTGTGGACAGTGTATTGACTGGGTCAATGTCCTTTTTAAACAATGCTAACAATAATAATACAAAAAAGTATGCATAATCCTAATCTTCCAACTTCAACAATGCCATTCTCTCTTTATAATTCTTTATCATTTTTTCCCATTAATTCACTTAAACCTAAATAACATTTCTTTGCACCATGTATTTGTTATCCCCTACTAAGTCACTAATATTTAAAATTTTAAAAATTGCTCATTATTCCACCATAATTTCAATATCCCAAATGTCTAGGACTACTAATAAGGTCAAATATTAACAAAATTTAATCAATCCCGGGATTATATCTTAAAGGCCCCACAATTTCTAATCCTTAAAAGTTTAAGTTCGCAATATATTTTAACACAATGTTAATATTAATAGTACAATTAGATTACCTAATCCTAAACTTCCACCTTCTAACCTTATCTTATTTTTAATTATAATAGAGTCTATTATCTGTTAGTACTATTTTCCCTATTTGTATTTTCTACTTTTTCATTTTATTAATATATTTTATCACTATCCATCATCTCTTAACCTTTTTGGAGTTCCATCACTTGTTGACTTTTTAATCACCTTTTTATTTCTCTGTCTTGCAATTTTATAACTTTTTTTATTTTTTATAACCACTGAGTATTCCCTTCGGGTTGCCCTTTGTCTCGTTCTGCTGTATCATTTGGGCACCCATTCATAAATCTTTCTCTTTTTTAAAAGAGATTTTTCTTTTTTCCCCCCTCTGTCCTATTATAAACTTCTAAGGAATTATCTATTTGATTCCTACTTATCAATCCTTTCTCTTCATTATCTTTGTCTTCTTGCATCTCATTTTGATTTTTCTCTTCCACTGCTTCTTCTAATTTCTCATCTATTTTCTGAATATCATGCTCATCTTTTCCCCCCAGTGGTTGAGAGGCTTCTGCACTCATTTCTTTATCTTTAGACCATCCCCTTGTCTCCTTATTGTTCTTTATAGTTTCATACCTGCTTTTGAGCATCAAAATTATTTCTTCATATATCTCTATTATCCCCTGATAATCCATTTTATAAATATTTGATAAAAAATTAGTCAATGTACCTCTATGGTTCCAACGTCTCAATATTTAAAAACTCCAACAGAACCAATTATTAATAAGATTTAGTCAATCCCATAGTTATACCTCCAAATCCCTAAACTTGTAATCTTTAAAGTTCTTTAGTATTTTACAACCTTTTAGTTTTCCAGTTATTTGTCTTCCCAATTGTCCAAATTTTAAAGTCTTTTTTAACTTTTCTTCTTTTCTCTTTTCTTCTATCATCTTTCTTCTTTTGCCTCATAGAGCATTCTGTTAAATAGCATTAATAATCCAAATCCAAATTAATCCACCAGGTTTCCTCCAATCTTTCAAATCCACAATCCAATAGCCAGTTTCAATAGAATTTAGTAATTTAAATTTGCAACTTAGTTCACCTTAAAAATCTTCAAAAAAGAAAAAAAAACTCACTTAGTGTTTCAAAATAGCCAAATCATCTTCTAAAATAGAATCAAGGTCAGGCTGCCTTCCAGGTGTTGTTTAATTTCTTCTATTATTACCTTTTGGACCTCAGGGACCACTAAATTCATAATTTTAAATGCCGCGGACCACTAATTTGATCTGCCTAATGATCTGCCCACAGCTGGGTGGCCGTGGCAAGGTGGTCATTTGACTGGGTGGGCATGGCCAACACAATGTCACTCACATCGAGGGGCACCTTGCCAGCCTCTACTCGCTACTCCTCGCCTGCCCGCCCAGGCTCTTTAGGGCCCCAACAGGAAGCAGTTGCTGGAGCTAAGCAGCCACCATGAGAAAGAGTTGGCAAACAGCTGGCTCAGTTCAATTTGGATCTGACCAAGAAGGTGGCTTAGCAGAAGCACCTCACTGAGGACTATGAGCAAAGGCTTTCCAAACAGAGGGAAGAGCTGTGGGAGTGCAAGGTCAGATACCGGCGCCTGGAGGTCAGTGGGCTGAGATAGTCAGCCAGTTCCAGGCCATGATGCAGTCCCACTGGAACAAAGTCCTCTGGCTCTTCAACAGCAGTGGCACTTCCCTCCAGCCTTCACCTAAAGCCCCACATCAGGAGGCTGAAGCAGACCCCAAGTCGGAATTTCTGCCCCTCTCTGACCCACACAAAAAGACCCCAAAGGCGGAGTCTCTCTGCAGCAACACAAATGTTCATTGCACATATCCGGCCCAGGGGCTGTAGTTTGAGGACCCCTGATTTAGTGCAATATAAAAAATGCAAATAATTTTTCTGGGGACCAAAATTTTCTCACGGATCATCAGTGGTCCACAGACCACCAGTTGGTGACCGCTGTATTAGACATTCCTCACTTTCTTTGAAAGTTCTCATGCTGTAGTGCTCCTCTTCTTCCAGTAGATGGCTCTCCTGCTCCAAATTCCAACATTAAACAGTATGTCCAAACCAGCTGATTATCAGATAAATCCAGGGCATTTAAAAATGCAAATAAGAAAAACAGTTTCTCCCAAAGATCATCTTTCAATGGTTTAAGCTTTTTTCCAGGCTTTCTATATTTTAAAGCTTCCTTTGGGCATTTCTTTCACTTCTTAATTTTCAGTCTTTAGTCTTCTCTGTGTGTCTAATTGCCACTTCCTTAATGCTTGGAGATTATTTTTTGAAATTCTTGTACTTAAATTAAGTCTTTAGAGTAAGAGTTGTAACTTAGCTCACCCAACTTCAATGTTCTGTCCACGGACCACTCCAGCACAAATCTTATGGTCCTGTTGTCCCAGCTTGTGAGTAGCCAGAAATGGCTGTCATCCCTGTTGCCGTTCAGGAGAGCTTGCATCATACCTAACAAGGAAATTGCAAGTTCCTCATGGTCCATGAAGCACCTCTCCTTTCTTTGCCGCCCCTCCAAGGCAGCTTTGACCCCATAGGGTCTCCCGAAAGCAGTTGCCTGCTGGATTTCATGGGACTCAGCAGATCCTGCTATTTTCCAAGCCATTCTCGCCACAACATCAACCAGAGGTCCAGTGCTCTAGTTGTTTTGAGATAGCACCTAAGGTGCCTATTGGTACTTATTTGCTTTCTTTTGCCACAAACATTCTATTTCTATTTGTAGGTTGTGATTTTCTCCATTTTTAATCTTTTTTAAAGCTGTTTCCAGGTACTGCTACATCATCCACCATCCAAACTTTTTTTTTATCTTTCTTATAACCAGTGTTATGTGGCAGCTGCTGTCTGTTTGAATTCTAAAATCCCAGACAACTTTGTCTTCTTCATTTACTATTACTTTTTCTATTTTGTGGTCTCACCAATTCTTGCTTGCAAGTATATGTTATTTCTTGCAGATCATCCACTATTGTTATTATATTATCATGCCTTTGCTTATAGTCAGTCTGGGTGATCTTCTTGTAGCAACTAACTAACTAACTTTTTTGAGTAGTGTATGTAAGGAGACTTTTGAACTGCAAAAATACTACAAGGAGGAATGAGGAAAAATTCCAAAACCAAGAAGAGAAAGATTCTTAGATATGATAAATATTTGGAAGCTATTATTTTGCCAAAGGAGGAACTTTCTCCTTTAAAAGAGGGTGTCTGAATTTTAGCTATATTCACTGTTTTGCTTTTTTGGGAATCTGTAAAAACTGCACGTAAATAATAAGTATGCACTCAAATTTGCAGAAAAGGTTTAACTTTGTAAAATGTAGATGCTGACTTGGCTTTTGTTCATTTTGGGATTCATTGAAACATATAATTGACCTGGGTTGCCTAAGCTTTTGCATGCAAATGTATCTTGCCAGTGAAAATGCATATCAGTAGTTAGACACAGCTTTATTTATATTTTAGAAGATGTGGGCAGCTTTGTTCATTTAACAATGAAGCCATAACATAGAGATATGCAGTTATATATGTCTCAAAGATGATCACCAGCAGTTTAAAGTGGTTAGACTTCTTAAGATCCAGAAAATAGAAAAACTGATGGAAGGGAGAAATATGTGTGAATTGAGAATGTCCCATTTTTATTATTAACTTTCCTTAATATGTGTATTTTTAAGTTAAGATGTCCAAATGACAAAATTCACAATACTACAGTTTCTGATAATAACAGCAGTTGACAATAATTGAATAGCAATATAGGAAATATGAATGAGGTTTGTTCTAATATCATCTGATAGCCATTCTATGGGGAGTGAGGCATGTCTAACAATGGGGAAACCAAAAAAGGGAAGGAGGGAGGGGGAGGGAGGGAGGGAGAAAGAAAGAAAGAAAGAAAGAAAGAAAGAAAGAAAGAAAGAAAGAAAGAAAGAAAGAAAGAAAGAAAGAAAGAAAAAGCCAACCAAAATTTGGCTCAGTTAGTGTAGTAAGATCTACAAAGAACCTCCAGAGGAAGAAAACTGGGTTTGTAAATCATTAAATTGCTAAATAGACCATGCATGGGTTCAGCAAGATCAAGAGACACATTGAAAAAAGGGGGATACTTGGTGACTTCTATCTACAGTGAATGTGAAGACATGCAGCAGGCTACCATACACATAGACACCTGCACTCTGTGCCCCACCCAATGTATTCTTGAGGACCTTATGACCGTGCAACAGAATGCAATCGATGTTGCATACTTCTGGGAAGCACTGCCTAAATAAGGGTTTTATATATTAAATTTCATGTTTTTATGTTTGTAACTTATATCCATGCATAAAAATGTAATAATGATGATTCTGAAATAAATAAATAAATAAATAAATAAATAAATAAATAAATAAATAAATAAATAAAATATGCTCATTTTGAAAATATTTAACTTTCCTATGCTACACATTTTAGGAAAACCTTAGAATCCCCTAGAATAAAGATCCAGAAATAGATGCAGTGGTGGGATTCAAGTAATTTAACAATCGGTTCTCTGCCCTAATGATTTCTTCCAACAACCAGTTCATCAAACTGCTCAGAAAGTTAACAACCGGTTCTCCCGAAGTGGGGCGAACTGGCTGAATCCCACCACTGAATAGATGCCATTGTTAAACAGTTGCAGAGAAATAATGCTTTTTCATTCCTGTAATTACCAAATTATCTCTTTGTAACTGAATCTGAAACATTGCACAGCCCTGGTTCATAAGGACATATACAACAGGCCAATATTTTTTCAAAATAACAAAGTGAAAATCAATGCTCCACAATGCAAGCTGTGTGCCTGCAGTGACAGGCATTATCCTCTTCTGGTCACCAAAAACACATACACAATTAATGGTTTTATTAGTGCAAATGACTGAAAAAGAAAGATAATAGCAAGATACAAGCTTTTAACTGTATATATTGTTCTTAACTAATGATAAGAATTATTAAAAATGGGACATTGCAAATAAAATGTTCCATCTGGTAAATCCCTCAAAGCTGAACATAGGAAACAAAGTTTTGAGCCTAATTGTAAGTTGATCCATATGAGTCAATCAAATTCTGAATTGAGCCTTTGGCTTCTCATTCTAAATATATATATATAATTTACTTTTGTTGTAGAACAGAACTGGATCTATATAGATCCTTATCTTTAATACATATTTTTAACCTCCAATACAGTGTTATTATATTTCATAGATTTTAGTCACAGAAGAATATAATTATTTGATTATTTCAATACAAGTCATTGCTTCTGGCAATTTTGTTCTATAAAAATTGCATTTATAGTCAGATAATAGCCAATGTCCATTACACACATTATTTATCTGTTTATGTGAAGCCACATGAACCTTCATACAAATTATGGTTGATACTGTGGCCAATGGACCATTATTTCCTCTGTGCCGCAAAACAGTGTGAAGCCTCCAGGGTTTAGCTCTTTCCTCTGTGTGGATGTTCAATGCTGTCAGTTCTTTTCAAAACAAGAATAAGATTAAACAGCATTAAATGAGTAAAGCTCAAGTAGGAGGCCGTAGACTTCACAAATGGAGATTTATTGCAGGAGTACCATACTAACATTTCTCCAAACTGTATGATTTCAAACATTGTTTGAAATGGCTTGCCAACAGTTACTTTAGCCATGCCATCCAGACATCTGTATTTAATAGAATCATAGTTTTCAGTCACTTTTAGAGAATATAGCAGAAGAAAGACAGAAGATGTTTTGTCTCACATCTGAATATCAATGACAGAAAAGGAGGAGTCTTTATATGTTGTTCTGACAATAACAGAAGCATAGCCTTTGCTCTCTAGGGCAGGTATTTTCACTGTTGATTCCATTAAACTCTATGGAACAATTTTTATTATGTTTATTATGTTAAATTATTATTTATTTTAATTCTTATAGTCCACTGCTCGCCAGAAAGAGACGCAATAGCTTTCAACATTCCATTAATACAAACAAAAACAATATAAAATAGTAGCAGATATTTAAAACATAAAAATAGAACATTTTTTTAAAAATGTGACTATTGCAATTCAGGAAAATTCTCACTCTACCATTAAACAAAAGAATATATTTTGCATGCAATGGCAATTATCTTATTGAATCTTAAAAACACAGTACTTCATCAAGATATTAAACTCTCTTGTTCCCTTTGCTAAATGTCCCAATTAGATCTCTTTTATAACCATTTTTCTCATTCTTCAGTTCTATCTTTCTAACTTGCTCATTCCTGTATTGCCTTAATCTTGACCTGTCTGATCAAATCTGTATCTTTTTCTGACTCTTCATTCTTCAGTCTTTCCCCAGCTGATTTATTAGTTTTTTCCCCATTAGTGATCTTCGCTAATGGGATTCCCACAGAATGGGATTGTGGGGGAGGAATATGACCAAGGAGCAATGGCAACAGGCTCCACCACCCCTTCCCTGGTGTGGCAGCGAGTGGCCCCCATAGTCCCAGCAGCAACTGGGGTCCCTCCTCCTCCTCTAATGGTGACAGCAGCAGCCCTACCACCTGGGTACATCGTGATAATGTACTCTATTGGTACAATGAATGGCCACCATTTCAATGGGGATCGGACAAGCTGGCCCACTTCTTGACCCAGACGTGGCACCACATGGAACACTATGGGGGGGATGTACCCAGACAATGCAATCCAGCTTCATGCAGTGGCATTCAATCTAGAAGGCAGTGCTGCCAGATGTCTAGGGTCCCTGCATGTCAGCAAGGTGCTGGAGCTGGGCAATCTGGACACATTCATGCAGATGCTACATTGGCAGTTCAAGGACCACATGGCAACCTGATGCAGGGAATCCTGCATCCGCACCCTTTAGCAGGAAAAGCAGATGGAGGTAGAATACATCCAGCTTAGCTAGCCACTCGAGGGACTGACTCAAGTGTATGCTGGTTTCCTATTTCCAAGAAGACTGAACTGAGAGCTATACCAAAACTGCATATCCCGAAGGGGGCTACACAACCTACAAGTGTGGTTCTAAGTGACCAGTGAGGTAAAGATTTACAGGATGGAGTTCCAAGAGCATGCCGTGCAGGAAAGTTGACTCCTGAGCTTTAAACTGCTTTCTTTATGAGTTTTTCTCTATCATACAAAGCATTAGCATTGCTTTCTCCTTTTTGTTGATTAGGATCACATTTCACTACAAACATCTTATCTTGATAGCATAATAATTAGTGGTGGGCTGCTGCCAGTTTGGACCGGTTCGGGTGAACCAGTAGTTCCGACCAGGGCTGGCTCCACCCACCCCTCCTGACGCTATATCGTCCTATATAATTGCTGGTTTTTCAATGCCATGTGCGCTCACATTTGCGAACCGGCAGCAGTTTACCTCTGATAATAATCCCTAATTACTCAAGGTGAACAATTATGCTTCTTTAAAAAAGGTTTGCTCGTTCATCTTGACATCTATTTAAAAATATCTAGTTACTTATTTTATTTTTTAACAGTTCCTTTGAGATTTAAAAAGGTCTCCGAAGTGTCATGTTTTCTTGGCATAGATTTTTCCCAAACTCCCACAGCTTCAATTTTAAAATAACATTGATACTTTTCCTGCTGTTAAAAAATTCCTCTAGTATTTTCTATTTTTTCACAGCCAAACAAAGCTTTTGCTCTTTTTTAAAATAGCTATAGTCTACTAATATTCTACAAGATCATCTGGATAATATGAACAAAATGTGTTTCAGAATCCTAAGATATTCTCTGATATTCCTTGGTGCTAGTTTCATGATTATTTGTTTTCCATGTTGAGGAAATATGTATTTTTCTTAAAAACTTCCATTTGTCAAAGCATTTAGTATTGCCTCTCTTCTCCCTTTAAAAAGTGCAGTTACAGCTTCAGTATGCAGTATTCACTATGGCTTCAGTATGCAAATCCTTGGAATGGCATCCCACTAATCATAAATAGGTCTTTTACAATTCTCATCTTTGACCATGAATATGCATATGCACCAAGACAAATTCCTTGTGTGTCCAATCACACTTGGCCAATAAAGAATTCTATTCTATTCTATTCTATTCTATTCTATTCTATTCTATTCTATTCTATTCTATTCTATTCTATTCTATTCTATTCTATTCTATTCTATTCTGAATGAGTGAATGAGTGAGTGAGTGAAAATATATGCAAATTTGACATCAGAAACCCACCTTTCTCTTTTCTAAGAGTTTCCTAGTAAGGAAAGACAAATGGAATGAGGGATCAGTCAATAGGAAGGGACCAAGGACTCATTGTTTTATAGCTCTCCTGTCATCCTAAACAGAAGTGTTTAGAGCAGAATACATCATGATGAAAATGAAGTTGCATTAACATAATTCAATCTCTATCTGTCAAGAGATAGACATACCCTAACCCCAGACCTTGGACCAAAGATTTCAGAGACTTCTGGGACAGCTATAGGATGAGAGCTTATAGATCTACTGGGGGGAATTCAATTCCAGAGGATGATGACCAAAACAGAGAAGATAGATCTCCTCATCATTGATAAAATCTTTCCAGATATCTGCTTCTTTCTCATCTTCTCTTTCTTCAGCTGAATCTCAAGAGAAGATATCACAAATAAATTTCTCCCATTAACTTTTTTCAGGTCAGGAAATAGAATAGTCAAGTAGGTTAGTGAAAGTTGGAATAATGTACAGGAAGGATGAACAATGATAGTAACCTCTGCTACCACAAAGAAAAAACTGTTCAGGAAAATAGAAAATGATTTTTGGGATAGTTGTTTGTGTATATGAGTGTATTGCACTAAAGAGTAAAATACAATAGTATTGTTCAAAAGACTTGATTGTCCTGGGGCTCCTAACTTAATCTGCAATGGCATTAATCCGCAGTGAAAGCTAGATAAATATATCCAATATTAAATTTTAGCCAAAGGGTAAGGACAAAATCACATCTGGATTTATAGAAGCCATTGTCACAAAGAACAAAAAGTTGAATTAGACAAAGTGGATTTACGTTTGCAAAAATATTCTGCTGCTTCGCTGCAGCAATAGTCAAGTGCTGTCCAAACTGACCTAATGTTATAATAATGTTTATTTAAAAGGAAAGAAAGAATTATGTCCATTAGCGGAGCAGCAATTAAAAAGAAAATTTTCAGCTATGGATCAAATCAGTATATGCAATATATCCTGGTACAAAGGAAGAAAAATGAAACATTCCCTCAAGGGAAAAGAGTTAACATATAATAAATGTAATGAATGCTGAACAAATAAGAATGGCTTCACAGAAAAGATACTTCAAGTCTACAGTTTGTTGGCCTCAGCCCAGTGGTGAATTCATTTTTTTTTTTACTAATGGTTCTGAGGGCGTGGCTTGGTGGGCCTGGTGTGGCTTGGTGGGCGTGGCTTGGTGGGCATGGCAGGGGAAAGATACTGCAAAATCCATTCCATCCCCACTCCTGGGGGAAGGATATTGCAAAATCTTCATTCCCACCCCATTCTGGGGCCAACCAGAGGTGATATTTGCCGGTTCTCCAATCTACTCAAAATTTCCACTACCGATTCTCCAGAACCTGTCAGAACCTACTGAATTTCACCCCTGTCTCAGCCTCTTAGTTGTTACTGAAAATAAAATCTCAAGATGTGGTATGGAGCCATAGCAACAACAATGAAATAATATTGGCATCCTTCTGGGGCCCCTTCCTCTTGTGATCACAGAAAAAGTTATCTGAGGTCTATTTCACAAACAAAAAGGTAGAAAAGCACCAGGTATGGTAATCCCCTCTTGCTTGAAAGTCTGTACTGATCAAATGATCCCCGTCTTTAGCTGCATCTTTAATAAATCACTGGAGATTTATTATGTCACTTCTTGCTTCAAATGCTGTACTATCATTCTGGTCCCAAGAAACCCTCCATTAAGGAGCTGAATGACTACAGACCAGTGGCTTTGACATCCATAGTTATGAAAACATTTGAAAGGTTACTGTTGGCCCAACTAAAAGCCATCACAGATCTGCTGCTAGACAGTGCAAATAGATCAGCAGATGATGCTGTCAATATGGCACTGCACTACATCTTACAACATTTGAATCCTCAAAGAACTATGTAAAGGTCCTTTCTATAGATTTAAACTCAGCATTCAACACCATCATTCCTGAAATCCTCTTCTTTAAACTGACTCATCTAGCTGTGCTGACCATACTTATAGATGGATCATAAGCTTTCTAATAAATAGGAAGCAGCAGATGAAGCTAGGGAAAATCACATTGAACAATCATTCAGTTAGCACAGGAGCCCCCATTACTGTTCTCTATATATACACCAGTGACTGCATCTCGAAGTATCCCTCTGTTAAAGTATTGAAGTTTGCAGATGATTCAACAGTCATTCGTCTCATTTGAGATGATGATGAGTCTGCATATAGACAAGAGGTGGGTCAAGTGGAGTACAGTCAGAACAATCTGGAGCTGAACACTCTTAAAACTGTAGAGATGATAATAGATTTTAGAAGAAGCTCTCATATTCTACAGTCTCTTATAATATTAGGCAACACAGTATCAACAGTAGAAACCTTCAAATTTCTAGGTTCTATTATTTCCAAGGACTTGAAATGGACACATAACATTAGAACCACCATTAAAAAGGTGGTTAAAGAATGTTGTTCCTACTGGTATGTCAACTCAGAAAGCTCAGATTGCTCAATGATCTGCTGATTACAGTTCCACAGAAGAATTATTGAGTCTGACATTTGTACCTCAGTAACTGTCTGATTTGGCACAGCAACCAAACAGGACAGGTACAGACTTCAATGGATAGTTAGGATTACAAAAAAAATAATTGCAACCAGCCTGCCTTCCATTGAGGATCTGTATACTTCACAAACCAGAAAGAGGGCTGAGAAAATATCTACAGACCCCTCATATTCTGGACATAATCTATTTCAAGTTCTCCCCTCAGGACACTGCTATAGAGCATTACATGTCAAAACAAACAGACATAAATATCATTTTTTTTCCCCTGTGTCATCACTTTGTTGAACATTTAATTGCCACAGTGTCATTTCTCATCTTTTTTCATCTTCTCATCTTTCCTATGACCTTCTCCTATTGGTTAGTTATTTATGATTTATAAATTATTGTTTGTTACTTATGATTATTGATTGTAACTATGATTATGATCTATGGCCTATTACTTGCTGTTTATATGTACACTGTGAGCTTGTATATCCGATCACACTTGACCAATAAAGAATTCTACTCTTTTCTGTGTTTAGAAGGTCTAATTTTGGATATCTATAGATAGGCCTGAGAAAAACCTATATTGGAGATGCTAGATGATTGCTAATTGATGTATATAACAATCATCTAATATTAAGTTCACTTAGCCTTCTCCAATTTTTGTGGCTTCTAGATGTATGGCTTCACCTAATAGAAATATCCAGCTAGCATCGGATTGATATAATTATGGGAATTTAAATCCACACATCTGGAAGTTGCTCTGAATGGCAAGGGGATCTGACTTTTTGAAGGGAGCGTCTTAGATTTCTAAAAACAGATTCAGCTAGCTCAATGGATATGGATTTGCTCATACAAAAGGATTCCTTGTACAAGTAGATGATAGTATGCAGAGATAGTAAATAAGTATTATATAAAAACTCTATCCAAGTTATGCAAAAGGACTTCTATTTATATGATGAGAAATCTTTTTTTTCCTCATATCCAGCACAATCAAATCAAATCAAACTCAGCATGTTTAACTTGAGTATTCTCCACAAAGATACTAAATTCACAATCAGAATTGAGGAGCATGTATAAAGTTGTACATGGAGTTTATTTCAACAATGTGATGATTCTATTTATGACCAGAAAAGCTGAATACTGTTTGATGGATATTCTACCAGCAGCACATTTAGAAGCTATTCTTTTTTAATCAAGGCCAACATTTTAACAGTAGCTTGTGTTGATTCATGTTTGATCTACGCTACTGGATAAACCTTGGCAGTTATATAATCATGGAAAGTACTGTATTTTGGCAAGGATTGGCTGAAAATTGGCAATGCTATTTCATAAACTGTAGATTAAAAGCTCATTTATCAGTATAAATAAGCAGGAAACATCTTGGCTGACTTTTGAAAATTCAAATTGAAATTTTAAATTTGATATTAAATTTCAAAAGGAAAGCCAAATAGTTAAACATCCAAATGAAAGTTGGAATCAGCATGAAAAAGAAATAAAAAAAAGACATAGACATCTTGGGCAAGGTTTGAGTTCCTTAAACTATTAATATTTGGGGATGCTTGGATGTCTCGTGTAGCTGCAATTTGCTCTGTGAAAGTTAACTTGCCGACTCCCATTAATTATAGGCTTCCATCCATCCAAATTTAAGTAAAAATAAATACGTTTGCATGATCAAACCTTATATTTACAAACAAATCAAAACAATGTAGAATGCTATATAATTCCAGTGATACCACCTTCTTTCCCCAGGATGCCAAGTTCTTATAAATATGACTCTTTCCCTTGGATTTCACAGTGCTTGTGAAAGTAGTTGTAATTATATGATTTCACATTACTCTGGTGCTAGCAGAACTCTCCAGAAGAATCCGTGCAGATTGCAGTTATATATTTCATTTATCATGCCTCTTTCATACACATCTCCAACATAATATAAAGCAGTCTTTCTAAAGTGGTGTTTTCCAGATGTGTTGGATTTCAGTACCCATAACTGACCCAGACAATTGGACCACTACTGGTAAATACCAAGTGATTTATGGACTGTTTCTTTTAGCACTGATACATTCCAAATAAACAAATGTAGTAAGTAAGTAAGTTTTCTTATAGAGTTCAGCTCATATTTTTATCACAGTTTATCTTAGTGGTCCAAGGAAATTAACTCACCTAGGTTTATGTTACATTGTGAGGAACCTAAAACAAATGGAAAGTGACTGAACTCTTGCAGAGCTTTAAAACAATCCCCCCCCCCATTTGATAAACTGGACTGAAGTGTGCTAACCTTGGTGCCATAATAAATGTATTAAGGGGAAACAAGACTTCTTGTTGAGAAGGAAAAAAATGCTTCATCTTTGAAGAACAGTGTAGGCATGTATCTACAGAGTTGTTTCAACCTAGTTGCTGCAGTCTGAATATAATTAATAGTAGCTGTTATTCAGAGACATATGGATAATTATAAGATGGCAGCACTCTGTAATTAGATTTTATATTATGCAAAGAGATGATTATTACAGTCAAAGGAAAGATAGTGTGCATAGCACTGTCTCTTTCCAGGAAGTACAGACCTAAATATCCTGCCTATTTAAAATTACCTGGATAATATTTTCAAACCTGCAAATTCATGTACTTAAAACATCTTCATCCCTTGTCTTCAATGGACCCCTTTTAGCAGAAAAGGTTGTCTTTGCAATCCATTAATATAATTTAGATTGAAATGTGCAACTTTATCTCATAGTTTATCCTCAAAGTGAATTCTTATAATAAAAAAAGATTTATCTAAAATATGTGGCTTTTATTTATTTATTTTCAATACCTATGCCATGAGAACTCAGGCTGCAGCTAGCTCCTAACTATGTATGGCTCTTATCATGACATAGTACATTACACTAGTGAATTCTGTTTCAGATTTCAAAACGTACATTAGGAATACAATGCATTATTGCTATACATACTAAGTAAGTTCCCAAGGAGTAAATCTGATATCATTTTAAAATATTGATTGAATGAACAGAAAGAGACACTGCAGAATTATTATTATAACTTGCAACCACAAAATATATATTCTTATAACATCAAATTAGGGAACAAAAGTAATAATAGGTTTACACACTGCTGTCAATGACATCATGGAGATAGTCTTCTGTATTTGAACAACCAATCCAATTTCCATCCAAAACCTGACTATTCCCCAGTTGTTATGACTTACAGTACATAAATCTGTATCTTTAAAAATTTTTGCATATGCACAATCATTGTATCTCATAAAATAATTACTATCCTTTCCAAAAAGTGGTCTCATCCTCAGTTGATATGAATTAAATAAACTTATTTTTAACAAAAAGTAGCCAAACACTTACTCTAAAACTGATTTTTTTAAAACAAAAAACAACAACACTCCACCATGCTTAATGATTTTTCATTCTGACGGTGTGCCTCATATTAGTCTTTTTAAGATTAGTCTTGAAGAATGTCCAGAAGTTGCAGCTGGAACAGAATGAGGTGCCACTGGCATTTATTTGCATTCCTAGAGCAGCACATGTTACACTTCTGCTCTGTGAGTGTACTGGTTGCTAGTTTGCTCCTGAGTACAATTCAAGATGCTTGTTTTCATCTTTAAAGAACTTGACATGGGGCTGAGTTATTTGAGGGACAACCTCTTTCTGATTCCATCTGGCTGTCCCATCAAATCTGGCAGAAGAGGTATACTGTGGGTCCCATCTATTAAGGTGTTAATTTTGACAGACCCTGGAGATGAGTATTTTCTGCCAGTCTCTCCAGATCTTCAAGACGTTCCTTAAAACCTGGGTGTGTCATCAGGCCTGGGGATCACAAGAAAATGATATTTTCATAAGGTGGTTCCATAATCAGATGCTTTCTCTTAGCCATTTATATATTTTTTATAGTTTTGGAAAGTTTAATAATAAAATTATTATTATTTTGCATGCCTCCCAGAGTCACAGTATGTGAGATGGGCAGCCACATAACTATGATTGATCAATCAGTCAATCAAACATCAATGGATAATTAAGACTGCAAAAAGAACAATTGCAATTAGCCTGCCTCCCATAGAAGACCAGTACATTGTGCAGGTCAGAAGGAAGACTAAGAAGATATCTGCAGATCTCTCACATGCTGGACATAAACTGTTTCAATTCCTTCCCTCGGGGTTATAGAGCACTATATGCCAAAACAACAAGACACGGGGACAGTTTTTCCCCCTCCTCATGCCATCACTCTGCTGAACACTTAATTCTTTCAGTGCTGCCTAATGTCTATTAATCCATGTAGTGGAGCTGTAGTATTGTTGGTTATCCTTTACTCCTTTTATTGGTATTATTATTATTATTCTGTTGCTTTGCATGTCACTGTATGCTTTTATACTGGAGACAAATTCCTGTTACATCTAATTATGCTAAATCAAATAAAGAAGTCAATTCAATTCATCCAGTAAAAAAGTGGCCTTCCTTTAGCAGCATTTTATTTATTTACTTTTATTTATTTAAAACATTTCTATAGTCTTTCATTTTGAACCAAACTATAGGTGGTTCAGTTTATTCATATTTGGACTCCAGGAAGCAATTTCATCAAATAATTTTAAATAGCACCTGTGCTCTTCATTCTTTTCAGCCCACTTTGACTTATTTTTATTATGTTAACTTCATTTATTTATTTATTAAATTTCCATGCCCCCCATCTCTCCTACAAGGTGAATATTTTCAATTTCTATTTATCAAATTGAATAACAATGCAAATGAATGAAAGCTCCAAGACTGTTTTAGTAAGCCTCATACCCAGTGATGTTTTCCTTTGTTCACTAAATCTATAGCTGATTGAAAAAGCTACAGAACTTCTGCTTAAGATTTGTTACTAAAATTTATTCAGACAAATTGGCAAAGGATAGCTAACTGCCTTAGCAAAGCAGTGTTATCTTATTGCCGTGTAGAACAAAGCTCTTTATGTAGCAAGTGATTTATTCAACATCTGTTGTGAAAGCAACTTGAAAGCAGTTGCACAAAGTCAGCATTAAGCAGAATAAAGACAAAAAATGATATCAGAATCACTTATACACTACAAAGAATTAAGAGTGATCAACCCAATTGGTGCATTTTTATTAATGCAGTTTAATACAGAATGGATCATAAAATACATGTATAGATCCAACTGAAATTTAGAATCAAAGCTTCAAAGTATTATTTCTAAGCATAATATTTAGTGATCTACTAAATTTAATACACTAATTAATGGCCAAAGTTTAAAATCAGATTGCAGGTAACAAAGAAAGTCATAGACACATGATGGATAAAGTAATGCTAAGTTATTAATAACCTCTTAAGTATTATCTTGATTAATGTAATATTCAAACAAGCAAAGTGAGCAGTGAGATACTATGACTGTACCAAGCTGAAAAATACAAATCCTAGCAACGCGAAATACAAAAATGAAATTAATCATTTCATATAAAGTTGCATTTTGTCCAGCTGAGTAGATTTCCTGATGCTTTCCATATGTTTCAGCCATAACTTCCACAAGCCACAGTCTCTATCATTAATAATTAGAGATTCTGGAAACTATTATCTAAAATATTTAACAGGTATCCAGTTGTCTAGCCCTTCCCAAAAAATCTTGAGCATTTATTATTTTAGACAAGGTTATAATCCAATAGCAGCTTAGTTTATGTACAGATGTATATTTCTCATTTCATATATATATATATATATATATATATATATATATATATAT
>WNWU01013815.1:19967100-19992863 GCA_012654045.1 Ptyas mucosa
AGAGAGAGAGAGAGAGAGAGAGAGAGAGAGAGAGAGAGAGAGAGAGATGGCATGTACATTCTATGACAATTTTGATTGATTGATAACATAAATATATATTTTTGATAGTGGTTAATATACAGTAAGTACTGATCCTAGTTTGGATATATACAATACTGAAAGGAAGGGGGGGGAGTCAAACTTTTGAGTCAACTTTTAGATCGTTTCCAGCCAGCAAATATTTGATGTTCTTATTTCTATTGCCAATGTGCAGGACTGAGCATTTGTTAGTAGAGATTTGGAGTTGCCAATTATTTGACCATTCAGATACATAGTTTAGGTCATTTTGAAGGGTAGTAGAGTTGTCTGTGGTGTTGAATAGTTTAACATCATCAGCAAAGAGGACAAAGCTGCTTATAATTTGATCACAAAGGTCATTGATATAAAGCAGAAAGAGTGTTGGACCTAGAACACTGCCTTGGGGAACAACACTGTTAACAGGTGCAGTATTAGATAGGGTGCTGCCTATTTTGACCACTAATAATAATGGAGCCAGTTCACAAGTTCACTCATCCTGACATTCCCAAGCTTGCGGACACAATCAAGAGACCATCAGAAGCTTGACAGTGACAAGCCCAATCTCATCGGGTGGGAGGGTGGATTCCACAATGAAGATACCACTGCAGAAAAGACCCAACATCAAGGGTCTGGCAAAGTAGCTAGCAATGGCACCAATAATATGCCTGCTCTGTTGAATGTGGTAGGACAGACAGATGAAATCCAGGAGAGGCAGTCCATGAAGTAACCAGGTCCTATGCCATGAAGGGGCAAGGATTCAAAACCCAAAGCCACTCAGTCTTGAGCCTTTTGTTCTCCAACCAGACTTTCATGACCTCCAGACGCTGCAATAAAATGTGCACAGCATTCTGAGCTCACCAGGACCAAAGATACTGATGATATCCAGTGGTGGGCTTCAAATAATTTAACAACCGGTTCTCTGCCCTAATGATCAGATGGGTAGGCGTGGCTGGGTGGTCATGTGACTGAGTGATGTCACTCACGTCAAGGGGCACTTAGCCTTGCCCGGCTTCTCGTGACCATGGGGATGTGTAAGGGTGAAAAACAGTCATAAGTCACTTTTTTCAGTGCCATTTTAACTTTGGTCACTAAATGAACTGTACAGAAATATAAAAAGCTTCTTTGCTTGCAAAAAGCTTGCAAAATTCCCGGGTCACTTTCACAAGTCAGGACGAGCAAATGCAAAATATTCAGCCAGAGATACTGAACTGATAATATGCCTTTCATTTTGGCACCTTTTTTGCCCAGAGCTTTATTTTACCCCAGCACTTTTCTGACCAGCACCAATCTTTGATTATTAACATTGTTTTTCTATTTTAAATTGATTAATATTTTATTTTTATTTTTTTAACCTGAGCTCCCTCCCTAATGTCAGTGTTTCCAAGTATACCTACAGAACAGATGTGTATCTTTCAGGTTTCATTTCCATTTCCATAGAAAAGTATATAAATGAATATAATAATATTGACCTACAGTATAGGAGAGAGTAGGATAAAAATACATTTGCTGTAAACTTGATATATCTAGCAAGGAAAGAGCTATGTGAATTTTAAATGTCAGTTTGTTCTAGCATTTCCCACTAATATGAACAGATAAAAGTGGAAAAAATGGATAATTCCTAACCAAGGCAGATGTAAAATATATATCACCTTATTACCTAGCAGCAATATGGATAATTTACTCTCCGTTTGATGTTAAAACTTGTCAGTATCTTAGTTGTTCAGACAGCTGATGTTTAATGCTTTTGGTTCATTATCATTAATTTTCAGTAATAGTATTCTCTTGCAACATAATGAGATTTTTCCCCCTCATTTAAAATAACCCGAACCTCCCTTTCCTAATTTAAAACTTCAGGCGGTTTCATATTAAAGATGGGTGAAGCAGGATATGATAGTGCCAAAAAATACAAAGGATAGTATTTTGTGAAAACTTCCAAAGAAAAATAGGAAGCAAGCTTCTGAATTCTAATAAGAATGTTATTTGAAAAACACATACCTTTGCACTGCATTATCATAAATGAAACATTCTTAGTACTCTGGGACTCAAAGCAACCCTAAATATTGCATTTACATTGACAGGCAATTGTAAATATTAACTGCACTTTGAACCTTTCAAACCAGACCCATGCCAACACTTTCTTCTACATTTATGCTATTTTTCATTCAATTTACTTTTTTTCCTGTCTAAAACAAATGTTAAGAGACTTACAATAATTGCGTGCTTGGCCCCATCTTTAATTACAAAGTACCCAAGAGATGTACTTCCACTTTGTAACCAGTAAGTTGAACCGTCCCGTTCCCCACCCATCCACCCAAAAAAAGCACACAGACTTCAAATCTGAAGATATGTCAAAAGTTTAGAGAATGAAATAATAGCCTTTTTCCTGGAGAACAGAAAACGTTAAAGAAAAGGAATACAGATTTTGGTGCATTGCTAAAAAGGTGAACATGGAAAATGTTATGTTTTTTTGTTAACAATTAGTCCATATATCAGTTCAGAATTATTGTTCTGATATGAATGTTTCAGCTATGGAACTAAAACATATTTAAAATAAAGCATATTTAGTTTCTTATTATGATGTAACAGAATATTTTCTCAAGTAAATATAAAACATATCGTCACAATGTCTCATAGTATAATATTAGTGAGGGATCCTTGGGGCTCTCTGAGCTTGCTTGCTTGTTTTCATGCAGATGTTTCATTACCCAAACTGGTTAACATTAGCAGTGCTAGTCATCATCATCATCACTGGCAGCTCAGAGATCACCAAGGACCCCTCCTTTCAACCCTGAACTACAAATATTCTCCTTTATCGGTACCATAACCGATAACCGTTCTAGTGGCATCAGATGCCAATCTTTAGAGGCAATATTTAACTCAAGCAATTCTGATTATGATGTGTTTATATCCTATTTTTCTTTCAACTAGTAAAGGTGAAACTACATTATATAATAAACAAAAATAATACCAACCATAAAAAATAATCATTGCTGAAAACTAGTTCCAATTCTGCTGTGATTTTTTTCAGAGGAAATAAACTCTGCTCATGAACTCTGCATTTGTTTCAATCCTGTTTCTCCTTGCGTTTTTTCACAATTCCGTATTATCCCAATCATTCCCCTTGATTTTATAATATTAAACACATCTGGTTCCCAGACCAAGATGTCTTATGTCATCACTTTCCGTACTGGAATAAAAATGGTATTTCCCCCTTACTCCATCATAACTTCAAATACAATCTGACCAAAAGTGTGTTTGAGGCATGTGGGAAGATGCAGACACACCTCTGATTACTATCCTGCTTTATCACAATCATTTCTTTCCCAGTGATTGAGGCTATCCATGATCGTCCTGAAATCAAACTTTCTCCAATCCGATTGAAAAGAGGATGACAGAGGTCCACTATTTTATTTTGGAAAGAAAAATGGGGGTGGGGCTGATATGTTTATGCAATTTCAGCTTTATGCAGTTCTGAAATGCCATCCATATAGATGCTGAATTTCTGATCTTCACTGCAAAACAGAAGAGATGTCACACTGGGCTTTATTTCTTTCTTTGTTTGTTTGTTTGTTTGTTTGTTTGTTTGTTTGTTTAAACTCTTTATTCCTCAATCTGTGGAAGTATGTGGTCACTTTCAGTTATCCAGATCTGCATGTCCTAGTCACAAATATGGCAGGATCTATCTATCATCTCTTTGGAACTATTTTTGCTCTGGTGTCACCCATGCAGGGGTGAAATGTAAAATTTGTTACTACCGGTTCTGTGGGAGTGGCTTAATGGAGGGGGGAAATTTGACTGGGTGGGCCTGGCCAACTTTTTTTTTTAACTTTTCAAAGCATTTTTTCTAATGCTTTGAAAAGTCTCTGCCGATCAGGCAACTCAGCTGGAATCGTCAGAGAGGCTTTTTAAAAAATGCCTCCCTGCTGATTAGGCAACTCAGCTGGGATCCTCAGAGAGGCATTTTAAAAAATGCTTTCAAAAGCCTCTCTGACGATCAGGCAACTCAGCTGGGATCATCAGAGAGGCATTTTAAAAAATGCTTTCAAAAGCCTCTCTGACGATCAGGCAACTCAGCTGGGATCGTCAGAGACTTTTCAAAGCATTTTTTTAATCACCTCTTCGGCCAAGAGGTTGCAGAAAAAAATGCTTTGAAAAGCCTCTGACAATCCCAGCTGAGCCGTGCGATCATCAGAGGCTTTTTTTATTACTTTTAAAAGCATTTTTTCGTTGGAAGAGGTTGCAGAAAAAATGCTTTTAAAAGTAAAAAAAAAAGCGCCTCTGATGATCGTGCGGCTCAGCTGGGCATGGTGGGGGGAGGGGGCCAAGGGAGTTTTGCTACCGGTTCTCCAAACCACCCGCCACCATGGCTACCGGATCAGGCGATCCTGTCCAAACCGGGAGCATTTCACCACTGCCCCCATGTCTATCAGTCTATGGGTGTGTAACTTTATCTTCCCAATCAGAATTTGTTGGTGCTGCTCAGGGTTATGACTTTTATGTTTATTTGCTTGCTTGTTTGTTTGGGTGTTTGAGTTGGACTTTTTGTAGATTCATGTTGATAATAGGGTTAAAGTTAGGGTTAGAATTTCTTCATTTTATGACATTTTTACAATGAACTGCCCTAAAGGAACAATTTACATATAGAGTATGTTTATGAAAGTTACATACAAAATGAGGTTATTAAGTTGGAAAAAAAAGAAGAGATGGTAAGAAAGAATACAATTTTTTTTAAAAAAATGGTCTACATCTAGGAGATATTCTTAAAAATAAGTAACACCTCTGACAGACCAGCGTAATTAATATATTGTCTATAAGAGAATCCATTGTGTTCATTCATACAGCAATTAAAATTTTAGAATGTATCTGTTTTCATTCACACATAAGCACCTTTCTATTTCAGGCAAATCCCAAAGTCCTGATAATATTTAAGAAGTAGTCATCCCAGTGTTGATGGATGCAACACACCCTCTATATAGTATGACAACAGTTGGGTGAGAAGTGACCCAATTCTTTTACCACACATTGCCAGCAATAAATTTAAATTCAAGCACATGTGGACCATAAAACAGAAGTGATACATTTACCAGATGTTGCCAGTTATGTGATTGGAATAGATTTTTTTAAGATATTGAATCTAAAGCTGTAATAGTTGCCTGGTGATAAGCAAGTTATAGACTACTGAATTTACTACATCTTACATGTAGTAAATTATGCATAGAGATTGATTGATATATACAGTACTGAGTTAAGGACAAACGAGCAAGACCCTCTGGATAAGATTTCATAAATTAAGCATGCTATACAGTTCTAATAACAGGGTCTCCAGATTCATGCACTCTGACCATGAATTACTCAGTCGGGCACAATAGTATGATTGTTATTCTTCTTGGATCTGCCAAATGAAGAATGAGAGAAAATAAATCAGCTAGGGTTTTATTTTGGCTAATTATTATTATATTCTGAGCAAAGGTGATATTATTTTAGAAATCCCATTTGAGATATTTATATATCATGTGGTTATTTTCTCATGCCCCAAACATTGAAAAGCTTCCCAGCATAATTTTATTTATTTGTAGGATAAAGAGCAGAATTAAACGATTAACCTTTCTGCCAATCTGCCCAAAAAATGCAATTAAATCCTTATACTACAATTTAGAAATATTTTTTAAAAAAATAAATAAATGAAGAAAGAGTCCATCATGCCTAATAAAAACAAAATGATAGCATAAATATAAAATATATTTATATATATATATAAAATAATCTCCTTCTCAAGAAAAGTATTTAAATATATGCTTAAATCCTAGATTTGAATTTATGTTTAAAGCTAATAATTAGTAAGGAATTCTATGGTTCACTTTCATTATCTTAGTTTTAAACATTTATTTAAAAATATGTAAAGCTCCCTCCTAAAATAGGAAATAGCAACCAAATAGGGCACTTTTCAAAACAGAAACATTTCAAAAAGTTGAAAATCTGAAAAAGTGGTAAATCTGAAATCCTCCGACTATATAAGCCCCTTCTCCATTTACTTCCTTTATTTCTGGTTTTTATTCTGATTCAGGTCTGCAGCTTGATAACATGGTTTTCACTTCTAAATAATAAAAGCATCAGCATATTCATTTTAAAAAATAAATATGAAATGTTATTATTTTTAAAGAAGAAGGAGAACTAGACAAGATACTATGCTAGAACATGTTTTAAAATACACTGTTTTACCTTGGGCTTCTTTGAGGAATAGCAGCATATAAGCTTAAAGCTTAGTTACATTCATTTCCAGACTACTAACTATTGATTTTCCATTATGTCTTATAAAGGAAGGGTGCCCTACCTGCAGTCCATGGACTGGCATTGGACTATCGCATGCTAGAAACAGGGCCAAAGACCCACCTGTAGGATGCAGGCAGCATGTGAAACCACACCCACTCTGGTCTGCGGAAAAAAAATCTCTCCATGGAAGTGGCCCCTGGTACCCAAAAGCTTGGGGACCACTGTTATAAAGGGTTACCAGATCACAACTGAAAAAACATAGATGGCCAATAGATAACAGCAACAACAGATGAAATAATGTCTGCTGCCCCTCAAGTGGCTATTTGGAATTTTGCAACCTGGACTCTGGTAAATTAATATTCACCATCTCAAGAATAGAATTTTCTTTGAGTTCCATGACAATACATGATACTTTTCATAAAGAATTTGCTAGGTGTAAGGATTCTAATAAAGGTAGAAATCTCAAGTAAATATATTTATTTTAAAGCAAATAATAACTCTATTTTCCTTTGTTAAAAGTACGTATAAAATTTTAAAGGATAGTACATGTAATAAATTTCAGATACCATAGCGAAGGCTTGGACTATTTTATGACATTTTATAGACAAGGTGATACTTGCAGTGCTACAATTTACAATTACATAGTTGCTTTTATCAATCAACACATGTTCTGTATTATAAAATAAAAGTGTGCCTGGGGCATCTTGACATAAGCTGTTTTCATAGCTAGAAAACTCATGCATCATTTTGTGATGGAAGAACATTAAAGTATTAGGAAATTGGAATGTGAATATAGAGCTAGAGGATCAGCCCAGTTGCATATTCTAGTTAGAATTCCTCTTTAAAAATGTCACCAATTGCATTGGGAAAGCATGTTTGTTTGTCTAGAATAGATGTAGATATCTAACCTATTAAAGCCTTATTTTCATACCTGAGAAGCCTTTTAATGTTGCAATATTCTTCACATCCATTCTTTTCTTATGCAGAAGACAATCTTCTTAATTAGCGTGCATTTCCATATGGGAGAAACTTTGGGAATAAGTAGATCTGCCCACAGTGCACTTATATAATGTAGTATCTACTCTCATATAAGCCTAAATTGGGTACAATAGGGCTTACCTCTAGATAAAATAAAGTTGCACATTTTAGTACAGTTACAATATTTGATATCTGATAGGGTTTAATAAGGAATCCATTCTAAGTTTCTTTATAAATCTCATTAATATTTTTTTATTTTTTTATTTTATTTATATGCTGCCCTTCTCCGGAGACTCAGGGCAGCTTACAATGCGTTAAGCAATAGCCTTCATACTTTTGTATATTTTTATACAAAGTCAGCTTATTGCCCCCACAAACTGAGTTCTCATTTTACCCACCTTAGAAAGGATGGAAGGCTGAGTCAACCTTGAGCCTGGTGAGAATTGAACTCGCAGTAATTGCAGGCAGCTGGATGTTAAATGCTGCCTTAGTAGGAGGCATTAGCCTCCTACGCCACTCAGGCTCCTATCATTTTAATATATAAAGAACTTACATAAGTAAGAACAGCCACAGGAATTGCAGTCCAGTTCACTTAATGCTTATATTGTTACTTTCTATCAATGGTACTGATAGTCCTCAATTTACAACCACAATTGAGCCGAGAATTTATATTGCTAAGTGAGAAATTTGTTAAGTATGTTTTGCCCCATTTTACGACTTTTCTGACCACATTTGTTAAGTGAATCACTGCAGTTGTTAAATTGGTACCAGGGTTGTTAAATGAATCTGGCTTCCCCATTGACTTTACTTGTCAAAACATCGCAAAATATGATCACATGACCCAGGAACACTGCAATCATCATAAATATGAACCAGCTGTCAAGCATCCAAATGTAAATCACATGACCATGGGGATGCTGCAATGGTCACTGTGAAAAATGGTCATAAGTCACTTTTTCAGTGCCATAGCAATTTTGAACAGTCAGTAAATGAACTGTTGTAAGTTGAGGACTACCTCATTACAATCCACTAATGAGAATTTTTGAATGCCTGGTATCATATTGAAGATACCATTTGTTGGAGATGCTTTACTCATATTTCCATATTTGTGAAAGAGTACTCACTAGCTTTAGCTCAGCAGCAGACACTGAGTAAAAATGAACCAAATGAATTGTAATTTTATGTTGTATCCATCAACCTTTTTACAGACCTTCAGGAATCCTGCATGATATGTGTTCTAGCTTGAACATTTATCTTCTACAATGAAGAAGCATACATACCTGGTTGTTAAGCATATGTTCATTACAGTATCATAACCAATAGTTTATATATTTTGGATTTCACTCTTTAAAGTAATGTTTTCATCTTACAAATCAAATCTATAGTTTGTATTCACTATATCAGCATCTCAACAGTTATTTGAGTTGAGTTATATCTACTTGAACAGTTATATCTACTTCTTCCCAACATAATCATTAGGATTCATTCCACATAAATCCAATTCCTTCTTCTTAATGGCAGCTTTTTCACTGAAACAAAGTTCCATTGTCTTCCCTCGAGTAGAAAACAAACATTTTTTTAAAAAGTCAACCATAATCTGCTAGCACAGATAGCACATAAACTCAAGGGAAGCATAAGGTAAAGAATTTGGCTCAACCTAGCAGTCAGATCAAATAGGTTTTTCATTTTCATCCCTTTTAAATTGGAGGTTTATAGTGATACTTACATGAACTATCTTGAAAAAAATATTGAGAAATCAGGGATTTGCAAGAAGTACCGGTGACAATACAGTAAAAGAAGTATTTGCAGTGACAAATACGTCCAGAAAAACCTGAGAATTTGAAACAATTTTATATTATTTCAACTATGCAGCATCAAAGAGAAAGAAAACCTAGCAACCATTGTTCAAGATAGTGAGCCCTCTACTTAGATCGTAGATCTATTTTTTATCACTACTACTATTGTGTGAATTTCTTTTAGTTCCATGACTAAAATCAAGACACATCTCTATTTGCCAACATACTTGTCTATTTAGAATTGATGCACAGGAAAACAGTCAATCAGCAAATTGATAAATACAAACTGAAAACTATGAAACAGAAATAAGGGTGTAATTTCTAAGTTAGCATGGATAGCCTACTCCTAATATGATTTTAGCAATTAAGAATATTATGTGTATTTAAAATCTCAGAAACTACTTTTAGTTATCTGCAAGATCATGTTTTCTCATTGCAATCAGCCAAGCCAGTTCAATCTTCCCAGGAAGAAATACTGGCAGTCTCCACATTAGTTGGTGGATTGGAGGAAGGAGGCTCAGCAGTGCTGCTCTTCCTTGACTGTACTAGTTCTTTAGAACAGCTTCCCGGTGATCATCTCACCTTCACTGCCTTCAGTGGCTGCTCAAAACAGAGCCTTCTGGAGGGTATTTGAGCCAAGGCCACTTTATCTATTAGAAATATGCACAAATTCTCTATCTAAAAGCACCCATAATAAACGTTGTAATTTAGAAAAGAACAGCGTGTCTCATATGAAAAGTTCTTGTCCCTTTTTCTTGCTCCCAGACACAAGGGAATCAGTAGCTATATCTAGATAAATTAATAACAGATGAGTCATACATTCAGCTATCACTCCAATTTCAACATGACCAATTGGTAAGGAGTTTGCCCTACATTCAGTCCTCAAGCATTAATTTCTACAAATATTCAAGATTACAGTTTGGTTTAAAATTGGCTGACCATATAAAATTCTGCAGGTTGAATTTTATTCATTTCATTTTGAACATTCATAAATACAACTGAGAAAATCAAGTAAATGATCCAACAAAATTAAATACTTTTGATGTTCAATTGTGGAAGACATTCAAGTATTGCTTGGAATTTTCTCATTGAAAAAAAAATTCTCAGTGGAAATTAAAATGTCAGTTGGATATAGCCCAACTTGTATGGTATGAGAACATGGGTAGCCTGGCCTAGCTGTTTCTATTTCCATTGAACCATCACATTTCAATATCATTTGTAAATGATTTTTTTAAAAAAAACACTAATTTTTACTCTTCTAATAAAGCCTCAAAGCACATTGTTTGACTTTAGTTTCAATTACTGGCAAATATTTAGTAAGAAATTGAATGCAGGATTATCAGATTACTGGTATTCAGCATGTGTATGAACATTTCCAAAATTACAGATGGAATTATTGGCACTGATTGCCATTGTGAAAACACAGGAGTCATTGACTATTAGCAAATCACAGCACATACTTTTCTGCCATAGGGAACTATAATGTTACAGATACTAAAAGAAAGATATAAATATTATTAGAGTTTGGCAAAAATAATAGTTTTTAAGTTTTAAAAAGTTTGCATCCCATTTCAGGTAAAAGAGCAACATGCTCTTTACTTATTATTTGATACATAATAATTTATATATAAAATAACTATTGTTTAATAATTATAGAAGGATTTCTTCATCAGAAGTATCATTCCATTAGTTTTTAAGGTGTAAAGTAAAAGACAAAGGTGTCCCTGTGGATTTACTCCACTAGCTGTTGCTGACTATAAGGGGTGATGCTCATTTCTGTTTCAAGCCTTTGAGACAGCACTGTCCAAAGACATTTCTGTGGTCATGTGGCCAGTATGACATCAGGAGTGCTGTTACCTTCCCACCAAAATGATATGTATTTATCTACTCACATTTGCATGCTTTCAAACTGCTAAGTTGAGAGGAGCTGGGGCAAGGATGGGAGCTCGCCCTGTTGCATGACGCTTGGGTCTCGAACCTAGGCTGCCAGCTTTCCAGCTGACAAGCCCAGTGTCTTAACTGCTGAGCTACAGCACCACCCATAGTTTTTAAAGTGCGCAAATATCAAAATAATTAATTTATTGACCCAATTCATATATATTAAATGAAAATGTTATGAAATATAATTTGGGTAGGAAATAGATGAAGGTATCTAACACATTTGAAACAATATATTTAAAACAGTAATTATATCTCAAAATATAAATATATTTTATTTACCAATCCAATTGGGCTTTGAATATACATATGTAGGATTGAAAATGCTTAGAACATTGGAAAACACAGCTCTATCAAGGTTATAATCATATTCAAACTTCCCTAAGATTAGATCCCAGTGAACTCAGTAGGGATGATATGAGAAGGCATGCAAGGCTCTATAGGAATTGCAACTAAACAAAATTTCAGAAACTACTTATTCATCTATTTTTATTGGAACGCATGAACCTATTCTAGATGTCATGCTTAAGTATATATATTTTACTAGACTACTAAATAGTCAATTATGCAATTAATTTCAATATATTTCAATGCAGGTTACTTTCTTTGTATTCAAAATGAAATTTTATTTGCTTGTAAGTGATCGCCTTTAATAGCAGGGTATTTGTGTCAATAGTTCCACAAAATTGTATTTATTATTTAATACATGTCTCATAACAGTACACCATTGTAGTCTCCATCTTGAAAAGACAATTCAATTCAAATCTTTATTGTCAGTGCACAACATATATACGATGAGATTGGTTGAGCTCCCTCAGTGTACCCCCCAACACAATACAACTCACAGTGAAGACAGAAAATCCATAACCCAATAAATCATGTTAACAACCACCCAGTCCTATTGCACCAGTGTGAACATGTTACATGTTGCGCCAGCCCTGCAACTCCATCGTACTACGTAGTTATGATGTTATTTCACATTCAGTAGTCTGATTGCCCACGGATAAAAACTGTTCTTCAGTCTGTTGTGCTGCTGGCTATGCTTCTATATCTCCTTCCTGATGGTAGGAGGATAAAGAAGTGGTGACCAGGGTGAAATTCATCTCCCATTTTTTATAATGTGGTGAGAACAGAAAATATGTAAAGAACATTGTCATAGAATACCCACCCTATTGGCCTTCCGGAAAGCGGTGAAGACCTGGCTTTTCTGGTAGGTCTGGGGCCGTTGATCTTGCTACGGTGATCTTGCAAGACCCGGCCATGGAATGGAGTGTATGGGTTTTTAATGTTTTCTTTTAAAAAAATTTTACAGGATATTGTTCGCATTGTTTTTTTGCTGTAAGCCGCCCAGAGTCCCTAGGGAATTGGGCGGCATAGAAATGCAACAAATAAATAAATAAATAAATAAATAAATAAATAAATAAATAAATTAGTAAGACTATCAATCTGCTAATCAAAGGAGAACCAAAATAACTAATTTAATGAGATCATTTAGTACAGAATACCATATCTTCACAATCTTGATCTCTAATTAGAACTTGGATCAGAGGCCATTAGGGAATTTCAGAGATGAAGTTTAAAAAACTAATCTGGAAGATGATATTGATGAACCATTTCTATATTGTTGTCTGGAAAACATGGATCTGTTAAGTGACCCAGAATTAAGTTTGACTTCCATACACAGCTGGAAGTTTTGGTTACGTCAATCAACATCAGTTGATTCCACATCAATGTAATTCTACATGCTATTCTGAAATTAGAATAATCTGGTATCTTCTTCTCTTCATCTTGTGCTTCAGTTTCTGAAACACTCTGCAAGATTGCAAGGGCATGTCAATACCAGTGATGCAGGTAGTGTCAAAACTGGGAAAGGATTAAAAAATAACACTCCAATAGCATGGGCTATTTATACAGTGTTCAATCTTCTTGAAAATTCTCCAAAAATATTTTCCTACCTGAAATGAATCATTGTATTAAAAACACATTAAATAAAAAAGCCCATAAATATTTCTCATCATCTCTACTACTAATACTACACAGTTAACACATTTGTATCAATCTGCTGGCCTTCATAGCACTCCAGCTCTGCTCTCTGAAGCAACATTTTAATTCTATTTAATGATATTACTTTTTTTGACTTTTCCTAGAACATATCTCCTATTACTTATAAGATCAGGTAACAGAATGGGATCAGCACCAAAATGCTGCTGAAAAAACTTCACCTCTACTTAAATTTCCTTTATAAGGCATAAAGTAATTCATTAAATTAGTGTTCATTTGTGTGTATCTGTATGTGAGAGAGAGAGAGAAAGAGAAAGAATGAGAGAGAGAAAAAAAAAGAGAGAGAGAGATGTGGGTGGAGTATTGGCAGGTCAGGGCTGCCAATAAGCCAAAGCAAAATCAGACAATCTTAGTTGGCCAGGTCTTTTTAAGATTTGAAAGAACACTTGGAAAGCTAATACTTCTCTTTTAAGAACAAAAAAAATTGGTAAGTTTTCCCCAGTGGGAATTGGTGGACTAACCTCATCATTATAAAACTGTATGATGGCCAAACTTCATGGGGTTTTTTTGTGCTCAGCCAGCCATTTTAGAGCACCACCTATGATTATTTTCAACTTCCAGAAAATACTGCTGTAATAAAGAAAATGTCTTATTATGTTCACAACATAGTCCCAGGATTATAAGTTTGGCAAGATGCACACGGTTATTTTAAAATGTTTTGTGCCACCTATGGAAAAAAAAAACTAAATCTATTATTGTAGCTGCATGTAGCAATTACAGAATTTTCAGATAGTAGTATAGATGTCAACCATTTTCAGCATACCTATCCAGAGAAATAACAGCTAGGTCTATATCTTGACAGCATGTCCTTCTAAGATGAGAAGAAAAAAACAAACAAACTTGGATTTGTTTCTGAATATAATTGAGAAGCGGATGAACCTAGCAGGCAAGTAATGTGCTAAAAAGAACAATAAAATTCTTAGCTTTCAATTGTTTCTCTACGATTCAATGCCAACAGGTCAGCAGACTCATAAGGATTCAATCTAGTTCTGAGCACAGTAGGGAGCTTACTTGATGGTTCTTTGAACTGAGATTAATAGCTTAACTAACCCTTTTTGATCCTGCCATTTTGAAATGCTTTAGGAGTAGCCGATGGAACAATTTTCCTTATGTAGGCCTCCCTTACCCACTTTACTTCATCACAGCTTTCCCTTGTTTCAATTTTATGATTAAAAAGGCATGGAACTTGCAAGGTTTGAAATACCACCATGCTAATGACAGCATATAATTTCTGTCTTCTGTTTATACTCAAATGTTGCCTTTAATGTTTTAGTATCAAAAGATAAGGATGTTCCAATAGGTAAAAACAGATTGTCTTATGAAAGGCAATATGCTAATGAATACCTGTGTCTGTTAAGAAATGGTCAAATTGGGAATATGCATTAGCTTCATTTTTGAAAACAATTAAATAAAGCCTAACAAATAATTAAGTCTGGATAATGTGGATGAGTTCTTCAGTCTTTTTTCAAGAGTATGGTTGCTATATCCTATCCTTTAGATGTTAAAAAGATAGCACCAAAGATGCACCTTGTTAATCAGGCTAAAACAATTTATTATGATACATTTTTGGCATTCCTGTTTAACATTCTGAAATGATAAAAAAACCAGGTTGAAGGATGAAGAGAAATTAGTCTGCATCAACAGTATTAATTCCCATCCAATTCAATGAAACTGAATTCCTTGTTTTTCCCTTTATTTTCCGTAGGAACTAAACTTAACAAATCTAGACTCTATCCTGTCCAAGGGCATCTGAAAAGTTAGAAGAACAATATGTAATCAAAGTTAACTAACAGCACAACAAATGTAATGAAAGAAGTGGGTGGAAAAAAGAAGGCAGCAAAGATAATTGGTGCAGATGGCATTATTGTCCTCAACAAAAAAAACTTGGGACCGTTAGATAGAGAAATATTTGGGAAAGTCTCTCTTCAGTTATTCCAGTGTTTCTCAGTCAGCCATATTTTAAGATGTGTGGGCTTCACCTCCTAGAATTTTCTAGCCAGCATACTAGATTTTTAACAGCACTTTAATCTTCCATGCCAAATACATTATGTGAAATTCTAACTAATTGTAGTCTATTGCTAAGGTTAGGTGTGAGTTTTATTCCTTAGAAGATTACTAGATCACATAGAATTCCAGAAACAGCATTTGAAAAAAATCTGATAAATTAGTCTCGATATAAATGGGGAGAAGTGGAATTATTAAATATCCCAATCTCTTTCCTTACTCATGTTAGTTATCCATTTTCTGTACTTCTTTTCAGCCTTATTTAATTGCTTAAATACTTTTTTTTACAGTGCTCCGTTATTAGAAAGTAAGATAGTTGCTGATGTTGCTGGTAAAATAAAAAGATGCATGTTGTGGAGGGTTGGGGATTGGTCTCTATGATTGTTAAAAATGTTTCTTGTTTTTCAATCCAACAAATACTAAAACTACAAAAACAGTGTAACCAACACCGTCATTTTGGGATACATAGTATGGTAATAAAAGAGGGATGAGGAAAAGAAAGAGAGCAGGAAGAAAGAGGGGGGAAAAGGTTTGTAAATAATTAAAATAAAGCAGCTAACAAGAGTGCATATAGCCCATCTATAAGTATAATTTAAACATACTTTTATATGCATCATGTTTTACGTCTAACATAAAGAAATCACACTTGGATGTGACTTGAATGGTTTAGGATTCCTCAATAAGTTATTTTTCATGCAGAACAATTGAAAGCTTGTAACTGACTTCAAACTGACTTTATATACAAGCTATTGTTCTATAAGAAAGTGCTTCAATAATTCTGTACAATTTCTGTCAGTATTTGTTGCCATGTAATGAGATATAAGTAAGAATAAGATATCTCAACACAATTACCAAATATTTGACTCTGAGCATTCATACATCCTTGGATACATACTCGGATATATAGATAAATGTATAAACACATCATTTCTCCTAAAGTAGAGAGGAAAATATAAAAAATACCATATTGGCTTGGTTTCTCTTTGTAGGCATACAATGATCAAAAAATTGTAAAAGATTCTAAAATAAAAAATCTTACAGATATCTGGTTCTTTGATACTTTGTCCACCAACTTGGACAGTTAACCATTAGTGTTTCTGAAAACAGTAATTAAGATCAGATAATAAGCACTATCTTTTTTAAATGTTTATAATGGCATCAAAGAGGGAAGGAAAATATTACCAGAGCCAAAAACTCATGCACACACTAGAAAAATTGGCAGCTTTATTAAAAAGTCTGTTTATATGCATTGTTCCTTTTTCATTAAGAATATCAGCAGATATATAATAGAGGTTCAGTAGAACCTCTGGTCACGAACGCTTCTGACCACAACCAAATCGGGTTCTGACCAAAAAATTCACAAAATTTTTTAATCTGGTCACAAACACATACTCAGGTGGCGATCAAACACGGTCGTGGGTGATTTCTCCTTCCGCACCTTTTTTTTTTTTTTTTTGGTAAGTGCCAAACATCAGCAACCTTGCATGGCTGCTGCATTAATTTGGGTTAAGTTTGGATCATGACCAAATCGGGTTGCGACCAAAGTTATGGAATGAATTATGGTCATGACCAGAGTTTCTACTGCATGGCACAATGACAAAAGACATTTATAGACATGTATATAAAAAAGTCTACATTCAAATATATTGATGGCATGTAAGAAAAAAAAGAAACTGGACTCAAAAAAAATATATGCAGTGAATTCATAATACACCAATGGATAAATTTTCCATTTTAGGGAGAATCACTACTAGTCAGTCACCAACTCATTAAACTGGAGTAGCTGTTTGACAGAAAGGAGCTTATGAGCCAATAGCTAATGAAGAGCCAGGAAGTGAGTAAAGAACTTATAGCCTGATATTTAAGTTTCAAAGAAATAAACTATCAAATGGGACTCTGGCAGCATCTGGAGAGGTACAACTGATTGAAGAGTAACCTTGCAATCTTGTATCTCTCCAGTTGCTGCCTCTCGTCTTGTTTTTCTTTGTTCTAAGAATATGGTAGTTGCAAATTTTGGGTATTATAGGGGATTTGGGTATTCTGAGAAAACTGAACAAAACTAGAAGGAAATCAACTTGTTAGATTAGAGGATTTTCTGGCAAGTGGTTTTGGGGATGAATATGACAGCTAGCTACATACAAGCCAGCTGTCTGATATAGATATACAATAGGGCTTAGTATTGGGTGTATATCATTGTAGGATTATGTCAACACTGATGCTACGAACATCCAGAATAGCTTTAAGTTGATATTGCTAGGTCTTAGAGATCTGGGATTACAAAAACTTGAGACTACTATATGGCCACAAATATACAGAAAGTTTTAATTCCATGCTGCTTTTAACAATGGTCTTCCAATTTTTTCAATCCATACCTGGTAACCCTTATGTTGCTCATCATTAAAAAATGCAGCCAAGATACTTGATAGTAGATTAAAGGGAAATAAAGTTAAACTATAAAAAAGGCCACATCTCTGATATCTTTCAATCTTCCCATAGACTCTGCTTTACATTCCCTCTGAAAGTATTTCTAGATGAGACCCATTTTTTATTTTGACTAAGTGCTTTCAGGTTTCTTACTAATTTTTATATTTTTTCTATTTCTCCCAGGTACAAAATGAGCCCTATTACATAGCACCAAAGTTCCTGATGCAAAGACAAATCCTCAGTTTTGACAGAGATAAGAAAAAAAGCAATATTTAATGAGACTTTTAGAAACATGTGGGTGAGCAATGCAATTAAAGTTAGGAAAAAACCTTGCACCATCACAGGATAATTACTCAAATTGTTTAAATTTGTCTCACCCTGTCCCAAAAGGGTACTTCTTATCATAATATATTTTTTTCCAAAAAAATATGTGGTTAAATTGATGGAAATAATAATATGAAGGACACAATCTAAGAAAAAAAAGAGAAAATGGCTACTAATATAGAGCACAAAGTATCAAAGACAATAAGGACATCAATGCATTTGACTGATCATTATAGGCCATCCTCAAAGAAATTTTCTCTATTTCACTTTTCAATAATTTATCATCGCTGCAAAGCTGAAGTCGCAATATTCATAAAATATGGAAGTGGCCAAAGTCAAATTACAAAAGCTTACAGTATGAAGCAATGTTGGCACTTTTGCCTAATATAATATTCCAAAATTTACTAACTCCCTACCATTATTAACTCTGCCACATAAGCCAGGTTTGTTGATAGAAGAGAGAGAGGGAGAGAGGGAGGGAGGGAGGGAAGGAGGGAGAGAGTGAGAGAAATTTTATGACAATATTACAACACAAATATAGTTACATGAGCCACAGTAGCACAGTGGTTAGAGTGCAGTACTGCAGGCTACTTCTGCTGACTGCCAGCTGACTGCAATTTGGCAGTTCAAATCTCACCAGGCTCAAGATTGATTCAGCCTTCCATCCTTTCCAGGTGGGTAAAATGAGGACCAAGATTGTTGAGGGCCATATGCTGACTCTGTAAACGGCTTAGTGAGACCTGTAAATCACTGTAAAACATATATAAATGCTATTGCTATTGATACACAGAGCAACAGTTCCAGTGAAAGAAAAAATGGTGTTAACTCCAACCCAAAATATATTTTAATATCTAAATAGGAAGAACAAAAAAAAAAAAGAATTAAGCAGAGGTGAAGATAAAAAAGAACGAGAAAATGAGATAATAACACTTTTCAGTGTGCCTTATGGTAGATGAAGAGAAAGAGATTACTAAATAATTGTTCATGAAAACTCTGGATGATGGGCATTAGAGAATAAATCATAGTGCCGTATAACTTTTTTTATACACGAGAAAAAATTGAAACTACCAAATCCTTATCATACAAAATAACAACATGAATTTATTTATATGAAACCATATATTTTTGAGATGATTGATAAAATTTGCCAAAAGAATTTTGAAAACATGGATATGCAAATATTGATAAACACATGTGGGTTCAGTTTATCTCTCTAGAATGGTTTGAAAGAAATTCCAGCTCACATAATTGATCTTTTTCCCTTTCCATCTGCATATACCAGAGCTCCCATATCTATGGAATGTGTATATAATGACATGTTCCACAATTGCAATAAAAACCCTTTACGTATTTCCACAGCTAGGTTCTGTAGCATGTGGGAAGAATTAGTTGAATATAGATTTCTATGTTCCAGGAGATTTTATTTTGGACTGACTATTCTTAGAAATATTTTTTTCCAAAAGAATTATAGGGCCTTTGGTGCTCTTTGAGCTTCGTTGTTTGCGTGCAGATATTTCATTAGGCAACTAGGCAATATCATCAGTGCAAGTAATTCAGTAGAATTATGCCTGAGTAAATATATCTTTTATAAGTAAGAATATATTCCTGCTGTCTGGATTCCTACTGTCTGCGCCGAGGTGGCGCAGTGGTTAGAGTGCAGTACTGCAGCCACTTCAGTTGACTGCTAGTTCAACAGATCAGCGGATCAAATCTCACCAGCTCAAGGTTGACTCAGCCTTCCATCCTTCTGAGGTGGGTAAAATGAGGACCCAGATTGTTGGGGGCAATATGCTATTTAGTATACTGTCTTTGGTGTAAGCCGCCCAGAGTCCTCAGAGAGTGGGCGGAATTGAAATATGACTAATAAATAAATAAATAAATAAATTTTCCATTCTAAATGAGTATGGCTGTTTTCTTGTTTTCCTGGGGGAAAAAATAGTCCTGAAACAGTTTGGGGGGGAGTTAAATTCCAGGATTGAGGAAGGTGATCCATATGTTAAAGAAGGAAGAAGTCTTTCCCAAAAGAGAGAAACCCTACATAGCATCCTTTAAATAGGTTTAGACTAGAACTCCCAAAATACGTAGTTAAAATTAGAAAGACTGCAGTAAAAGTTATAAAACTGTCCATGGAAAAAGGGGGTAAAAGTGAATGTCCTTGAAAAATGTTAGAATATCTAATGGATATTTTTTTTAACAGTTTATTTATATATTTCCATTTAACATACATAAGTGCTTTGTGAACAGTGTATTGTCTTGGTCGTTTGCTTATATAATAATACTTTTTCAGCTCCTAATTTCTACCTTTATTACCCAACCATTTATAAAACAAGTCCCATGTTAAAAATACTCTGTATCTTCTTTTTCTTTTATCTTTAATGTCAGTCAGTCTATTTCTAGACAATCTAACATATTTTTAATTACATCTTCTCCTGGTGTTTCCTCATTTTTCCAATACTATGCAAACACAATTCTTGCTGTTGTCAAAACATGTAGTATTAAATTCTCCTTATCATACTTTTCTGGTACTATACCTAACAAAAATATTTCTGTCTTATAATCTATGTGCAGATTTTTTTCCAGATTTACTACATTTGGATGTGTAAATACTTCCATTGTTGAAAGCGAAATGATATTTTCATATAAATTTTTGCTTTCACCTTTTCCCATACTAAGAGTAGAACATTTCTTATATAATGCCTTTGAAAATATCTATGAGTCTTATTTTTATCATACCATAAAAAAAGCATGCCATCCTAACTGGAGGTCATGACCTTCCAGCAACAGTAATTTTCTGTATCTAAGAGTTATCCATTCTCTCACCCATATTAATATGGAAGCTTGATAATAAAGCTCCCAATCTGGTAGTCCAAAGCCCCCATTGTTTTAGTAACATTTTTAGTCTTATTCTTGCTTTTTTCCCTTGCCAAACAAATTTCAGAATTGTGTGTTTAGCTCATCAAAGAGGGGATCATTTGGAATAAAAAAATTCATTTTTATAGTTGCAATTCTTCCTACCATTGATAATTGCACATTTTTCCATTTCTCCATCTCCTTTAATTTGTTGTAGTAGTCTTATATAGTTATCTTTTTTAATTGTTATATATCTTGCTGTTCAATATATTCCTAAGTATTTTACTTTCTTAACTATCTATAAGTCTAATATTTTAAGTCTAAGTCTAATAAATCACTAGAGATGTGCTATGTTCCTTCTTGTTTCAAATGCTCTACTATCATCCCAGTGCCGAAGAAGCCCACCATCAAGGAACTGAATGACTACAGACCAGTTGCTCTAACATCTCTGGTCATGAAAATCTTTGAAAGGCTAGTGCTGTCCCACTTGAAAACCATCACGGATCCACTGTTAGACCCCTTGCAATTTGCATACCGAGCAAATAGATCAACAGATGATGCTGTTAATATGGCTCTGCACTGCATCCTACAACATCTTGAATCTTCAAAGACCTATACAAGGGTCCTCTTTGTAGACTTTAGTTCAGCATTCAATACTATCATTCCAGACACACTTCTAACTAAGCTAAACCAGCTACAGGTACCTGAACACACTTGTAAGTGGATCATAAGCTTTCTAACAAACAGGAAGCAGCAGGTGAAGCTAAGTAGAAGCGCATGAGATACCTGTACAATTAGCACAGACCCCCCCCCCCAAGGCTGTGTGCTCTTCCCACTTCTTTTCTCTCTGTATACCAATGACTGCAACTTAAAAGATCCATCTGTTAAACTACTGAAGTTTGCAGATGACACAACAGTGATCGGTCTCATTCGAGACAATGATGAATCTGAATACAGATGGGAGGTTGAACAACTAGCCTCGTGATGTGACCGGAACAATCTGTAACTGAACCACTCAAAAGCATAGAAATGGTGATAGACTTTAGGAGAAACCCTTCCATACTTCCACCTCTCACAATACTAGACAACACAGTATCAACAGTAGAGACCTTCAAATTTCTAGTTTCTACCATATAGCAAGATCTAAAATGGACATCTAAAATCAAAAATGTCATCAAAAAAGCACAACAAAGAATATTCTTTCTGTGCCAATTCAGAAAGCTCAAATTGCCCAAGGAGCTACTGATATAGTTCTACAGATGAATTATTGAGTCTAGTCATCTGCACCTCTATAATTGTCTGGTTTGGCTCTGCAACCCAACAAGACAGACACAGACTTCAGAGGATAATTAAAACTGCAGAAAAAACAATTGCTACCAACCTGCCTTCCATTGAGGACCTGTATACTGCACGAGTCAAAAAGAGGGCTGTGAAAATATTTACAGACCCCTCAACACTCTCAAACTATTTACTAAGTCTGCACTACTATTAATCTTCTCTCATCATTGCCACCACCCATCTCCTTCCACTTATGACTATGACTGTAATTTTGTTGCTTGTATCCTTCTGATTTATATTGATATTGTTTCCTGATTGCTTATTTGTACCCTATGACTATCATTAAGTGTTGTTCCTTATGATTCTTGATGAACGTATCTTTTCTTTTATGTACACAGAGCAAGACAAATTCCTTGTGTTTCCAATCACACTTGGCCAGTAAAAAATTCTATTCTATTCTATTCTATTCTATTCTATTCTATTCTATTCTATTCTATTCTATTCTATTCTATTCTATTCTATTCTGCCAATTCACCTTTCTGTTTTTCGGTAAGATTTTTGACTAATATTTTAGTTTTATCTTTATTTATTTTCAATTCTGCAACTTCTCCATATTCTCTATTTTTCCCATTAACTTAGGGCCAGTTTCCAGTGATTCTTCTAAAATAAAATAAAATAAATATAGTAAAAATACTATATCATCTACAAATGCTTGCAATTTATATTTTTCCTTTTTTATTTCTAAATCTTGTCTAATATTTCTGTTTAGAAGTGGATATTATTTATTATCTTTATTCTTATTGGCGTCGTGAATAAGGAAATGTCTTAAGAAATACAAGGAACTTTGCAGGTTTGGAGTGGTTAACCGAGAATTGATTGTTGGAAGAATTAGAGTATCTGGAATTATCTGCAAGTGATAGATCTGGCAGATCTGATACATCCTCACTAACTTTGAATGAGACTGTAACTGAGCTGTTTTAAAAAATAAATGCTTACTATACTTAGAAGTCAGAATGACTTCAAATTAGTGTATAAAATCTGGTTTAAAACATAGTACTCTATTAAGAAACTCTCAACCATTTAAAATAAGGAATTAAAATTATTATGTTTAAGATCAAACTGTGAACTTGTTGCTATCATGTAAATAAAACTAGAAACTCCTTAAAGAATTGTTTTCCACTGTTCTAAGACACATTTTTATTCCAATTTACTTGTGTTATTTCAAAGCATAGCTACTAGTCATTTATAGAATCAGAGTTTGTTTGTTTTTTAGGAAAACAAACCTAATTATTTTAAGTAGTGCTTTATCAGATCTCAGAGAATATACTTTGGGATGGTGCCTGGAGATGGTCTGCAAAAATTCAGACAACTACTACATGATCACAAAGAAAAATAGAAACTTTATTTCTGCCAATTGGTTATCTGCATTTTACTATCCAGATCTCATGGTCTTAGACGTAGAAAAAGTATCATTTTAAATGATACTTCAGAAGACCATTCAGAAAACAGAAGAATAAGGGAATATTGAGAACAAATTGTCCACATAGGAACATGTGGAAGTTGTGACATGAAGAACTGCTGTTTTCAATTTTTAAATACAATTGGGATCTTTGTAAGACTAACACCTTCCTGCGAATAAAAATAACATTGGAGATTTGCAAATAATCTTTTTTTAAATATGTGCCAGGGACCACAATAGCCATCAAGGGAATTGTCCATAGGTAGAGTGATGACTATAGACACTACATTGCCTGTCCTGATCCACTCTGAAAAAGAGCAGATCATTTAGAACTTCAGAAATCCCAGTAACTGTCACTCACACATTGGGTGCTTCCACAAATCCACACTCCTGCAGTTGTGAATCTCTTAAAGAGGCAGCACAATCCTTTCCTTGCTATGATATGGCCACTCTCTAAATAACAAACCCCATAAACTTCGTGTATGGCATCAAATCCGTAAGGTTTATTTACATTATCTAATCATTTCCTATATGTTCTTTACACTCTAGAAGTTTATTTCACCCTTTATTGATTTATTTTCATTAATGACTGATGTTGAATCAGTATTTTTTTTAAAAAAATCAATCACTATTTTTTTGTTTTAAATCATCAATGTCAGTGGGGAAAATCATGCATCAATAAAATTGGGAACTAAGTAGCCTAAATAGATTCAATTTCCTTGACTGAGTATGAATTAAGGAACCCATTCAATTTGAAACTATTGGTTCTTACTTTTTAATCCATATTCATCCTCACCAACTTGTAAACACTGGAGTCAAAAGAAATGGAAAAAATGTCTCTAGACTTGGTAGAGCCACTAAATAATCTACTGCTGTCATTCTTTAATATAGCTTTAATTCATCTGAGCTGACGAAAACCTAAGAAGCTAGAAAATCATAAAGCTTTTTCTCTTAACCAAGTGGTTTTGATAGCTAGTGATGACATTTTTCTCAAAGGTACATAGGTTACACTAAAACCAATATACATTGAGTTAAGTCTTGAAACTGCAATAATATATTTCACAGGTAATCTTGAGAAGCTGCTGACATGGTTCAGAGGTATTTGATTTCACAGCAGCACACTAAATTCCTTTGTTTCTTAAGCTGAATTTCCAAAAGCTGAATGGAATTGGTTTCTGATTATAGCAGTGTCCAATTGTTATGAGTAAGTAAATAATCCCAAGGATCAGTTTTAATTATAACTATAAGCAAGTGATCTTTAAATATGTGCACATTATTATTAATTGTGTTGTTACTGATGCTGTTATCCTAATCAAAATCTTTATGTATATGGCTTCTTCAGCAACTTACTTTGTAAAAATGTACTTACTAATAGTCCTTTAGAACACAGGTGTCAAACTCACTGTGTCACATTGCCATCACGTGACGTTTCACGGTTTTCCCATTCATGAAGCTGGGGTGGGCAGGCCTGTGCATAATACACCTGGCCCACAGGCCGCCAGTTTGACACCCCTGCCTTAGAAGATACATGCAGGAATAGTAAAAGAAAAAGATGGCAAGTAAGAAAAAGCTGAGATAATGCAAAACTGGTGTGGGAGGATCAGTTCTTACCTATTTCTCAGGTATAGGTAAGGATGACTTTTTACAGTTTAGATTATCTACTCATGACATTGACTTCCAGTGATTCTTCAGAATCACAGGAAAAAAAGTTTTCATGTTACAATAATTTAAAATTTTAAATTATTCATTTATAAAATTTATCAGCTGCACATCTTACCTCACAGTAAATTAAAATGCCAGGCGTATTCTCTGGTCCCTCCAAATATAAAATAGAGGTGATCATAGCTGTATGTAGCCACTGCATACATTATTTTTGGAGCCCAAGATGCTTCATTAGTTATAACTGATGAATTTTGGCATGTCCAACTTAGAGGGAAAAAGCATGGGAAAAAGCAACTATCCCACAATCCTTGCGGAACTCCATTGTTTATGTTTGTGATAGTACAAAAACAGTCCTACTTCTATAACCTGACTATTTTTTTTTCATCAGTTATTTAACTATAAGAGACCCTCGGCACATAGCTGTTTAGTTTTCTCAGGAATCTTGAATGAGTTTCTTTGTTGAAATAGTTTTAAACATCAAATAGAGTGTGTATGTTGGATCACTCCTACCCACAACCATGTGGCCATTCTCAAATAACGTATATTACTGTGATTTAGCACACCCTTCTACTGTTCTGTTCAGTTATTTCTTTCTTGATCACACCCAAAAGAATGTTGTTCCTCTGGTCAAATGCATATATATATATATATATATATATATA
>WNWU01013815.1:20002863-20054174 GCA_012654045.1 Ptyas mucosa
TATATATATATATATATATATATATATATATATATATGTTGTATAAACTTTTTACATATAGTATAGAGAACTTTTCTCATTCAGACAAATAAATTCTGTTGGGTTATTATTTGTTTGTTTGTTTGTTTGTTTGACCTATGCCAACAGTCCCCAACCTTTACAGCTTGGCGGCCCGGTGGGGGCCTGCCCACCACTCGTATAAGTCAAACTGTGTGCATGCATACTTGCACACCAGCCTGCCACTGATGCAAATTGTTAGTTTGTAAATCCATAGCATAAAGTATATTATATTTGCAAAGTAATTTTTTTTAAAAAATTGATTTATATGCTGCCCTTCTCCGGAGACTCAGGGCAGTTTACAATGCGTTAAGCAATAGCCTTCATACTTTTGTATATTTATACAAAGTCAGTTTATTGCCCCCACAATCTGGGTCCTCATTTTACCGACCTTAGAAAGGATGGAAGGCTGAGTCAACCTTGAGCCTGATGAGATTTGAACTTGCAGTAATTGCAGGCAGCTGAATGTTAATCACAGTGCCTTAGTCTACTGCACCACTCGGGCCCATTAATTGTACTTTGTAAGCCAAAAGTTCATTATATTTCTGTAATATTTTAATCACATTTACTACCAAAATCTAGTCAACAATTTAAAACCAACAGGGTGAAGGGAACCAGACATGTTAACATTATTTCTAAACAGACTGTGGTCAAGTGTAGGGAAGAAATAAAAACTGGGAGACCAATGGATAAGGTAAGTAAAGGGAACATTTATTTATTTTTTGGCCTAGGATGTTGCTTTCCATTGCCACTGCATCAAGGAAGAAATGATTCAATCCTCTGTGTGAGGGCTCACAGAAAACGTATTGGAATTTGGCACAAGATTTGACTCTCAAACTGACACCCAGTTTTCCACTTCAGACATAGTTCCCATTGTGAGCCTTTTGCTTTGTAGAATTTTCTTTGCCTTCTCACTCTCCCCAGCTTCTCAATTTCAGTAATAGATGGTTTCTGAAGACCTTAAATTCTCAGCTACCTTTGATTAGTCATGCCTACTAAGCTTCAGAAGTTGTTCTTCAATTACACCATTGGCTGACGTACTCAAAGTTTAATTACACAGAACAGTTTTACTGAATTAAAGCAAATTTTCAGAACTTGTTTATTTTGGACATGAGAAACTAAACAAATAAGGAAGGAAGAGCTTTACATAACAATTCAACCAAGTTTAAACTTGGACTTTTGTTGACAGCAACAAATCACTTGCAAGGTTCACTAATAAGGAAGATTAAGACCACTTGACCTAAGCAAAGATCAGACTAAAACTGTGGATCTTTTTAAATCTCAGTCTTCTTTTATTTTTAACAGAGGCAAGTATGAATAAAATGTGCTATACAAAGTTTTACAATTATTGATTTTTAACACATGTTGAAATATTGATTTATTTAGAATTAAAGTTGCCTCCATTTTATAGAGTACTTCTCTAAAGTATTAGCTTTGACCTTCAGTTAAGTATCTCATTCAAGTTCAACTTCATATGCAATGATATATTTTGCCCAATGTTGACCTAACTTCATAGCCTATTTAGTGGGCTCTTGGTGTCCATAATTAAGCATTTTAACAGCTTTTAAAAATATGTTAAGTGATTATTAGCATGTGTTATGTTTGGTTAATGTGTTATGTTATTCTCTTTCATTCTGCACAATTCTACACAACAAAAGATATCCTGCATAAAAGAAATAAAAATAAGGTCAAGGAATATCAATTTAACCCTGCACAGCTTTTTTTTACTTTTGCTTGAGTAATATTGCATTGACAAATTATGGGGCCCTATAATGTTATTATATATCCTTTGGGAATGGGAAAAGCAACTGAATATGCATGGTTGTGGAGCACAATAAAAGCCTAGGTGTCAGGCCAAAGCCCAAGGACAACACAGAGAGATCCAATCTAGTTCAATCATTCATTTGTTTAAGTTAATAGGCAGAATCTTGTTAAACTAAAGCTATATAACGTTCAAACCTACTACTAGATATATTAAGATGGATTCTAGAGGGTGGCTACCCTGAACTTCTTCCTCTCTCACCTATTCAGCTCAGGTTTGCCCAGTCTATTATTCTGGGCTTCTCTCAAACCTCTGTGTTGCCAAAACTTTTATCCACTGATTCTCCAGATACACATTCCAGCACATCAGGCTTGTTCTAAAGCAAGCTTCTCAAACTGGTGGCCCGTGGGCCGGATGCATCACACAGAGGCCATGCCTACCCTGGCTCTGCAACAGCAAAAAAGTCATGATACGTCATGATATGTGACGCAATTGAGTTTGACATCGTGTTCTAAAATGTTATCTTTGTTTACTTCCTAAATGAAGAATAGGCCAAGAATAGGATAACCCTAACTCTAGGATAAGACTAAGAGATATCCACTGTCAGCAATTAAATAGAATGCTAACTGCCCCTTGGAATGGAACATTCACAGCAGACCTGAAGGCAAGGATGTGCAATCTTTGAGAAACTTGGAGTTATATTCTTCAAATGAGTTTTTTTTCCAGCCTGCAACAATTGCAGCCTTGGGAGGGTTAGTATACTATGGCAGCAGCCAGGAAGTTGGATCAGGATTGTCAAACTATTAGTATACATTTCTAGCTACATTAGAAGTTGGACATCTTTGAAGTAAGAATGAAATAAAGATGTAATGAATATTATATGAAGCAATAATAAAAGGTAAGGAAGATTTAGAAGTATAAACATGTTTGAACTGTATTGTTAATAGTGAGTATTTAGGGTAAGAATTGTGAAATGTACTATGAGGTATTAATTGAATCAAGATTTAAGGTGGATTAATAGAAGGGTAATTGCTTTGATTAAGTTAATATGAGTTAGCTTTCTATAAGATGGTAATAGTTGAGATATGTGATAAGTGTTACGGCTAAAATAGAATATATAAAATTTTGTTAAAGATGAACAAAAAATTGAACAAATTTATGAGCGGATCAATGTTCTGTTCTGAAAAGATGTATTGTATGTTTATTTGTGTGTTTTAAATTTTTTTAAAAAAAATAGAAGTTGGGCATCCTTATTTTCCTCACCTGTAAGCCAAATGTTTGTCACCAATTATTATTCTGGGATATGTCGGAAGGAAGCTGAGCATCACATGTCCTACCCTGCATGATTTTATCTGATTTACAGAGATCGCCATTTGACATTTTTCATGGCACCTTAAAAGTAAAATGCATGAAGTTCCTCAAAGGTGTGGGGGGGGGGGGTTATTGTTGTTGTTGTTTGCTGTTGTTTTTTGTTTTTGTTTTGCCTAATACAGTGATTTTCAGCCTTGGCAATTTTGAGGTTATGGACTTCAACCTCCCAGCCTACTGGCTGGAGAATTCTGGGAGTTGAAATCTTAAAATTGCCAAGGCTAAGAAACACTGGGTAATATCTAGCATCAGCTAAATAGAAATATAGGTTTGAGAAGTATTGTAAAGTTAAGCATCCCATACAAGATTCATTTATTATTTTTAGAAAGACCTTTCTTCAGCAACAACAGGAAAAAGTGAATTAGCTTTTTTTGGAAAATTATCTGGAAATAGCCTTTCAGTTTAAAAACATATTCATGATTTTTAACAGATGACTATTTTAAACCATAGAATGATAGCCTGATTGTGCTGTTTGACTATAATTTATGGACTTTTCTCATTTTTATTTCTGGAGACACATTTATAGAAAAGAAACTTTGGTAAGAGAATTGGCTAGCAAATTGTTGAACATTTTTTCCAAAACTAGAATATATAAATGGCTAATAGCCTTGGCCTACACATCAGATCAATGGAATCCACATCTAAACTTTGATTATAGGAACACCCATGTAGAAAAAAGAACAAAAATAAAATATTGCTGGCTACGTAGAGTTGCTGCCTGAATGTCTTTCCTATGATGAATTCCAGAGAGCCTTCACTACTCATTTTGTCCTGGTAATAAAGCAGCAAAACACTTCTATGATGCCCTAACTATAAATCCATCATTGATTCACAGCAGTCATCGTAATCATAGCATTCAAGGTCAGGATGTTTTTAAAGTAATGATACTAATTTGGTGAAGAGAACTTGCTGTCTTGCCCTATTCCCCATCTCTCTTTTTTAAATGAATAGTGGCCAATGAAGAAAGATTTGTTTTGGGTTGTATTCTCAACTGCTTTAGCTATATTTGCTATGCCATTAGCAGTGGGAGAAGTTTAAAAACTTCAGAGTGCAAAAGCCGAAAAACTACATCAAATAAGACAATCAATGTTTATATTTAATACTATAGAAATTTAACCTCAAGTGAAGTCTCACGTAATATCTAGTAACAGATACAGTACGTTAACTACCACACACATTAACATTAAAAACAGATAATTGCTGTATCTTGTAGAACAGAGTGAAGAATTGATAGCCCTCCCAATGTTACTAACTCCCATTGTTTCACACCTTTAAGCATATTGACTGGGAATTCAGAAAACTGTTGGAAAATAAGAAAATGTATTAAGAATGCAACCCAACATCTGTCTATTCAGAACCTTATCCAACTAAGTTCAAGGCATTCATTTTGAGGTACGTAAGAAAGCTACATATACAGTTTTTTTCCCAAAACTTAGTTTGTCCATCATCAACTGAAGAATAATTGAAACACAGGCCTTCACAATATTGCTGATGGATTTAATGGCACCAAGTGTCAGATGCTTTCTTTGAAGCTCACTAGCAACTGCCATAACTGGGGGGGGGGGAGATTTGGAAGGGCAAGAGAGCTGGAGGTATGAAGAAATGCTGTGGGAATTAAGGGAGTATGGATACTAACAAGAACCAGAGCTGTCAAACTGAGCCATCTTCCTGCCTTCAAGGATACTGACCCTGGGGAAGGAATTTACAATCTCCAAAGTCACCTGGTTCCCAAAACATCAAATGATACCTGATTGGACTGCTACCATGGGGGGAGGGATTTGGAACGTAGGGATTACTGTCAATTTGTGATTTTCACATGGATTTTCCTCAGAGCATGCCTCGCTTGTGCTGCACCCAGTTTCCTAGTAAAAATATTTTTCTCTTATACCTATGGAGTCAAGGTTTGTTCTTTCCTAGGAGCAAAGCTGGGGTCAGTATGACAGTAGGCAAGCTCTGCTGTAACGGTCAACCTGGAGACAAATGTCTACCAAGAGGACCAAGCAAAAGATGTCAAGCCATGAAAGTCACTTAGTGGAACCCTGGTGAAACCCCACCATCCCAAGGAAGAGAATTGAACATGTGGAGATGCTGCACCCAGTTCCCTAATAAAAGTACTTTTTCTCTAACACCTATGAAGTCAAGGGCCGTTCTTTCCTAGGAGCAAAGCTGTGGGCAGTCTGACATCAAGGCTCATTTTAGCCAACCAACCAAAATCATAGAAGAAGCTTTATAGTAGTAACTGTGAGAGGATCTTGGAGTCCTAGTGGACAACTATTTAAATATGAGCCAGCAATGTGCTGCAGCTGCAAAAAAGCCAACACAGTTCTAGGCTGCATTAACAGAGGGATAGAATCAAGATCACATGAAGTGTTAATACCAATTTATAATACTTTGGTAAGGCCACACTTGGAATCCAGTTTTGGTCCCCACAATGTAAAAAAGATGTTGAGACTCTAGTAAGAGTGCAGAGAAGAGCAACAAATATTATTAGGGGACTAGACACTAAAACATATAAAGAACAGTTTCTGGAATTGGATGTATCTAGTTTAATGAACAGAAGGACTCGGGGTGACATGATAGCAGTCTTCCAATATCTCAGAGGTTGCCCCAAAGAAGAAGGGGTCAATCTATTCTCCAAAGTACCTGAGGGCAGGACAGGAAGCAATGGATGGAAACTAATCAAGGAGAGAAACAACTTAGAACTAAGGAGAAATTTCCTGACAGTTAGAAAAATTAATCAGTGGAACAAATTGCCTCCAGAAGTTGTAAATGCTCCAACACTGGACGTTTTTAAGAAGAGATTTGTCTGAAATGGTATAGGGTTTCCTACCTATTGCAAGAGCTCCCATACTGGCACTAAATACACTTGAATATACTAAAACTGAAAAGCAACTTTGCAACTTGCACCTGATTGCAAAGTCATATTTAGAGGTTTAATTAATTGGGAGGGTCCAAAGTTAACTGCATCATACAGATTGTCTTATCCTAATGACAACTGTGAGAGGTTGCATGATCTATAAAAACCATGTACAGTGGGGCAGTTACAGAAAAAAAGAATCTGGCACTGAACATCCTGGAAAATATGGCAAAAAATGATTAGCAGGAAATAGTGTGTTTCATTCAAATTACACATCTCTGAATGTATGTTAAAATAGTTCTAAATGAGAGTCGCATATTCCATTAAGACAATCAAAGCTAGGGAAATATGCAGTCCTCGTACATCCGAAGCATCCTTTTGCTTTCAAGTCCTGAAGCATTGCAGAGCTCTGATGAGAAACATATAACACATAAACATACACATGTACAAACAACAACAACAATAATAATGAAAAGTAATTCGCTCACACTGGCAAAATTACTAACTTTGCAGATATAGGAATAGCAAAAGCACTTAGACTTATATACTGCTTTACAGTGCTTTACAGCCCTCTCTAAGCTGTTTTCAGAGTCAGCATATTGCCCCCAACAATTTGGATCCTCATTTTACCCACCTTGGAAGGATGGAAGGCTGAGTCAACCCTGAGCCTGATGAGATTTGAACTACCAAATTGTAGCCGGCAGCCGGCAGCCAGCAGGCAGCGGAAGTAGTCTGCAGCATTGCACTCTAACCACTGCACCACCATGACTCATATAGAGGATGTTAATGGATTATGATGTTCCATGAGAATACATGTAAGACAAATGTAGAGCAAATAGAAGTTGTTATCCCTAATTTCTGCTATAAGAGGATTAAATAAATGTAATTTCTCTTGTCTTATTTAATCTTTATAGCAATTCTTTAATTCAAGTTTAACAAAAAGTGAATTTCATCCAGAGGCTGGTTAATAAGCCATTATTTGTTTTACTTTATAAAAATGATGTGATTATCCCTTCCCTGGTACAAAGTGGTCTTCAATGGAATCCATCAGTCACTTATTGCAGCAAAGAAAATAATTATAGTAAAATAAAAGTTGTATTTACAAAATGATGTGCCAATGATCTGCATAATTGGAAAATAAACAGCAATCAGACCAAATAAATTAAGAGTTCTAAATGGTTAGGAATTGTTTTTCAACCTCTTAATGCTTAGAAGAAGAATAAACTATTTCATCTTGAACCCAAAATACTTCCAATGCAATAATTAGATGTTTTTATCCTTTGTGGAAGTAATCATGTTCTGTTTCAGCCACACTATTCAGGGCCAAAGTGCTGAACCTAATACTTTGTACCACAGGCAAAAATCTGTGTCCATAAAAAGATGCAAAGAAACTTGGAAGTAATTCAATACAGATTTTTAAGAACAATGCTCCATGTTCCTCAGTGTATTTCAAGTACAGGCTTGAGGCTGGTGCTTGGTTGCATGTCGATAAAGGTTGTCATGAGGATTTGATGATTGAAATATTGGCTAAATTAATTTGTGGAATGAGGAAAAAAATCCTTAAGCCAGTAAATCTTTCATGATACATTTGGTTCCTCATGAAAAAATATATGTGAGGATCTGATTCTACTTATTGTGGATTTTCAGCTCAGTTTTTAATAACTCTGGAGTTTCAAAGGTGAGAGTTGAAATACAGAATATGATCATGGAAAGCCATATAATGAGGACATCAATATATTATTAATTTATTATGAACTGAAAGTGAGAATTTTCTAGAATCTTCTGTAATACAAGAAAATGTAGATGGGAAATACTGTTTGAGGATAGACAATTTTAGGTGTCTGATTTGTAAGCTTCTCAGGCATTAAAAAACAGCTTCATGTGGAATGACTTTAGCAGCTTAAGTAGATTCTTCAGTGAATGCTTATCCATCCAAAACAGTAAGAATAGCAGAGCAATTTAGACTGAATTGGTGGTCTTTAAGTTCCTCACCCACCCCGCTTAGATGCTTTTTATCCTTAAATGAGTCACAAAATGCTCTTCAATCTAATTTTTAACCATCTTCTCATATGTGTCAAGGTATGCAGATTATTTGTGGTTCTGTCTCCTGCGCTTGATTTAGTTAGTTTAGTTTAGTTTTATTAGATTTATATACCGCCCTTCTCCCTGAGGGGACTCAGGGTGGTGAACAGGCAAAGATAAAAGACAAAGATACAAAATTTAAAAACCAATTAAAACCGAATTAAATGATTGCCCCAACAATTCAGAACCCGTTTTTTTTAAAATATGTAAATCCTGAATCTAAAAATTTGGATTATGAAATTAAAATTTTCTTACAAAGAGGGGAGAGATTATGCCAGGCCCGCCTGATGGAACAAAAAAGTTTTTAACTCATGGCGGAAAGCACGAAGATCCGGGATCTGCCGAATCTCTGGGGGGAGATCGTTCCAGATAGTGGGTGCCCCCACAGAAAAGGCTCTCCCCCTGGGGGCCACCAGTCGACATTGTTTGGCCGATGGCACCCGGAGGAGCCCCTCTCTATGGGAGCGTACCGGTCGGTGGGAGGCTATTGGAGGTAGTAGGCGGTCCCGTAAGTACCCGGGTCCTAAGCCATGGAGCGCTTTAAAGGTGGTAACCAACACCTTGAAGCGCACCCGGAAGACCACCGGGAGCCAGTTCAGCTCGCGCAGGAGCGGTGTCACATGAGAGCGCCATGTCACCCCCATCACCACCCGTGCGGCTGCACTCTGTGCCAGTTGGAGCCTCCGGGTGCTCCTCAAGGGGAGCCCCATGTAGAGAGCAGTAGTAGTCCAGGCGGGAGGTAACAAGGGCATGAGTGACCGTGAGTAAGGAGTCCCGATCCAGAAAGGGGTGCAACTGGCGGATCAGGCGAACCTGATGAAAAATCCTCCCGGTCACGGCCGTCAGATGCTCTTCTAAGGACAGCCGTGAATCCAGGAGGACACCCAAATTGCGCGCCCTCTCTGTGGGGGCCAATAATTTAAGACACATTTTTAAAATTTTCTCTTTGTAGAAAACATTCTGTACTAACTTAACAGTGAGAAAACATGAGATTCTTTTTCTTTTCTATTCTATTCTATTCTATTCTATTCTTCTCAGATATTTGAGATTATTAGCTCGTCTTTGCAATTTTGTATTTGTAACTTGACAAACTACAAATAAATAAATGTGTACCTTTTTAACTTTGAAAATAAGATAAAAGTTGCAATGGAACTCTGAAAAACTTTTGTATGTTAAATGTTTGGAATGCAAAAAAGAAGAAACATTCAATGACAGATAATCCTTTATGTTCTCTTTTTACTTTTTCTGATTAGCTCTTTCTGCTGAAGTATATGTAACAACTACTACAACTACTTTTAAAGGCTCTCCAGATGATTAAAACATCCTGCTTGCTGGCATGCAGTTATATCTATTATTGAGCTTTTTATGTTGTTAGTTCATCCCTTTTTTTAGCCACATAGGGAAAGGCTATATTTGAATCCTTTCAAAGATTTATAGAAAGAAACAGCAATTTGCATAAGAATGTGCTTAGGAATCTAAGTACTGTAGCGTAAGAAGGAAAAACTGACTTATTTCTCCCCCTCCCCCAAAAAATCCCATCATGCAGTGATTTCCTGAGTTATTTTGTCCAAAATGTGTCATTTTGCTCTTAAACTTTAAGGAAAATTGTATCATTTCCTCTTTTATACAAATCAACAAAACACTCATTCCCTTTTTCATAAGGAATAAACAGAGCCACCAAAAATCCATGTTTAATCAAAATGAAAACATTTTTTGGGGATGTAACATCTTTGTTTGAATTCAGCTTCAATATATACTTACTAGAGAGTAAAAAACATTTAGATCCATGGGAATGTCTTTTAGCTAAACACAAATAGGGTTTGTACATACCATATGTGGTGGGAGAACTCGGGATAAAATACAGTTGGAAAAATGCTATTAAATAAATGAGCCAGAGCTGCGTGAAGCTTTCCACTCCTTTCTGTAGCTTCTTGTTGGGCAGAAAATACATGAAAATATACTAAAAGCACTCAAATAGATTTAACATCATTTTTAAAAAGGAATGTGTTCAAAAATTTATTCCTTCAAAATTGTGTGTGGGGGGTGTGTGAATGAAAACTTTGATTCAATCCACATGTGATGAATCATCATTGCTCCTTTCACAAAACCTTTAAGTCTTCTTCTCTCTCTCTCCCCCCCCACCACCAATTAAAAGGAGACCTGGCTGACCTGACACTTCAGAAATGAATAAAGTAAAAGTCTACTTCAAAATCTGGTTAAAGAGAAATTATGGTCTTTCTATGTACAATGTTTTATTCATCATGAAAAATTGAAGTCTGAGTAATAAACAATATTTCTTTAGGGTTGGGTTACATGAATACATGAAATGGTTGTTGAGAATGCCTGCATCAAGATAACTGGGAATGAAAACTAGTGTAGAAACAGAAAAATTGCACCCATGGTTGGACTGCATTTAAACTCATTAGATGATGCCTCTCTCCTTGAAAACATAGATGACAACATTTGGACAGAGTTTGCATTAAAAGATGGACTGAGAAAAATAATCGCACTATATTTTAAAATTTCATTAAATAAAAGAAAATACATATTGTATTTTATCAAAGATAATATAGATTTTCATTCTCTAACTAAATGTTACAGTAGAATGAAGATATGAAAACCAAGTAGCGGAATATAATGTTATTAACACAGAAAAGTTTTTTGGCCCTTTAGATATATATTTTAAAGCTTCAACATGGAATCCAATCTGTAAGCTATCTGTGTTATTGCAGCATGAGGCATAAAAAGAGGATTTTAGTTAACTCTGAGACAGGATTTATGCTGCCACAGATTTTAATGAAATCTGCCACAGATTTCAATGAAATAAATCTCTGATGCTTACAATATCTATGGACCCACTTTTCTTAATAAGATAGAATTTAATACTGTGGTGCTGAACCTACATTTCTATGACCAGGTCTAAAGTAGAGAAATAGCTAAGAACCTTCATTTTACTTACTTGTTGTCCTACAAATTCCTTTTATGGATATTGGAAAATGTGTTGACCTAAATGCCAAACAAATAATTTTGACAAGTATATTATTTAAACAGCACATTCTTCTAAAATTAGCAAATAACATAATCATTTTCCAAAAAAACAAATTCTGCCTCCACACAAATATTTATGCTAAGTTAATTATTTTTGAAACATTTCATTTTCATGTTTATATTTTTCCCATGTTGGTTTTACTGGTTGTTTTAGATTTTAGCTGTATTATATAATTTGTAAGGGCTTTAAGTTTTGAAAACTGTAATAAAACTGTTATAAATATTAAATAACAGTAATAATTCCACCACAGACCAAATTAGATATGACAGTACTATAATTCATACATAAGCACTTTCATTGCACCTTCCTCTCAGGATTGCACTTGCAGTACTCTTGGGTTTAATTTCCATTACTCAGCCTTATGAAAGCAGTTGAGGGAAATCAGCAACTTCACATTGGTAGAGTTGAATGACTGGATGAAGTCATTCTTGGGAAACAAATCCAATTCTATTCAGCACTAAGTTCCACTTCTTATCTGAAACACTACATTTCTACCCCCAATCCACACAAACATACCATTCCTTAGATATTAAAGACTGGCTTTTTCCTCGAGCCCTGGCATTGGGGAGGGAAGGTTCTCTCACCTGACCAAATCTTGATCTTTTTTTCATTGTGGGGGGATTGATGTTTTAATGAGGATTTTTTAACTAATTGTTTTTTTTTATTGTAAGATGCCCATATTTGATTGGCTTTCTATACTTTTGATTACATAAATAAAGAAGATCTTCACTGCAGTTTTTTAAGCTGGCAAAGGTGGGGCATGTGACCTTTCTTGAAAACCTGATCAACTCATGCACACAAGGACAAAGGTGCGGAGGGGGGGAGTACTCTATGTATATAGTACCTGACTAAGCTCCTTCTAAGTGCCACTTTTCCAGTAACCTCTAAGTATCAGAACATTTATTAGTTGATATTCTTCCTCGAATTCAACTCAGTATATATAGAAGGCCTTCTGCTTTTCAAACCAAGAATTGTTTATTGACTTATATTAGCTTTCATTGGTATGTTATGTTTACCCTACTCTATTCCACTGGAACATTTGGCAGAACATTTAGCTGGTAGAGTTTATATTGATCATAAGACTTGCCATGTTTGTGACAAGTAGAATGGAAGAAGACAGGAAATAACACATGGCAGTTTGAAGAAAGGAAAAAGGATCAATGTATTGCATATATAAGAATGAGATTTTTAAAAGGAGAAGGCATTTATCTCTTTTTAAAAGGCTAAAGCATTAAGCTGAACAAAAACGACAGTTCATCTCTTGTATACTGGAAGATACTGGAAAATTGAGCCGAATTATTTAATAATTTTAATAATTTTAATTGATGTTTGTCTTGTGCTTTTAATAGGCTGTACACCGCCCTGAGTCCTTCGGGAGAAGGGTGGTATAGAAATAAAATTATTATTATTATTATTATTATACAACAATGTGATTTAACCTACATTTTTTGTGTGAGATAGTTTACGGTGTAATTTTCAAACTCTTCTTGCTGCTCACAACTGAAGAAGCTAGATTCTCACTGAGTCTCATAGTCAGATTTATTGAGAGGATGAAGTGATTACACTGAAGAATCCTGGAAATTAGTGTACTTTAGCTCTCAGCTCCCAGCTAGTACATTAAGATGTGGCTTTCTTGATTCCTTTGACCTTCTTTCTGACTGCTCTTGACACAGGGGAGATGTTACTTCCCATTTGCTTGGCAAGGAGAAAGGCGTGTAATCTGTTCTGTTTCTCCTCCTTTTTGCAAACGTCTATTCCAGGGGTGAAATATTCCCGGTTCGGACCGGATTGCCCAATCTGGTAGCGATAGAGGCGGGTTGTTCAGAGAACCAGTAGCAAAAATCCCTGCCCCCTCCCCCCCCCAATTGCCCAGCTGAGCCATGCAATCATCAGAGGCTTTTTTTTTATTTTTAAAAGCATTTTTTAAACAACCTCTTCAGCCGAAGAGGTTGTAGAAAAATGGTTTTAAAAGTAAAAGAAAAAAAAAAGTTGGCCACGCTCACTCAGTCATATTACCCCCACCACCAAGCCATGCCCACAGAACCGGTAGTAACAAAATTTACATTTCACCACTGATCTATTCTCTTTCTCATGTTCAGTTAATTCCATTATAAAAGTTATTAGAGAAACATATGTGTGTGTGTGTGTGTGTGTGTGTGTGTGTGTGTGTATAGACATATATACATATATATACTGTGTTTCCCCGAAAATAAGAAAATAAGACTGTGTCTTATATTTTTTGAACCCTGAAATAAGCACTTATTACCATGCGCTCAAAAGCCCAATTGGGCTTATTAACAGGGAATGTCTTATTTTGGGGGAAACGGTATATCCAGTTGTGCTCCTAAGTTTACATACCCTGGCTGAATTTATGATTTCTTGGCCATTTTCCAGAGAATATGAATGATAACACAAAAACTTTTCTTTCACTCATGGTTAGTGTTTGGCTGAAGCCATTTATTATCAATCAACTGTGTTTACTCTTTTCCAATCATAATGACAACAGAAACTACCCAAATGACCCTGATCACAAGTTTACATACCTCAGTTCTTAATACAGTGTATTGCTCCCTTTAACATTAATGACAACTTGAAGTCTTTTGTGGTATGTGTGGATGAGGCTCTTTAACTTCTCAGATGGTAAAGCTGCCCATTCTCCCTGGCAAAAAGCCTCCAGGTCCTGTATATTCTTGGGCTGTCTTGCATGAACTGCACGTTTGAGATCTCCCCAGAGTGGCTCAATGATATTGAGGTCAGGAGACTGAGATGGCCACTGAAATGGCTTCAGCCAAACGCTAACCATGAATGAAAGAAAGGTTTTCATGTTATCATTCATGTTGTCTCCAAACAAGACAGCTGTAATATACAGTATAACTTACTTATTGTTCATCATGATGTAAAACACTCTAGTTTGCTGAAAACGACCACAAAAAGAATTTGCAACACAGGCTTCAAGAAATCCATTGTCATGCCATCAATCTGCTAAACAACTAATTCCCACAACACTATCAAACTATTTACTAACACTGTATTACTATTATTCTTCTCATCCTTCCTATCTCCTCCCACTTATGACTATAACCATGTTGCTTGTATCTTTACAAGTTATATTGTTTTATTTGTTTATTTGTTTCCTAGTATGATTTGATTGCTTATTAGTAACCTATGACTATCACTATTGTATCTTATGATTCTTGATGAATGTATTTTTCCTTTTCTTTTGAGGAGAATTTTGAGCTTATGCACCAAAGACAAATTCCATGTGTGTCCAAGCACACTTGGCCAATAAAGAATTCTATAAGTGAAGCAGTGGTGGGATTCTGCCAGTTCCAGGTGGTTCGGCTGAACCGTTTGTTAAATTGCTGGCTCACCCTGCCCTTTGCTCCGCCCCTCCGCACCACTATTTATTGGCCTTGGCCCTCGCAGCACACAAACCATTTGTTAAATTGCTGGCTTGCCCACCCCTCCCCACCACTATTTATTGCCAATAAATAGTGGTGGGCGGGGCGGGGTGGGGCGGGGCGAGGGGTGGGCGAGCCAGCAATTTAACAAACGGTTCGGTGGTTTTTTGTAATTTATTGGCCTCGCAGCACACTGAACCATTTGTTAAATTGCTGGCTCGCCCACCCCTCACCCCGCCCCACCCACCAATATTTATTGGCCTTACTTGCAGTGTTGCACAGCTTGCCTGCAGTTATTCTTTGTCTCCTCGACCATGTGGCCCAGCCTGCTTTCCTAACTTTGCCTGCGGCGGTCTCCCATTCTGTTCCCAAATGTCCACCTCGGACTGCCCCCAACTGCTCCAGCAGCAGAACAGGCAAGTACAGCTGAGTGCTGCCCTCAGGGAAGTGGGGCTGGGAAAGATGGTCGACCTGCACCCACACAGCTGCCAGCCACAGACTACCCCCATCCGAGCACCTCACTAGTGGCTGGCTGTCGCGTGGCTAGTGAGGTGCTTGGATGGGGTGGCCAGCAGCAATGAGCCGCTGGCTACCCCATCCAAGCCCCTTGCTAGTCACGTGGCCGCCAGCCACTAGCAAGGTGCTTGGATGGGGATAGGCTGCGCTCAGCGGCCGCATGGCTAGCGAGGCGTTTGGATTGGGTGGCCAGCGAGGCATTTGGATCAGGTAGCCAATGGCTGGTGGCCACTGGCTACCCCATCCAAGCATCTCGGCCTGCCGCCGACCTAGCAGGACTGTCCTGTGGCCACCTCCCACCTGCACGGCTCCAGCCTACCCTACCCCATCCAGTTGCTGGGGGACACGTGTGACTTTTCTCGCCTCGGAACACTGGCTGCCCAGACTGCAGCCGATGGTCCGCATCGTAATGGGCTCCAGGAGGAGGAGGGGTGCCATCTGCCCCATTACAAAGCTCAGTAAGAGTAACCAGAGCAAGCTGCAGGTGCACTGCGCACACACAGTGGGGCGCAGGCTTAAGGTGCCACCTCCAGGCCCAGGGGTGACCCGATTGTGTGGTAGGTGCACTGCCGCCGCCGTCCGGATGGGAGTGGACATAGGGAGATAGTGAGAAAGAGAGATGACGGAGAGAAAGGGGGGGAGAAAGAGATGGAGAGAAAGAGAGATGAAGGAGAGAAAGGAGGGAGAAAGAGAGATGGAGAGAAAGAGAGATGAAGGAGAGAAAGAAAGAGATGAAAGAGATGAAAGAGACCCACAGAGATACCTGTTTAAAAGAAAATACTAGGAGCCACAAAACCTGGGTGGGAGTAAGTGATATGAAGTTGGCAATGCCCAGCCAGGTTTAAGGTTGTGTTTAAGTGTAGGTCAGGGTCTGCAACTTTAAACACTCTAAACACTTTAAATACTTTAAACACTCAACCATGTAGTGTTTAAGGTTGAGTGTTTAAAGTTGCAGACCCCTGACCTACCCCATCCGATCGCTTCACCCTGCAGCCAGCCCTGTAGGCCTGCGCCCGCCTCCCACCTGGGCAGCAGCGGCCTACCTACCCCAGTTGTATCACCTTGCCTTGCAGCAAGCCCGAACACCCACCTAGGACTGCCTCCGACTGCTCCAGCAGGTCATTTTTATTTAATTAACTTAATTAAGAATGCTGCAATGGGCATAAATGATGACCGGTCAAAAGTGCGAGGACCTATCAGAAATCACTTTTTTCAGCCCTCTGGGTAGTCCCTATGTGCATATGGACTACTCAGAGGGCTGAAAAAGTTATTTTTGACCGGTCCTCACACTTACGACTGTCTTCACATTTTATGTTTTGTGCCCTATCTTGTCACCGTGATGAAGAGAAATAGTTGTGAAATGAGTGACAAGATTGTTAAGAATGCTGCAATGGGCATAAATGTGAGGATGGTCATAAGTGCGAGGACCGGTCAAAAGTGTGAGGACCAGTCAGAAATGACTTTTTTCAGTCCTCTGAGTAGTCCATATGCACATAGCCACCCCATCCCGTCACATGACCAGCTAGCCATGCCCACCCAGTCACACGACCACCAAGCCACACCCCCAACTAAGCCATGCCCACAGAACCGGTTGTTTAAGAAATTGAATCCCACCACTAAAGTGAAGCATATTCCTTTGTGTTAAACCAATCTCATCCTTTGAAATGTTTGCAAGCCTGATTACTGTTCCAGTTGTTGGCACAATGGTCTGCACAATTAGATAAGCCAGAAATCAGCTTCAGATTTCAAAGATGCAATGTATATCACTGTGTAGAGATGCTTTGTAGTAGATAAGATCTTTCTAAGAGTGACACCTGGACAGGGAGAGCTTCCTGTTCAGAATTCTTTTAAAAACCTGGCCACATTTACCCAATATGGCAAAATCCAATTTGAATATTTTAACAAACTATACATGTATAATGTATACTTATTTTAGTACTTCAAAATGCATCTTGAAATTACATAGTTGTCGAGCCCAGCTATAGCTCGACAACGCTAATGCGCAAATGAAGTGGAGGACGCGGAGAACGGGATGAACCTGCATTCACCTGCATTCACAAATGGTGTTGGTGGCATGGGGTGTTAGGCGGTCGCACGTGGGGTGGGGGATGGCGGATACAGCGGTGTAGGGTTGCTGTGTATTGACTCACTGCTGGGTTGCTGCAGGCACCGGGATAGTGAACGGCATTTCCGGGTGGAGCCGATTGCCAGCATCACTTGTTAGGAGATGTGGGCGGTGTTTTAAACATGACGTTTCTGGGGCAGGTTATTTAACCGCTCCATCCCAGCTAGCTGTAGCGCTAATTTCATTTCGTTCTGAGATTGCAGCATGTGCCTGGCGCCAGCGCGCAATAAACCAGCATCATATGATAACCCGAAAGGAGTGGTATCTGTTTCTGCAGCGTTTTGCCTGGGAACCCTGAGAATAGTCTCAGATTAAACACTTGAAGCAACAACATTGTAGAAACATATTTTCAATTTCAGTCCGCTGGTTCTCTCCTAAAAGTCTTAGAATATAAACAAAGGTCAAACAAGGTTCTTCAACACAATTCCAAGGAGATGAAAGTGATATTGACTGAGAAAGAACATTTTTTCTCATGGTACCTTCATTGTAGAATGCTTTGCTATGCCTGGGCATTTTTGCTTTGTGCTGCCTTCTTGGCAAGAGATGAAGACTTTTTAATTATTTTCATGATGAATCATTAAATATACTTTATAACTTTTACTTTAAAAGTTTGAACCTTTATAAGAATATGTTTTTAACTTGAAAATATCCCAGGAACCGGTGATGTACAGAAAGATAAAATAAAAATACTTGGAACAAATACTTTAAATATAACAAGTTAAACCTGTTTTGTTCCTCAGTTTAGGGGCCTAACAAATGACTCTTCATTTGTGTTTGGTTATATCAGATATATTTTATTTTCCAATAGCATGTGGGTGTTATTGTTTAACTTAAGTTATCACTTAAGCAAAGCAAATCACTTTTTTAGATCAGGAAGAATAAATAGGCATAACATAAATATTTTCATTAAATAAATAAATTTATACAACATGGCAAACCAACAGGTTTAAGAAACCTATTCCATTCATTCTTTTTATGGCCACATCTGTCTACTCAAATGTTACCATGGAGACACGTAGTAAGCTCTTTCTTGTTTACATTTTCTCAACTCAGGCAAGCATTAACAAAAGCGACTGGAGTTAAAGTATAGAGTTATCATATTGGTACAACGTTCAGCATTCAAGGTATCAAAATCTATGCAAAAATCTGCAACTTTTCACTAAAGATAAAATTTAAAAAGCAGAGGGAAGTGGTGGGTGGAATTGTTCCCATAAGGACAAATTTGAACTCTGACCATATTTCTGGCTGAGCACTTAATCCACAGCAGTCAGTTATCAGTCACAAATACACTATAATTGCTCAGACGGTATAAAAAGGATTTATATGTCAGTAGTATGAAAGTCTCAGTTGTACTGAGCTTCAAGCATTCATTATAAAACCATTTCATATTCCTGTCAATCTGTCATTTATTTGAAGTGTCTGCCATACAGTGAGGTTAATCCAAATGAATATAAGGCCCATGTAAGACGATTTTGTTCATCTCTATAGTTCATCAGCTTGAGGAATTACTGCTTTACTAAAGCATTATAAATAAGCGAAAGAGATTCTATCTAGATTCTTTTAAACTCAATAGTTATATTTGTGTGTGTGTGTGTGTGTGTGTGTGTGTGTTACACCTCTCTTTATACTATTTTTGCCTTTGCCATTAATACTTGCAAAATGTCAAATGCCACATTACAACCATGTAAGTGATTCTAGTATATTATATTCCCCAGAATTCTTACATATAAAATACATAGTGGTAAACAAAATAGTGAGGAAAATTTCATTTATTTATTTAAGAAAACATTAAATAAAAACCTGAGATGAAAGACTCCATTTAGGAGGTTTTCTGAAGCCTTTCACCTGACATCTCCTTTTTAAAGCTTCTCATTTCAGGAAACTACAACTGTAACTATAAGAAATTATTCCAAAAACAACATTTCATCTATTATTTTCAAGTCCATATGCTATAGCAGAAACATAAGTAGACTGAGCTGCAAAATTCAATAAATCTATTGCTGGCTTTAATACAATTTCTTATTTATTGTTGGGGCGTTTCAGTCATGGAGAGTTTAAGCTGTTTCAGATTGCTAAAACAATGCAAGGAGGGACTCATTTATAGGAAATAATGATTATATTTTGAATTCTAGCCTGTTCTTTTCCAGCTCTAATAATACTTCATTTTTAAAAAGGTTTTACTTTCATAATTTGAAACATAAGCAAATAAAAGATTGAGAAAACCTGGATTGTTAACCATGAACCATTGAATTCTGGCAAAATAATAGATAACTACAACTATGATACATTAGGGCATATTATTAAGTTACGTAGGAATACCAAAGACCAAATAAGAGGTAATAGCGCCCATAATAGATTAAACGAATTAAAAGAGATATATCTGTAATCTGTAATATGTAAAACAATATGATCATCACTCCATCAGCAACCAAAACAGACTGTGGACATTTATTGCTGAAGTAAATGTAAACCAAAAATAAGTCTAAATGGCCAGAGATTGACAGGCATCTAACAATCTCTATGGCTTAGAAACAGTAGAAAGAACTGATGAACTTTAATGATAGAAAAACATTCTGACATTAAGATTCATGCACCTACTGGGAACTGATGGTGGGGATGAGACATTCACATAGAGGGGTTCCATTTCTGATTACTGTACCATATTGCTACTTCATCCGATCTCATCTGACCTCATCTCAACTCATCCTTTCTTTCAGCTTCCTTACAGAGGCCATGCATGTTCTTCCTTTTTTTCAGAAGTATACCCATCAAATAAAAATAGATATTTATAAAGTTAATTTGAATGATTCCTGTAATCCCATTTGAACCACAAATGTGTCAATGTCCATTTTCTGGTCAGAAAAGTAATGAGACATATTGGTCATACCTTGTCTCCATCTTTTACTTATCCACTTACAATCTACTCAGAGGTGGGCTGCTGCCAGTTTGCAACAGTTTGGGGGAACTGGTAATTAAGATTCTGCACAGTTCAACGGAACCAGCAAATCCCACTATTGGCTTGCCCTCCTCCTGCTCGTTTTTTGGCCTGTTTTCTGGGACATTTTCTGGGCAGTTTTGGGCTGGCTGTGGGCCAGAAATGGCCCAACAAACGGCCTGAAAATGGCCCCCAAAAGCCTGAAAAACGGCCTGAAAAATGGCCCAGAAAACAGCCTGAAAAATGGCCCAGAAAACAGCCTGAAAAATGGCCTGAAAATGGCCCCAAAACAGCCTGAAAACAGTCAAAAAATGCCCAAAAAACAGGCCGAAAAATGGGCAGGGTGGGGCCATCCAGTAGTGGGATTAGCCTCAACCGGCTGAATCCTATCTCTGCCTTTGAGGGGAGTGACCGGGAGGTGGTCACCTACCCAGTCACATGACCTACCCAGTCACATGACAAATCAGCCACACCTACTCAGCCAGAGAACCAGTTATTAAGTTTTTCAAGTCCCACAGGACTACAGGATAATAATACTAACATAGATAACAGGATTGTTTCAAACTTGGTACTGGATAGCAAATATTACAGGATTTCTGATAAACTGGATGAGTTTAAGCAAAAGCTAGATAGCAATCTATTTGGGAGAATTCAACCTGGATTTCTGTATTTACAAGAAGCTGAGAATTAATAGCCTAAGTAATTTCTTCCAACACTGTGATTCTATAATTCTGTAACTGAGTCAAAGTGTTTTAAATGCTTATGTTATTCTATTTAGGGCCACCCAAAGATTAGGCAGATGGTTAGGGTGGTACAAACAAGAGCTGGTTATCATAGCCGTTTTTGCTATTGATATTTATTGCCTCTGAAAGAAGGTTATGTATATGAGACTTTCTACCCAGATGGCAACGTAACAACTTCACAGGCCAAACATATTATGAACCTGAATTTGAAAGAATGCCATCTGTCAATTTGTTTCCAGCAACAAAATCTTTTAAGCTGTCCCTGATAATATTTGTTCAGTAACACAATTCTCAAGTATACAATATGCAGACCTTAATGAGCTACCTTGTCTTGTTTGCATTAAGAGACATTTTCCTGTGATTTGTTACAATTTTATCATTGTGATATTTTAGAAAGTTCACGCCCATAAAAGTAAAAGCCAAGTTTTCCCTGGCATCAGTGGAATATTTTATGCTTCATATGCTTTTCGTCCTGAGGCAAAACAATGGATATCAAATAACTGCCAAATCACAATTATCATTCTTCTTGCCCCCACTTACTGATGAAAGTCTTTGTGATTTGGCACTCAGGAATCATATTTACCAGGGTCATTACCAATTATTATTTTTAGATAGAATTAATGTAAATAACTCATAAAACAACCTCTCCATTTAGCTGAGTTAAATTTATATACATTCCACTCTTCAGATGAGTAATATTTATTTGTAAAGCTCCAAAAATAAAATTCATATTATAAGAGATCTAACTGCCAACTTATAATGAGCTGTCAAAGGTTAATAATCTCCAAACATTTCATGTAGACAACTCCTAATATTTAACATATTTGAGTCATTTGTCACAATAAAAAATAGACAGAAATTAGGATTTGGTTTCCATTCCTGAAAACACATATTATGGAATAAGTCCCATTGAACACATTGAGCATTGCATTGCATAATGTACATATACCACATTGGAGAGCTAATTTATACAACTGAAAAAGCTAAGACTCTTTTGACCAAGTTTAATTTATAGCTGATTTCACAGATACACCCAGGTTAAATTTTTGATAGCAATATGAAAATAGTTTGCCACTGCTGTCCAGTTTAGCTTAGAACAGTGATCTGCAATCTGTGGACCAGCACCGGGCCGCAGCATGCCAGAAACTGGGCTGGGCAAACAAGTGAAGCCCCATCCACAGGATGCAGGCAGCACACAAAACCATGCTCCCCAACTCTAACCACTTCAGTCCATGGAAAACCTCTCTTCATGGAACCTTTACCTGATGCCTAAAAGGTTGGGAGGCCACTGGCTTAGAATCTTGAGATTGCCTTGTAATCTTCCCTTCAGGTACTAATCAGGATCAATCCTACTTTTACATTTACTCAGATCAGGCAAGGTCAGGTCAGTGTCATCATCTACTGAGACTTTTTCAGATTCCTGATTACCATAACAACTTGAGGCAAAATACCCTATTTTATTCTGGATTAGTATAGTATAGTATTAGTATTCTGTATTAGTATAATATAGTATATTTCCCACATTTGAAATATACATGTTACAGTATACATACAATAACAAATACAGTACAAATTAAAATGCTTGGGAGACACTTGTTGTACCTTGACCAAGTAGCCAATGTTCTATCCAGCATCAACCAATCAGGCAATCTTAAAGCCAGTCTTCTGGAGAGTCTTTCAGTAGACCTTAGAACAGGCTTCAGCATTTTACAACCTGCAAGCCATACCTGGCCCATCAGCTATCCCTGTTGTCCCTCAGCATCAGTGACATCAGGGAGTAGGGCATTGGCAGGAAGTGTGGCATTGGTGGGGAGGTAGTATCAGCGGCAGGAGCAGGGCATCAACAGAGGGGCAGAGAATTGGGGCATTTACAAGGGTGGGGTGGGAAGCAGATCAGCAGGGGCAGGGCAGCAGCAGTGCGCCACAACAATCCGTTTCTCATATGACATTTTGGGAAAAATAATTTCCCAGTGCCCACCCCTGTCTTAGAGTGATCCTTTTCTTGAAGGTATCCAGAAGGATGATGAAAACCAAACTCTTCTGAGCCGGGAATCTTAGTTTTTGATATTTTTCTTGTCTTATTGGGGGATTAGGACTTACTATTAATTTTATCTTGAACTATATGGTCTATTTTATTTTGTTTTAAATTGTTTCTTGTATTTTAAGACTTATTATAGATCTTTTACTACTTCTATATTATGGTTGTTATTAAAAGCTGCTTCAATTTGAATGAATTTTACATTTGTGTAAGAATTCTACAGTAGTTGTTGCTTATACAGGAGTGAACCAGGGGAGTAAAGATAGAATACAGGGATAAGATGGTAGAATATTTATATATTCAACTTGCGTATAGTGGTTCACATCTGAAAGGAATCCAGTTTCTTTCTTTTTAATAAAAATTAAAAAAACCATTCAACTATTTTCCTGCTATATATTACAGCTAAAATGTTATTTGACCCCTGAAAGCAGAGAATTGTTTTAGATTTTACTGTTAACAGCCACTGAAAAGTCATCATTCCATTCCATTAAAACCGCCTTCTTTCTGCTTCACACATACATTTCTATTTTAACAAATATGAATTAAAAAGTCAGCAAGTAACCATATATTATAAGCACCAAGAGTACAAAATGTATTTATAATTTCAGTTGACTTAATGGCTTTATTTTCTTACAATTACTTTTTTTCTCCTGGTTTTTTTTTAATTCTCTGTCTTTTATTAGCGTAGATTCTCAGGTAGGCTCTCTCATCCACAAAGGCAAAAAAAAATTATTTTGCAAACTCTCCTCTATTCACAGAATGGAGATTCAAGCCATTCTTTTTAATCTCATAATTACCTCAAAATAAAGAAAAATGGTTATTATTGTATTTATAATAAGATAATACTACTGTGTCAGGATTTATAGGTAGATACATATGACGCATAAGAAACAGAGAAAGAGAGAAAAAGCTATTTAATTGAGTAATAATTAAATCCTAAAAATTAATTTATACTTATTCTGTACATATTTAAATATTTAAAAACACATTGTCACATAATGCAGATTCATTCTTTGCATGAATTTATTCAATGCATACTATTTATTCAATAACAGTATGAATATAATAGTATAAGTAGAAATCAATTTTTATTTTTATAAGCAACCCCAAATTATGTATTGATTAAAGCTTTAAAAATGTGACAGCAAAGGCAAAATACTATCCAGCACATTCTGTAACATATGATATTAAGGATCTGTATTTTTAAAATCCTTTGAGAATTTACTGGATAAAAAGAGATTCGAACCCATCTGTTTTACATTACACCTTCTTTAATTGCATACTGTAAATATTTCCCCTTTTATATACTTATTAAAATTTTTGTGCTGAAAAAAAAAGATGCATTACCTAATTTATTTACAATTTAACAACTGAAGATTAATTAAAAGGAAAAAAATATGCTTGTTTAATAGTAACAATAGAAGCCGTTCCAGCTTTGGTTTTTCTATAAATTTGTAAATTTGTAGGATCCAAATTGCCATTGTTAGATTTAAAGGAAATGTGAAATATTAGTTTATTTAAGAGAACTCTGGAGGGAGGATAATTTTTAATTTAAAGAAAGTGTGAAATATTATTTTACTTAAGACAACACTGAAGAGCGGATTTTTTTTTAAAAAAATCTTGCTTTGTTCTCGGTATTGGTTTTAAATCGGCTCAGCACTTCAGGACCAGATGAATACTAGAATCTACCCTAATGTGTAGTGATTTGCCTATATATGTAAATTTTTACTCTGTACTATTCTTTTTGATGATAGCATGGTAATTTCTATGCTGAATTTTGCTGAATTTGTCACAGAACAAAAACATATCTGACGCATGTCTTAATCAAGGCCTTTTTCTGTTCAATTATTTTTTAAAAAATGTTGTTTCACCCAAATACCTACTTTTTAATTTTGCAGCATGAAATTTAAGATTCATTCCCAATCATGGGACTCTGTCTCTTGAAACAGTCTTTTAACAGGCATGTTTTAAATCCATTTTTGCATTGGGAATTTGAGCAATATTACAGTTTTTAAATGATTTTTTCCCTCTCTTTAATAGCTGCCTTGAAACTTGTTGTCAGTTACAATGGTGATTTTATGAAATGACACATTAGTTCCACTTCTAACTAATTATTTCCAGAATTTCTGTTTCCTATACTGTCCTTCACACTTCACACCTAATCGGACACTTTTTGTGGGTTATGCCTGCTACTTAGAATCAGTCCTATTATGTAATAGGGCATTGTGCTGATTCAGATTAAAAATTAAAGAGACAAGAAGAAGGTTCATTTAAAAAGGGGATAACTTTTTTTCATTTTCAAACCCAGATTGCTGCACAGTCCCAGTATGGAATTACTTGTTACAGATTAGCAAAGACTTAAAATATACTATATGATTGATTTAGGGCAGGGGTCTTCAACCTTCAGGGCATGGACCAGTACCGGTCCACAGTCTGTTAAGAAGCAGGCTGCACAAGCGGCGAGCAAATGAGTGAAGCTGTCATACCGCCATCAGAGACTGAATCAGAGATGGAGAGGCCAGCTCCATTGGCCTTGGAGAAAACTGGGGAAGGACAGAGTCAGTCCAGGCAAAGCTTTTCTAAATTAGTAAGGCCTGCAGACAGGGTGAGCTCAGGAGAAGAGGTATGTTACTAAAACTGTTACTAAAAATGCAAGCTCTATTAAAGTGTTTTGGATGGATCATATTTAGAGAAAATGCAATCATTTTTCAAATCAGTTTGTATATAGTGCTCTTTTTAATCATACCAAATTGAAAAGAATGGAAGAATAACTTAATTAGAAAAATGTTTAAGATGGAACATCCTTACTTGATTAAAACATGGTTCATTAACTTCCTAAAATATCAAATTATGGAAAATGTCTAACCAAAGTTTAAGGGAGTCATTTCAACACCAAAGAAAGAAAACCTACCCTACTTTTGAAAAGAGATCATGATTTCTTTTTAAATCTTCAAACAGATTTACATGGTTGAAGAGCAGTGCTTTTGTAATGCTCCTGAGAGACATTCCAGAGATCTTACTTTATGGACTATATGGACTATTATTTTTCAGCAAAAATCTGATTTGTAATTAGTATGACAACCTCTTTCCAGGAGTGGCATTCTAGCAGATCTGCCACTAGAATGACTAGCAGTGCCTGATTTTTCAATATTCTTCCAGTAGGAGTACCCCAAAATATGGATAAGTTACCTGCACACTATCAGATAGAGAGAAAGGAACGGGTTGACTAAAATATGAAGTTAGAAAGGGCAGAGCATTGCTTCTTATCTGTCAAAAGCTACTTTAGTTTGAAAAATCTTACCTGAGAGGGGCACAACAGGAAATGGAAAAGATTATACAAACCTTAAAATATCCTGTTTAAGGATGAAAAACTCCTGGCATTAGCTGCTGAAGGAAGCATAGGGATATCAAGTTAATCCCTGCTTTTTATCAGCTACAGTTCATTTACTTGCTTTAGAAAACAAATTTGCTTGTTGAAATGCACTCTGCATGGAATTGCCTTGTGAAACAGTTGGGAAACTTTAGCTCATACAAAATATAGCTACAGTTATACACACACACACACACACACACACATATATCTGTGTGTGTGTGTGTGTGTGTCTGTGTGTGTGTTTGTATATAGGTTCTACCTACGTAAGCCAAGATTTTATGCAGCCCTAGTTCAGTGAAATCTCATTCACTAGTTCTGGGGCTTTTTTTTTTCTTCTAGCAGCCAGCAAACTCTTTGCTGCCCTTTGGGAGACTACGAAAAAGAAAGAAAAACACATATTGTACCTTTACAGGGAGGATACATGAGATGAGGGTGTGGTTAACTGACAACGTCTTATAAGGCAGAAATAGATCTATCTTAGTCTCCCAATGGGCAGCAAAGAGTTTGCTGGCTGCTAGAAGGAAAAAAAGCCCCCAAACTAGTGAACTAGATTTCACTGAACTAGGGCTGCATAAAATCTTGGCTTACGTAGGTAGAACCTGGCTAAAGAGAACTACACATAAAACCTAAGAAAAAGATATATATAGATATATATATAGATAGGTAGATAGATATAGATATAGATATATCTATCTCAGTGGTGGGATTCAGCCAGTTCGCACCGAACTGGTTGTTAACTTTCTGAGCATTTTGGCAAACTGGTTATTGGAAGAAATAATTGGGGCAGAGAACCAGTTGTTAAATTACTTGAATCCCACCACTGAGATAGATAGATAGATAGATAGATAGATAGATAGATAGATAGATAGATAGATAGACAGACAGACAGACAGACAGACAGACAGACAGACAGACAGACAGATATAATCTTACAGTTAACTTAATCATGATTCATCTAAATTTAGTAGATTTCAGTAAACTATTGTAAATCTTGATTCAGTACAGGGTATATTATTTTTTTTCCTGTCAGTTTTTAAATAGTACACACATATTAATTTGTAGGAACCAATTGAGTGGAATAGGTAGGATATAAAGATCCTTCTTTACTGAAAGCCATCTAGATATTGCAGCTGTCAAAGCAGCAATGAGGAATTCATTTAATTTTTACCATTCCCTCCCTATCTGAATCATAAGTTCCTTCTAAGCATTCCTAACAGAAACAACCAAACTGTCTTGCTGCAGGCTATCAGTTATAACTTGGTTTTCTGGATTAAATAGACAGAGGGATGGAATCACATGAAAGAGTTGATTTTGCTGTAGTCAACACAGACACATAAAAGGGAATGAGTTAGTTTTGGAACAAACTTCAGAAGAATTCAAGCAGACTATGAAGTTGCCTAAAGGTACTCAACACCTATGGAAAAATGTAAATAAATAACCTCAATTAATTACTGTAGTTCTCCTTTCAGCAGTGTCTCATTTGTGGAACAACTCGTTATGTTTTCATAAGAATAGACAGCAGTCGAAGAGCTGTCAATTCTGATGAACAGCATTGCTGTAATTTGCATGGTTGACAGGCAGCTCTCTTTTATGTGCAGTAAAGCAACTGATACTCTGTAAGTAATATTGGTTCTAGCTGATATTAAGCACTCTTCTTTCCTCTTCTTGGGTGGTTAACGTTGGGCAAGGATTGATGGCTATAATTACCTTATTAAATGCTGCAGACAAAGATACATTAAATGCCTTGGTAGCAGCTGGGTAAATGCTACCAAAAGCATCTTAAGACCACATATTTGGGATATATTCAAGGCACTTGAAAAATGCTTATCACTACAAAGTGTTAAGGCTTCCTGAACACAATGAGTTAACCATAAGAATTTTATAGTAATACCACATCACAAAGTATCCTTCTGGTATAATATTAAGCAGGAAACATTTCAAAGTTATTTTTATGAGCCAGTTATGCCTTGATAGAACAGCAAAGTTTAAAATCACAGAAACATTGCAGAGTGTGCTGTGGCCTACTGTGCCAGTGAACCTCACTTGTCATGTCTGCAGCTGTGCCTGTATCATGTGCCTTTCTTCTTTGCTTAATAAGTCATTTGAGAAATTACAAGATTTTTGCTTATTTTCAGAAGATGCCAAATTTATGTTGTCACTAAAAGTCAATAATGACTGATGACACATAAACAATCCTAAAAATACAGGAATAATCCCAGCATAAATACAACAGTCTTTTGCAGAAAGATTTTTAGGAAATTGGATGATTTCAGCATAGCATTAATTCCAAAATGATATCCAAGTGATATTAGACTGGGATCCTCTGAGAATGAGGGGACAATTGTTAAGTTTTCTCAGCTTTACAAACTTCTATCACCAATTCATCCCCACATTCACTCAGATAGCCCAGGCAATCACAAATTTATTGAAGACAAAAGGGACGCCAAGCCCAAGCCCAGCCAACTCAAATGCCAAGCCGCATTTGAGAACCTAAAGCATCTTTTCATCCTAAACTCATCCTAAAGTACCCTGACCCAGACAAACCTTTTCAGATATAAGCAGATGTCAGTGATATGGCCATGAGGGCAGTGCTGCTACAGAAGAATGAAAAAGAATAGTTGCAGCCATGCACCTACGCATTCCATAAGCTTTCAGAGACTGAGAGATGATGGGATATCTGGGAAAAGGAAGCCTAAATGGTCTATTGGGCTGTCCTAACCTGGAAGCATCTCTTGGAAGGCAGTAATATTCCTTTTGAGGTGTGGACAGACCACAAGAACTTAGAAGCACTGAGGGCTCCCTGAAAGCTATCTCCAAAACAAATCCAATGGGCCCAATATTTCCATCACTTCAACTTCACTCTCCACTATCTACTGAGAGTGTGAATTTTTTTGGCAGACACCTCTCACGAATGCCACAGTACAACAGTGCTCAAGAGGAGGTCATCAATTCCAACATTCCTTCCAAACAAGTAGCAGCACCAGCCATCACAAGACAGCAGAAAGCATTGTTATCACAGCTGACTGAGGACCTAACGTGATCCCTAAAAGAAGCCGTGGCTGGAGATGAGTGATTCCAACACACATAGATGAATTATCCTTAAGGGGTGGAATGGTATGGATGGGGAGTAAACTCTATATCCCGCCAAGCCAGAAGACCTTAGTATTGCAATAGAGACATGATGCAAAGGCAGTGGGGCATTTTGGATTTGTGAAAACCCTTCACCTTTAAAGAGGCAATTTGGTGACTATATATGAAGAAAGACATGGGACCTATGTAGTCAGTTGCCCAGTGTATGCTTTGGCAAAGAGGCTGCCTGGCAAGTCTCCACGATTGTTGCAGACTGTGGCCAGCCCCATGGCTTCCTAGAGAGAAATATCTTTATAATGGAGCTGCTGGAGAGTGCTGAGAATACTGTGATATGGGTCATTACATTATTCTCTAGCAACCCCACTTTGTATCATGCCCTAAGATCCCTTCTGCTCAGTCCCTGGCTAAACTCTTCATATTGCACATATACCAGCTACATGGTGTTCCAAAATGCATAATTTCAGATTATGGAGAGCAATTCACATCAAAGTTTTGGTGTGAATTCCTGAACTTGTTACGCTCCTCCCGGGATCTTAGTTTTGCCTATCATCCTCAAATGAATGGGGCTTTTGAAGGTATTAATGCAGCCCCAGAGAACTACCAACAAGACAATTGGGCTGAACTTCTACCCTTTGCTGAGGTGGCAAACAATAACTCTGTACACAGCAGCACAGGGTTACCCCCTTTTGAGTGGCCACTGGTGTGGAATTTGTGCTTATGCTAGAGCTCCCCCCAAGAGACAGCTTTGTCGACTTCATTGGCTGAATAGATAAGTACTTGGAAAGCCATCTGGCCCATAGTGCACAAAGCATTAGAAGCAGCAAGACACAGAAAAGGCAGGCTGACAAGAAGAGAGCATCCAAGAAGGAGTTTACAATAGGGGATGAGATGTACCTGTCCACGAAGTTTCTGCGGTTGGGACAGCCCTGCAAGAAGTTGAGGCCTAAATACATAGGTCCTTTCCCCATCATCCAGATTGTGAATTCTGGTGGAATTGCCAAAAGAACTCAGGTGCACTCACCCAGTGTTTCACTGTAGTTTGTTAAAGTCCTTCTGTAGTTCACCACTAAAGCCAGCCATTAAACCGCCTCCCCCCCCCCCCCCATCCCCATGGATAGATGGAGAAAAACATTTCAAGGTCAAGGACATCCTTGACTCTTGGTGCTACAAGAGAAAGTTGCAGCACCTAGTCTTATGGAAGGAGTTTCCCTTGCCAGAGGCAGAATGAATGATGGCAATGAAAGTCCACATCCCTAGATTCATTCAGAGGTTCCACTCTAGGTACACAGGCTGACCCTAATAGATAAACCTGTGCAGAGGGATCATAGTGTAATAATATGTGTGTGTGTGTTTCCTTGTAGAATTAATCTTCTTTCTGGAGGGTAGGCATGTCATGGTTGTCTCACTACACAGCCTCGCTTGCAACCAGACAACTCCTAGGGAGGGGGAAGAGAAGGCATTGGAATGTAAGGGAGGTTTGGGAATGTAAGGGAGGTTTGGGAGGCAAATTTGGAAAGTGTGCTGACTGGGACTCTGAGATAGACCCAACACCTCAAGGTTGCCAGCTAGGGAAGTCCGAGGCAGACAGATCATCCCCAAAACAAAAAAAGTACAAATAATTAGTGGACAATGGACAATGGGAGATCCAGGGAGAAAAGGGAAAGTTTTCCAATGCTGTTTTCGCATTAAATCATTAGAACTGGCTTTTTTAGCAATAGCACTTATATATCGCTTCATGGTGCTTTACAGCTCTCTGTCTAAGCAGTTCACAGAGTCAGCATATTGCCCCCAACAATCTGGGTCCTCAAATTGTTATTTCTGTAACCACATGGAATTTTCAGAAACGTTATACTCTTGGTAAAAAAAAAATGTCCCAGGAGTTTCTTTTGCTGTCTAACCTAGTGGGACGGTTGACAGTCTGCTTCCATAGATATTTTGGCTGCATAATAATTTTCTTCTCATTTGGCTCTGGCAATGTAGAGACAGTATTATTAGTGCAGGAAGTGGTCTATGCTACTATTCTTATATTCAGAAGATCAAAGTGTTTTGCTGATCATTAGGTTTCCATTTATCTTCATAGCATTAACAGGATGTGGATTCTCTTTCCATCTTGGAATACTGTGGTTTTGATTTTGCTTCCCACCTTCCACCTACAAAGAATATTGGTCTGGAAAGTACCATGCACAAAATACCACATTTAGAGGAAATGTTGGGAAATCGAATCTATTCATTGAGACTATCAAATATGTTCCAATTTTAAAATGATGTTGAAGTGCATACCAAGGAATAGGATAGAATAGAATTCTGTCTAAAAGGACGTTGCCCAAAGGAAACCTAAGATTCTTATTATGTAAAATTGCAACATATATGTTATATGAGACTTACTTTCTTATTTCAGACAGGCCAATGGGGCCTTTCTGAAATAAGAGTTTAGATAAAAAGTTATCATTATAAAGATCTAGATAAAAAGTTATCATTATAAGAGTCTAGATAAAAAGTTATTATTATCTTTCAAGGAGTACTTTTTATTTTGTGTTATGATATTTTTCATGCATTTCCTTATTAGAAAAACGCATTGAACAATCCATGAAGATATGGATTAGATCACTGTTATTCTTTTATGGTTTTGAAATAAAGCATTCTTTGTTTAGTTACTTTATATTTTAACATTGATATAATTGTTTTTTCTATAACTTATATAACTATGACTTATTATCTATTTCACTTATGTTTCATTTTATTATTATATCATACCCTGCTGGAAGAAGGACCTTCCAAATTAGTTGGAAGTTTCTCAGTTTCTCTTCCCAGTGTTCTGACTAAATCAAGGAACATTTACATTGTAAGGTCCTTAATGAGAAATTACATGATTCCCTTTCACAAACAGAAACTCCTTTTGGATGAAGTCAGTTAATAAGTGCTTAACCCATGTTTTCTTTGTGTTAAGGATGATGGTTTTCTAATTCTGTAGCGGCACTTACATGGGTGAAACACACTGCTAAGACAAGTCAGAACCACTATGGGATAAAAAATAAATGATAAACCAACAGAAAAAGTATTTAGAATTTCTCACCTTACTTATCAGAGTTATAACTGAAGCCATGCTTCTTTATGAAATCAACTGAATTCATGAGACCAATAACTTTTAACATGCATATTTACATTAAAGTATTTTTCTCTCTAAACATGTGGCCTTCTCAACTTTAGCCATAATTCTTGACATGTTTGTTTCTGTGCTTCATTTCCCTGGCATTTGCTTTAAGTTACGTAATGTGAATTGGATTGCTGATGTTTCAAAATAAATAATGAGGTTTGGTTTTTTTGTTATTTCCCAAAGAATTCATCTCAATATTTGGTAATTCTTTGGGTGGGAGCAGTTTATTTGGTTAGCTGATAAGACTTATGAATTCAATAGATTTTTGTGTGTGTTTAGTCAGGCATTTTTTAAAGATGATGAACAGTCCTAGGAAATGATCTTACTTATTTGCCAGAACATATCTGGTAATTCCAGTGAAGACTTTACCACCAGCTCTGATCATAGGGAAGATGGTAGCAGTAGAAATATGTGGTTGCAACAAGGTTTTCAGACACGAAGAAAAAGGGATGCTATATATATATATATTTGCTTACGGGCTTCATGTTGCTTACAAAGAGCCAGGGGACCTTTGTAAATTCAGGAAGATATGATCCTCATGTCACTACGTTTTTGTATTTACCAGCTGAGCTCTCATTTCTGGACTATCCGACTTGCCGTAGATGCTCAGAACTCTTATCTTTCAAAGCTAACTGTGCATCCTCCACATTCCTTTCTACCTTCTTTCTTCTTTCTTTTGTTCTCCAACAAAAGAGGTCCAGCAGGAACGCTGCCGAAATGTAACTAATTAGCCAGTAAGATTTTTTTAAATTTTCTTTACAATAAAATGAGTTTATTAGAATATATCTCGGATTTATTTTGCTTATCAAGTTTATTTTGTATACTTCAAGAGAAAGGCCACGATCCACCTCTAATTAAGAGCAATTACCCCAGGAGGGGAACAGGGTTTGAATGCCACCCTGACACCTCACTTATCTAGAATTCATTAAATTGGATAAGGCTGTATTTTTCCCGCTAAATCCCCCACCTTACTCAACCCTCCATCAGCAGCATTCTTTAGAAAAGCTCTTCTCACATTATTATTGATGCATAGATTAGCATGTGAACTAAAGATTGGCCTTATAGTTGTTACACAGACAACACTTGTAATATAGGTGGCCATGAGACATATAGTTGCTTGCATCTGTTTCTGCAAGCATTAATTCTGACATATATTCCCCTTATTAGACATTGAATAATGAAAGCTGTCATTTTCCATTGCTCCAGGCTCAGGTTTTGTGGCCCTATCAATTAAATGAAGAAATTGGTTAAGAATAGGGTTTTTTTTTTCCATCTCAGAGTTGTATTAAGTAATAATGTAGTATTGCATAGAGTACTATATTAAGAAAATAACAGATACCATGCATTTAAACTTTAGACAAAAAAATTGCTAGGGAACTCCAAAGTTCTGAAGAATGCATTTATCTGATATTTTTAAAAAAGTGATACATCTATCAACAACTAATTAACTTTAGAGAGCTGATCAATTTAATAGCTATTTCAAGTTCCTTGCTCTTATATATTTTTAGTATTAAATCACATGCATATTACTTCCAAAATAGCTAAACCTACAGGGAAAAATAGATTCTAATTTATGCTTAAATTAAAATGGCTACAATATTAATAGCAGTACCCACCAAAATATTTTTAAAACTTCTTAAATATAGAAAATACATATTTGGTATATTCTATGCATATCTATATATATTGAATCTTTTTAGGACAAGCAAAAATATGCAACTTCATAAGAAATATCCAACACAATTAAAAGCACAGAAAAGCAAATTAAATGTAAATAAATCTACGTTAGACCAACATGCAGTAATACTATCCTTTCTATCCTTGAAAAGCATCTTTATTTCCATGATGCATATTATGTTTCATTTTTGTCTTTTTTTAATAAAGTATTCACCTATTTTTTTATAATCTCATCAAACAAAAGTCTATACAACTGCATCTTGCTCAGTCTTCCTCTTCCACTTGACCAATTCATTATTTTTTTAATTTATTGGAATTGGATTCCCATTTTTTCTTTTTATATTATCAAATATTTCAGTGCATTTTTCTGATACTGGTCACATCCATATTTATCTATCACTTATTCACCTGTTATCTTATTTCACTTTTCTTAAGGGTCTCATTCCATTGTGTGTGTGTGTGTGTGTGTTTGCAAGTCAATGTTGATTCCTAGTGGCAATTTGAACATTTTCTTGAAAAGATTTTGAAATCTTGAATATTTTCAGATTTGTCATCTTGTTATTGCTGAGAAAAATGACTGGCCCAAGGTCAACCAGCTAGCTTTGTGCTCACAGTCTTCCAGTTTCTAGCCTGATGCCTTAACCACTACACCAGACTGTATCTCATTCCATCTGCGTTTAGTTATTTTAATATCTTTTAATATAACCAACTCTCACCTTTATATAGCAAAGTTAGCCAAAACACAGTACTGTACATAAGAGTGTTCACATATTTTGACAGATGTATATTTCTTAAAACAGACTACAGTACTACCAGAATTTGTTCATTGTCCATTTCCCCATCATTAGCCAAAATCTTACTAAAGTACATAAAATCATTTGTTTGCTTTCTTACATTTACATAACTTACATTTTTTAATTCTATTATATCTGTGAGAAACAACTATCTTGGCCCTTGGTGTATTAATTTTCAGATCTATATTACTCAGCATCATGTACATGGAAAAGTATATATATTGTTTACACATATACTGAAATGGAAATGGGCAGGTCACATAACAGGAAGAATTGATGGCAAGTGGACCAAGGCAGTCATAGAATGGATCCCACTCAGCAGTGATATGCACTTACCTTCGCTACCAGTTCGGGAGTGTGAGCATGTGTGCCTCTTCTGCGCATGTGCAGAGGGTCAAAAATGGGACATAATGACGTCCTGGCGGGTGGGCAGAGCCTCCCGCCGGCGCTACCAGTTTGCATGAGCCAGATAGATCTGACTGGATTTCACCGCTGATCCCACTTGATAAAAAGTATCCACAAAAGAGACCTAAAACAAGATCGATCAACGACATCAGCAAGTATTGCAGGCCCAATTGGCAAAAGAAAGCTCAGGACTATATTGGTTGGAAAAATGCAGAAGAGGCCTTCATCCTACAGTGGATAGAAAATGGCTAAAATGATGATGATGCTGACATATACTGTACGTGCATATCCTCAGCTAAACCTCTAATATCACCACCCAAACATGGTGTTTATACATAAACACATTAAAATAAAATCAAAGGAACTTCATGTTTCCTCATCTTACTTCCTGTTCAGTACTGAATCACATCCTAAGGACTTATGATTACACATTATTTTATTCCATTATATACCATTCATACTCAGCAACAATTCTCAACCATTTTGCTAATTCAACTGTCAAGAAATTGGATTTTAAATATATTATGGCACAATTTTCAATATGCCACCTAAGAGAAGTGCTTAGTTTACTTTGCTGTACTCCGAAGAGATTTAAAGGTTGGTTGAATGATCTTCATATACAAATATTCAACAAACTAAACATGAGAATAAAAGTATTTGTAGGTTTTCATGATTTTTTTTTCTGTGTATATCTCATAATGTATTATGGAACAAGTAAGAAAAAAAATCAAAGGTGGTTGTTATAGAACTACCTATTTTTGATATCAATAATTTTATTTCTAGAGAAAGCTTCACATAGTACATGACCTACTTGTTCTGTGACAGTGTCCAAATGGACACTAGCCAAAACCTGTCATTGTTTTTTTTTAAATGAAATATTAAATACAGCTTAAAATCTCAGCACATTAATCCTCCGAAAATTAATTTAATTGCTATTATCTCACAGTCCCATCTGGGCATTAGAGAAGAGGATACACTTGCAAAATTAATCCTAAATGAAATAAAAAAATAACAGGAACTGAAACAAGCTAAATTATTTAAGTTCAGAAAAAAATGAGGCATATTCTCTATATCCTGCACAAACATTAGTCCTCATATTTTCACCTCTGCTAACTTGTTTGAATAGCATAAGTGCCTCTTGCCATTTTTATTGAAATTTTTTACTATAGTTTCTGTCATATAACAACTCTTCAGCTTTTTTCATATTTTCTAACAACATATAAATGTTCTACATTATAAATGCAGCCTAGATTATTTAGATTCTTCACATTCCATTCATACAAATCACCTTCTAATCATCACACTTCTAAAACAGAAACCCTAACACAAAGACAAATGCTAAATTATTCAGAGTGTTACACAATAGGAGCTGTCTCTTTGTTTTTATATGTACACAGTATATCATTTTTCTTCCAAATTTTTCCCTCAAATTTCAATATTAATCAGATTGAAATTCTGTAATTCTAATATTATTCTAACATTCTGTACCCTGATTTGAAGAAAATATAGGAAAACTTGGCTGAATATAGCCCTGCATAATATTAAAAACTCAAGGAAACATTTCATAATATTTTCCTCATAAGACTTTCAGGTTTTCTTCACTGAAAGTTTTTATTCATTCCAAATCTTGTACGTGTTGAAATAGGAATTTACTGAGTACTAATTTAAATGCAAGATCTATAGCCCAGTTTTCTAACATAAGTACATTTATAAACTAGTCTAAGATCATGATGTTTACATCATGTTTTTGGTACTCTGACTAAAATTTTAGTGAGCAGCTTTGATCAACATACCCTTGATGTTACTTTGTGTAATGAGAAAAATGAGAAAAAACACACATATTTTGGGCAGGGAACATTTTTCAAAGAACCAAGTCTAGACAGTGTGTTATAATTTTGTTGCCAAAAGTTGCAAATCATTACACTATGCGTCAGCACTCTCTGTGGATTTATTTTGCTATATGTCTTATGATAAGCAAAACACAGTATTGATTTTACAGTAGGAAAATAAGTTAAATTGCAACTGGATTCTTAATCATTCTATAGCTTGGAAATATTAGAGTTAATTTTTCAATGTGATGAAAAGTTTTCTTTCCAACTGACTACAAGATAGAAAGCCTAAACTCAATTGACTGACAACTGCATTTACTAGAATACTGTGGAGTTTAAGTTAATTTAAGTCTCCTATTAATTGACAGAAAAACCCAAAATGTATGTAAAGGGAAGTGGGAATGGCCTTGAGGGAGAGGTGGAAGTTCCATATAAAGACAATGGAAAATCATGGATAAATAGAAAAAGATAAATTTAATAGATAAATTAAAGGAAGTAATTTGTAACAAACTTGATTTACTTATTCAAATAGTATTTTACCTTTTCTTTTGATTTATTATGGGCTTTTTTAACAACAAATGGTAAAACATGGCCCATTTGCAATTACATTCAATGCCACTTTTCCCTACTATCAGCTATTTGATTGTCTATCTGTGGTTTGCTTCTGTCACTTTATATAAGAGTCCAGGTGAAAGAAAACTGTGAAAGACTAAAATATTTTTAAATGCAATGTAAAAACAAAGCATGGGTATAGCCCACGTCATGGGCTCATTTGTGAATAATCCTGATTTTTCATAATTGTGTCATGTAAAGGCACTTTTAACCATCAAAGTGGAATTAAATAAATGGGTGCATTACTCCTTCCGTCCAGCCATTGTTTTTCCAGGGGTCTCAATTTACTTGATTAATTTACTTCTCCAATGCTTCAGAACTATATTGAGAGCTTTTATGAAATTAAAATGGCAGCTTCATCAGAGCTCTGTGGCTATCTAAAACTATGAAATGAGATCACATGAGTATTTTATCAGAAGGTTATTTTTGTCACGAGTGTTTCCAGGATTGCTGCGGCTACTTGATTAGCCACAATCAGTATGGTATCAATCAAGACGTCTCTTGTTTGCAATTACCTGCAAGCCTTCCCCGCCCTAGTTAATTGCAGGTTAACTCCCCATATAAGCAAGGACCTTTTCACTTGCTACTCGGGCCTAAAAATGCTCTTAGGCCTATATGCAGAGTTCTTTGCAAGAGCTCAGCACAACGCTGCAGAAGGAGAAGAATGCAGATAAGGGCTCCAGACGCTGCTGCTGAGATACTCCCATGGATGCTTGTGTTTTGCTGTTTGAAGCACACAGGCCAACGTTTGAGCCATGCTGGACTTTTCTTCTTCACACAGACTTTCAAGCCACGTTGCTGCTTGAACTGTTTTTTCCCTCAGGTGACTTTTAGTTGTGAAGTCTTTGCTGCTACCCTTCGTTTGCCTCGATGATGTATCAACGCCGAAGCGGTCTATCATCATGTTAACCTTTGTCTCTTGTGAACTGTTTCGGTATTGTGGAGAGGAATCTAGGGAGATAGCCTGGCTTCACATAACCAAGATAAGACTTTGCTTTTATTGTGGTTTTTAAAGGCACAGTGTCTTTTTAAGTATTTTAAATTAAATTATACTTTTATACAAGATTCCTTTGTCGGATTCATTTCAGTCTCAGTGTGTTTGCTCATGAGCTGGTTCGCAGTCCGGGGTACCCCTCAACCCCACTTTTCGTCACAATTTTTAACATGGAAGAGATTTCTTACTAATACAACATGATTTAACCATTTTAAAGAGTAAAGTCTCCAATCAATATGGATACATATCTGAAATACTTGTACATGTACCATGTTTCCCCAAAAATAAGACCCTGTCTTATATTTTTTTGAATCCTGAAATAAGCACTTGGCCTTATTGCCATACGCTCAAAAGCCCGATTAGGCTTATTAACAGAGGATGTCTTATTTTGGGGGAAACAGGATACCTGCTTTAGACATTCTACACACCTTCACTAGTACTAACAATTCAACTACATGTAAGTGAGTTAAACTAAAGGTTTTCCTATTCTTGAAACACAATGCAAATTGAGAAGGTTTGAGTGTCATAGAAGGAACAGGAGTAGTGGGTGGGGAAAACGTCAAAAGAAAAAAATCTGTCATGTGATACACAAAAAAATGACAAGTTAGGTATGAAGAATTTGGGGTTATGGCTTTTAGACTACAAAATGATACAGTATAAGCATTTTTCTGCCCTTAAACAATCTTGATGTTATTTATTTTTTTAACCTGCTTATATGTTCTGTGCAACAAAAATGTCAGTGTGTATGAGAGTTCATGACTGGCAGAAACATGGTAACAAGGTCAGCCAATGAAAAGATATGGCAACTGGGTCAGCCAATGGGGACGTTTGGAAACTGAAACAGTATTTGCTGGAGACAGCAAGGAGTCTGGGTGTGACTTAGCTTAACCTCCAAAACTAGTCTGCTGACTGAAACTGAAAACTTCTCTCTTCTGCCTGTATTTGCTTGTAACTACTACCACCTTGGAAGAACCTGCCATTGGTATTGTACATTTACTTATGTGTTATATTATATATAAAGAGAAGTTAATGAATCCTGCTGAATCAGTTACCCATGTGTGCTTTCTGGATGTGACTGCTGCTGCAAACTCTGACAAAAATATTCTTCAAAGTATAACATTCTGGAAAAGGCACAAAAATAAATCACTTTCAAATTCCCATTATTTCAGTTGTTGTGAAGACTGGGGCCAATGAGCGGGAGCAACTGCACGATAGAGACCATTGCTTCGAATTAGTGTTGTTTGTTACAGCTGCTGCCTAGAACTCTGAAAACTACTCAGAGACTAGTGGCTCTGAACACAATTTAACATCCAATACAGCAGACTCAAATGTTCCAAATGTTAGCATAAAACAACTAAACAGTTTATTAAACACAAGTTGGCCCTTGTGTATCTGTTTAATCAATTACATCTGCATGGTCAAATTACATCTGGAAGGTCAAAACATATGAAACAATTTATTTCTACATTCACTCAATAAGGTTAGTGGCCTAAATAAGCCCTTCTGTCAGACCAGGATGCTGAAGAGACTTTATTTAGCAGAAATCTGCTAAATTGGATGGGAACAGATATTAGAAAATTAATTCAGGATGGAGTTCAGATTCACTAGTCCCTCCTTTCACTTGCATAACAGATACCCTAAAAGGTGTTAAAAGGAAACACTTGGAGTGACCTGATTTGATGGAAGAGAAATGGAATGAACCTAAGGGCCTCTTAGTTCTTCTCCATCTGATAACCACTCTAGGGCATCTCTACTTCTCCCTTCTGTCATGGAGTTTCATTGAAATCTCTATGCAGAGCTAATGTGGAGTTATGTGGATTGTTGGATATATTTATTCTTCTGTTCGCTTCTGTAAACATTCCTTCCTTATCTCAATGGAATATATTTTGTGGTTCAACATGCAAACAGACTTAAACTGCCTAGAGATTATATTGCCTTATTAGCAAGCTATGAAAGTTTTAAAATTAGAAAATATTAATGTATGTTGTGGTTTTATGTCTTAACAGAATTTACATTTAATTTATTGGTTTAGTGACCTGTAAGAGGCTAGGAAAAAGAAATGGAGTCTTCTACTCTACACTGCCAGGAATACTGATTAATCAATACATTTACTGTCTGAAAACGTCTTTGGTCTGTGTGCAACCTTTCAAGGAAAGTCAGGGGTATCCCCTGATGTAGGGTCAATAGTACTAAAATGTTGGTTGCTACTGGGCGATTAAAACCCTACCATTTTTAACATGACCTGTAAGTGTCACACACATATAAAAATGGACAGATCTTTGATAGCCTGAGCATATCCATTATATTGATGCTGTTTACCCCTTTCCCAGCCCTATGGAATATTCTTCCTCTGGACTCTCCTGGCCTTCTGAAAAGGAGTTAAGGCCTGGCTGTGTGGCCTCATGTGGGGAACACAGCAAGGCGCTGGTTAGTCCTCCCAAAGCCCTCTCTTTACTTTAAACTAATTTTAGTCTCTTGCCTCTTATTAAAATATTTAACTTTTATACATATTGTTTTATATTTTAACATTTTATTCTACATTGCCTAAAGTCCCTCTTTGAGGGAAATGAGCAATACAGAAATGTGGAAACAAACAGACAAACAAACAAATGCTTCAAATTCATTATGAACCATATTCAGTCCTTAAGTTCTTCAGGTGGGTCTTACGGTGAAAATGCTGAAGAATCACTGACATTCAGCATATATTATACTGAGCTTATTCTGAGATGCCAGAATTTCAAATTACTTTTGAAAAGCCCAAGGAACATGAGTCATCTTTGTTGGTGTATACTGGATAACTGAAAATGCCAAAAAAAAAACCCCGAAGAATAAGTCAGTATGTGCTTCAGTAATTATAGAAATGCCTTTGATTGTGTTGATCATGTCAAGAGATAAAATGTACTTAGAAAAATAGGAATCCTAGAAAAATCTCATTGTCTTCATGTGAAACCTATATAAAAGTTAGGGAGCCACAGTACAGACAGAAAACAGAATATTTTGGCTCAAGGGTAGCATATAGCGAGACAAAAATATATTTCTTTTTCTTGTGCCATATCTGCCATCAGATGTTGGCGATCATGTTGGCAATCCTATTTTTATCAACAGCTGCATGAAAAAATGCTGTTGAGTTTTGTCCAAACCAGTCCCTTGGATTTTGAAGCCATGATGTTCTTCTTCTGCCTGGATCTCGTTTGTCTTCAATATTTCCTTGGAGGATTAAGTGAAGTATGCTGTATTTTTCTGGGTGTTGCATCACATGTCCAAAATATTCTAATTTTTGCTTTTTTATGGTTTTAATGATTTCCCGTGGCTTTCCCAGGTGGCTTATCACCTCCTCATTTCTGATTTTGTCAACCCAACTTATACGTAATAGCCGCCTGTAAATCCACACTTCAAATGCTTCTAGTCTCTTCAAGTGGCTTTCTGTCAGAGACCAATTCTCCACTCTGTAGAGCAGGATAGAAAAGATGTAGCATCTGACAAGCCTGATTTTCAGTTTTAGGCTTATGTTGTGACTGCAGAAGACCTTTTTCTCTGCTATGAAGAATGCTATTCAAGCTTTCTCTATCCTTGTTTTTACTTCAATGGTCATGTTCCAGCTTTCATGTAAATTAGAACCGAGGTATGTGATCCTTTCAACTTTTTCTAGTCGTATTCCTTCAAAAGTTATCAGTGGTAAATTAATGGGTTGTTTGCTGACGACCATGATCTTGGTTTTTGAGGTGTTAAGCTTCAAGCCTTATTTTTCAGATATTTCTGTGACTCTGTTGATGAGGAACCGAAAGTCTTCATGCTTACTGGCAAGAACTGTATCATCAGCATATCTTAAATTGTTGATTCGAACACCGTTTACTTTGAGACCAGCATCTATGTTTTCTAGCGCTTTGTTGAAAATTGATTCAGAGTAGATATTAAACAACAGCGGAGACAGAATACAGCCCTGTCTTACCCCTCTTCGTATTTCTGTATCATCTGAGTATTTTCGGTCTAGTCTCACATTTGCTACCTGATGCCAATATAGATTCTTTATGATTTGGATGTCTTTGTCATCTAGTCCCACTTGTTTCCGGATTTGGAATAGTTTGTTGTGTCTTATTTTATCAAATGTTTTTTCAAAATCAATGAAGCACATGTAAACACTGTGATTGACATCTCTAGAATGCTGTGCAAGAACTTGAATGCTAAATAGGGCATCTCGTGAATCAATATTGTTTCTGAAACCAAATTATGTGTTACTTAGGCACTCTTCAATTTTTTGAATATTCTTGTGTGAATTATTCTCAGGAATATTTTTAGGGAATGACTCATTAAGCTTATTGTTCTGTATTCAGTACACTTCTTGGCATTTTATTTTTTGGAGGATTGTCACAAAAGTTGATTTTAGCCAATCATTTGGCATCTTTCCTGTTTCATATATTCAATTGAAAAGCTGCAGTAAAAATTTCTTCCCATTATCTTCCAGCAATTTAAAAATTTCTACTGAATATCATCAGGACCTGTGGCTTTTCTTATTTTCACTATTTTTATTGCATGTTCAACCTCCTCTATAATGATGTTTGGTCCAGTTGTTATGCTTCCCATATCAATATCATCCCTAGTGTCCTCAAAAAGTTCTTCAATATATTATTTCCATCTTATTAGTTTTTCATCCTCATCTAAGATAATTTTCCCCTTGTTAACTAAGTTGTTGGTTTTGTTTTTGTAGGGGCCTGCTGCTGCTTTCACATTTTTGTGTAAATTGAAATTATCATGCATACGTTCTGTCTCTTCTATTTCTTTGTATCTCTTTGCAAACCACTTTGCCTATTTCCCTAAGGACTACAAGACTCTCAGTTTCTGTGCATTCTAGCTAAAAAATAAATATACTTTGCTAAAAGCTTTAATTCTTAATAATGTGCTGCAGATTTGTGACTTGGCATCAGGTCTACTTATTCTACATGCTCTATGTACTTTTTTAGTTCTTGCTATAGAGGTTGAATTACAAGATGCATTGAACATACAGCTTAATAAAAAACCTGTAGTATGTTTTTTCAAGAGATTAGGATCAGCAAGTATACGGAACTAATGAGCAAATGAATTGTGTGAAGCAAGTAGCTGGAGAAAAGAATCTGGAATGAGGTGAAACTGTCAAGATCTGGATTATACCATAACTTGGTGTAAATGAAATCTTTAAAGTTTTTCCCACAGTTGTAGTCCTTGATTAGTGGATCTTTCCACACCAAAGTACCAAAATTGTAACACAGGTGTAAGCTATTCTAAAAATACACACAGATGAAATTTAAAAAGATATATTTCTAGAGTTTCAAAAAGTGAACAAAATGAACAGCATTTTAGTTATTATATATTAATTGAACCTACATTTCAAGAGTTTTATTTCCTGATTTTTAGTTAGTGTTAGAGCTCATTCACCATCTCAAGCTGTAGGGTTCTGGCACTCACCTGATGATGGTCGTGAAGGCCAGTTAAAGAAATCCATTTTGCTTTGTTGACACAGCTGGATATATTCTAAAATATTCATAGTCAGTAAGTTTATGTGGACTTTAAAAAGAGCAAGTGGAGCAAATTTGTGTGGCTCATTATTATGGTACCAGTTCTGCTTGAAGACTTAGTTGGAAAACAAACTATAGGAAGTTCTTAGTGGTTTTATTTAGCTTACCATGTCACTGTTGCTTACAGATGACAAAGTCTCCATGCTGTTAGAACTTTATGAAGTAATCTTATGAAGAGATCGGTTGTGTCCAATTCTGAATGAATTTTCATGCAGCTAATTCACCCTATTACGGAAATTCTGATACTTTCTTCTATCTTGGGTTCTTTGAGGACTGAGGCTATAGAATAGAGAAGTGCAAGATGTAGCTTTTCAACTGGCAGAGGAAATAAATAAGGTGACATGACATGACCAAGTTTCATAAGTTGAGTTGGACCTGATTTTACAATTTTTATAGTGGTCATTAAGTAAATCACTGATGATTAAGTGAATCAAATGGTTGTTTTGATGTATATTGTCCCTTATGCTCAACAATATGCCATTGGCACAGCCATAATATATATTATGACAATGTGTTAGAAAAGTTTTTGTCCCTCTCTGAAGAGCTTATGTCATCTTTCTTTTTATCTGTGTTTCATCCTCAAAATAGAATAGAGTAGAGTAGAGTAGAGTAGAGTAGAGTAGAGTAGAGTAGAGTAGAGTAGAGTAGAGTAGAATAGAATAGAATTTTTTATTGGCCAAGTGTGATTGGATACACCAGGAATTTGTCTTGGTGCATATGCTCTCAATGTACATAAAAGAAAAGTTCATCAAGTATTTCTCATTTATTGATTGCATGCTATATAGGAGTTTGCTTATGGTGGGAGTTTTACTTGATATAGATACATTGTTGATTGCTTATAGTTTATAAATGTTTTTAATGTTTTCTTTTGCAGAATAAGAATGATTTAAATGGTCCAAATAAAGATAGTCAAAAGCCCATGAATTGAAGCAAGTAAAAATGTCCTTAAAGTAATAATAACTAATGGTTTTCATGGTATCTCCATCACCAAGGCCAACCAGAAGATAGCTGACCCAATCCTACATTCCTATTAACTCTGGCTATATCACTGACAGATTATGTGAATAATTTTCCTTACAGTCCACTGGATCCTGTAGAGCATGAAGTTCAATTTCAAAAAACATGGTTTATATGAGTATGCCCTTCTATTCTTTAAAATTATTAAGTGCCACCTGTATCTATGATCTAAAATAAGATGAAATACTAATTTATCCTATATTCCAGAATTCTGGTAGCAAAGAAACAGTGATCCTTATGCAAAGACCATTGTTTTGACTTCTGTATTATTTGATTTGTCTAACTAAATTAACCATGACATTTTAGCATATTTTTCACATGAGGTTGTGATTGACTGTTTAGTGCCAAATGAATGTTTAGTTATCTTATAGTTATATCCTATAACTAAACATTTATTTCTTTGTGAAGTTTAATTTTGCAATTAGAACTCATATACATAGTATGTATGTTTATATATGTATGTATATATAACTCATATGCATATACAAAACAAATATGGTGACTTGGTTGTGAAATTCTGTCTCTCTCTTAATTGCCTGTCTATCTGTCAGATTAAGCTATTATAGAAAATAATTGTTCATGAAGAATGCTTACAATATTTACCTACCAAAAACATATTGATCAAAAAATAAAGAAAAGTTGCAAATAATGAGGTATTTTTTAAAAAAGTGTCATGTAGTCGTTTCAAGGATAGAAATTAGTTTTTAAATGAAGCATTGAGAAAGTTCTCAAGGAAAACAAATTCAATTCACCTCTTCTGCCTTTTTTTGAAGATCAGCAATGAACATTTTCTGTTATTCAGTTTCCTGGATGATTTCAGCATAATTATTATTCCAAATTCTGATTTTTTTTCTTTGTAGGAAAATAAAATGCAGGTTATTCATGTGAAACATATTCCCATCTCCACGCATCTTGCCAATAAAAAGCACAAAAAATTGAATGCACATTTGTGGTTCCTCTGGGACAAACATTCAGCAAAGATTAAAAGTAATGTCATCTCTGTGTTACAGAATGTTAACCAGACACAGCTTTTAAATAGCTTTTCTAAATCTCTGCCTTTTCATTCATATTTGCTTATCTCAAAAAATGAATCCTACAATATAGATCATGTAACCCAAGCACTGCATTTACTGTATAATATTTGCCAATTTATCAATGACAATATCTAAAATAGCTCTCATACATCTATGCAAAACTGGACATTTGAGTAAGTCATTTTAACATCAGCTTAACATATGTTAAGTCTTGGCCTAAAATAGATTTAAAAATTAACATTGGGCACTGTTGGGTAATTGGTGTAAGTTAATGTATTTATTTATATCAATTTATAACACACATTTTCCCAAAAAGCTATACAGAAATGCAGACAGTAAAAACCACAAATGCTTTCTAAAGTATTTGCCAAGTGATTTTTAAAAAGTTATATTACCATGAGTAATCATAAGAAATTTACTGTTGCAGAGATATCTAAATAACCTTAATCTGATTACTAACAAGGAAGTTATCTCTTTTAAGTTTCTTTTATGTATATGACTTTGAAAAGCAATTCAGAATGCAGGTGTTCACAAAATTGCAAAAATAACAAGCTCTGTGAAATCTGCAGTTGGGCTTCCAAGAGGTCAGAAAGTTTATAAGTTGACATAAGGTGATAAACAAGTTAGAACTAAGCCTTGGCACTGGCACATAACCAGAATTTTTACTTTGTTTTATGCATATAATTTAGATCTGCGATAAACACTAAAGTTAATTTACACATACGTGAGTATAGATGCAGCTCTGTTTTATGATAGCCTGAGGAATCTATACAAATAAATCTGATCTCCATATAAAGCATCATACAGAAGGAACTCATCATTTTCAGAATACAGTCACTTGTACACAATCCAAGGAGTGTTGAAGAATGTACCCTTGGCTTACAATACAATCTGAGAAATCTTCATTAGGTATTACTCTTGCCATTTATGAAACAAGGTTTACTGGAACCCACAAAACTTCTTTATCGCTATTATTATGAAAGCTCATTGAGGCAGGCAAGGTGCCTTTTAGGCAAATCTGTAGACCATTTATGTTCTTTTACTCAAAAAATCATTAATAAGCTATTCTGGAAGCCTCAGAACAGAGAACTGGAAGTCTGCTCAGCAGGCAAGTGTATAAAAATTCCTGTCAGCTCCAACGTGTTGTCGGCATGGAGCTGCCATTCTTGGGGGGAGGAACGCAGAAACCTCGTTTCAGCCCAGGATCTGCTTCATCGAGCCTCCCAGGAACTGATAGAAGAGAGGGGGTAGCTGGGGGATGACATCATCATGGCCAGCCGGAAATAACAAGTGGATTAACTGTTGAGATGCTGGTTGTAGATACTCAAGTGAATTAACTATTTAGATGCTGGTTGTAAATACTCAGGAATTAAACATAAGCCAACTTCCGGGTCACATGGGAGGGAGCAGCGCGCGTGATTGGCTGGATGGTGATAACTATTGGATAAATGGTGGTGGGAAGCACAGGGCAGTAGCCCTAACAAGATTTTCATCTGCGATTGTCAGTGAGTGCCAAGAAGTGATTAAATTAAGGTAGCAGCCATCCAGGTTTGTCTCCTTTTATTTCCTTCTGTTTGGAACCTGACAATTCCTACACATTTATATATATGAATATATTTATTCAAACAATTTTTCTAAAGAGTCACATTTATTATATTTACGCATCACAATATTTCATTAAAGAAACAAAACAGTCCAAGTTGCCTTGAATACCATGGGAAAAACTTTAATGAGTGTTTTGGTTTTTTCCCACATCAGCACCAAATACAATTCTTAGGCACAATAGATGTTCAAAGTACAAAGAGAATACAAAGGGTTTGAAGCTTTTCCTTTTAAGACTTGTACAGTGTGTACAAGTATAGTATGTTTACAAACAGAAGTAATTTGCTGTGAGCTGTAGGCTACATCCAAGGAACAGCAGTGCTAAATTCCAGAGAATAGGGAGATATGTGCAACTATCACCAAGTCCTAAATTCTTTCAGTACAAACAGCTATAGGGGACAACTATTTGCCTCTTTTTAGACCATGTATTTATGTACATCTTCTTCAGCCAATGAGAGGAAATTAATTACCCCAGCTCTACATTGGTCTGCTTTTGGATTCGGATGGAAAGCATTTATGTACAATATTTCACAAATATGTAATAGAAGCTTATGTTTTCCCAAATAATACTGAACTATAGAAATACATAGTAGTGCCAATTTTTGTGGTTCAGGTTAAAAATTTCCTAACTGATCCATCAGTTTAAGCTCCCATATGTAGTCCTACTGTAGATAGAAAATGACTACAATAGTCATTTTTCAGTAAACTATTTAGAAACCAAGGAAGAAAGCCAACATTTCTCCACTTTCCTTCTGATTCATAAACCTGACTGAGGTTTGGCATGCATAGCTATTTTTCCTGATAAGTTCTGGAGTGGACTGGAACTACTAGCTGCATTTATGTATCATCAATGTTTTACAAACTTGGCAACTTTAAGGTGTTCCAACTTCTGGAATTTGCCTGTCAGCAAGTTGCCAAGTAGGAAAAACATTGATGTATTGTTCTATGTATATATTTGATTTGTAAATATTTGAACATTTCAAACGTATTTATTATGGTTTGAAAATCCTGACTAAATATCAGCAAATCTATCAAGGACTAAATTACTTTGTGTAAAAGACAATTATTATAGAAAGCAATCCCAACAGTGATGATAATTATGAGTCTATATACTTATATGATACTTTATTAAACTTATGTACAAAATCTAAATATGAAGATCAACCAACCAAAGTATTTACAATTTTACAAAATGTTTTACAAGAAACATTGCCTCAAAATAAGATGACACACAATTAATTTTTTTGCATTACATAGATAAATAAATACTGACTTTTAAATGACTGTTATAAAAATGTAATTTCTACAGTCAGCTGAGTTAGCAAATATGTGGGTCTGTTTTCTTTATGCTACAATATAATTACATAAAAGGGAGGAATATTTTTACATATAGATAATCTATTAATTATTTTTTAAATCGTACCTTACCATTATATTCAATAAAGGTAAACAGCCATACAATTCATGCCTCTAACTGAATTATGATTTTTGGCATGCAAACCTATAGATCCAACAACATCTGGAGGCATTAATTTCCTTTTTTTTAAAAATAAAATTTGAAGTCTTAAAAAAACATGCAACCATTAAAAGCATATTTCTGGAGTACAATGTACAACTTATATGACATTTGTAGTCATATGTCTACAGGTATTAATCAAAGATTTAAGAATACTTAGACAAATAACACAAAAGTAATGCCATCTAAAATAAATAGGTTATCATCACAACTGCGTTTATATGCCCTTTTTTAAAATAAGAGGGAATAAAATGAAGTTACTAACTTCCATTCTTATATTTTTTTGAAGATTAATTTGTAATTAAATCCCACTCTTGCGTAAAAGAGCACTAATATAGTTTGATAAATCTTAAGTGTTTTCAATACAATTGTTTTTAAAATCTGATTAACAGAAACTGATTAATAGCTTTTTCTGAAATATTTTCCACACACATATATAACAATTGTTTTCAACTGAATGAAGAAAGAAACAGATTGCACTGAACAGTATTGTGTTGGCAGCATTTGGCAATTTCTGCTTTTTAAACAATCAAGTCATTGAAAACACTAAACTAATTTATAAAACATACTGTAGACACCTAAAGTCAAACTGGTCTTATTTGGATCAAATCTGTTTTAATAAAATCGTTGTTAGGTTTTTGTATTGTTTTTTGAAGTTAGAAAAATAAAAACATTGAAAGTGAATTCACAAGGACTACCTCGATAACTTGAACCTTTTTCAAAACGTCTTTTCACTGTTTGTTTCCATTATCTGAATGAAAACCAGTCCATATTGTGTATAGACTCTTAAGCATATTTTATGCATGCAAGTCTTTACAGATGTAGCAAGTAGTGAATATGTGCAAATGTTCTCTTAATCGTATCTCCATATACAAGCTGTCGAACATATACTCACAAGTACCATAAATTTTCTGAAAGAATTCAAAGACATGGTTTGTTTTCCTATATGTTCTTCAACAACATTTATTTGGCCTCTTTTTTTCCTTTAAGAAAGAGGGATATTTTTAATCTTATTTATGAAAATTAAAAAATCGTATGTCTTGTTATTGATTAAACATGTGTGCTACCCTTTAATTTTCTACCGCAATGGTTATGGACAGCATTATTTTTCCTTTCACTTGATATAAATCAAAGCATATAATGGAGAGATAATGTCCCTCTAAGAATACAGGATGTTAATTTTTTTCTAACAAACAAGATGAAAGAAAATTAAATCTGAAGTGTGATCTAAAACTGTATTGTTTAAAACATGTGGTAACTATTTAGTTAATAAAGTGTATCCATGAAGTTCCCTATATTTCATTGTATAATTCAATAAAGTTTTGTTTAAAGTAGAGATGCAGGAAATTTTCAGATTTAGCTTAATTCAATTGATGCCGTCAATATTGTATTATTTAATAAAATAAGTCTGACATCATGAACTTGGTCAACACAATCTGCAATCTTCTCCTTGTATTAGGATTCAGTTTTCCTGAGTAATCAGATAAAGATCCTCCTATTTGCCAAAGATATTCCTATAGTGAAATGAAAAGCAAGGTCCTTCTGGGTAGAATATACAGTGTATATATTTTGTTGGATGCAGAGAAATATCTTTATTGGTGGTCAAGTACTGAAATGGGTAACTATAAAATGTCTAGTTTCTCCTCCTTTCTGGCATAATTTTTGTCAGCAGTATCAATTGCTTCTTCTATAGCAGGGGTTCCCAAACTTGGCAGCTTTAAGACTTGTGGAC
>WNWU01013815.1:20059174-20295447 GCA_012654045.1 Ptyas mucosa
GGCGAACAAAACCACCCCATTGCTATGGATGCATAGCTTGTCGGGGTTGAGCTGGGAAGCTGCTGCTTGAGTTGGGGCGGGGGGGGGCAAGTAAGGTGCTAGCTCCTTCCCGCAGCCCTCCATGCTTGCCTGCCTTCCACGTGGGCTTCTGCTTGCTTGCCTTCGCAAGCTGGCCACCGGGACACCAGGAAGGCAGCATGGAAGGCAGGCAAGCATGGCAGGACTGCGGGCCGTGGACCGGTTCGGGGCGTGGCCAGCCAGCCATTGCTCCCAGTTCGGCGAACTAGCCTCAATCTCCGCTACCTACTCGCCCGAGCCAATCCGAACTGGGAGCATTTCACCCCTGGTCCATACTATAGCTTAGATAAAATCCTAAAACTAATGTTTAGCAGCATACAAAATTTGAAAAACATTCCAAGTTGGAAGTTTTTGAGATTCTTGAGTGCAAAGGATAAATATTCAATGTAACACCTAGAGAACTATAGGAAAGCCAGATATGACAGAAAGTAACGATTTGGAATACATGTGTTGATTAAATTCTGGATTCTGTTCTAAATAGATTTTTACCAACTTTCCTTTGTTGAAAATATTATAATTTAAGATTTAATCCATTAATGAGGAAGACTGTAGACAAGGTAAATCAAAGTTAAGCTATATATAAATTAAGCAGCTGTTTCAGACCAATATGACTGCTAATTTGAGATGGAATATTAAGCATCTTTTATCCTAAATAAATCAAAGACCATGTTCGGGCTGTTAGGTCTCATGGAGAAGGGTATGTCTAAAAATATTAATAATATATTATGTTCCATATAAGAAAGAGATGCCAATGAATGCATCAGAATAAGTTTTTGTAGTATGTCAACACTCACTGTGTGGTGATATCAGCAAATTGGGTGTTCGAAATGATTTTATTGTAGCTGGTCCCTCACCACTTGTGGTTAACACTTGAACCTCTAAACGGTAAAGAGTTGATGGTCTTAGGTTGGGTACTGTCAACATATGGTGATCCTAAAAGGAAATGGAAACAGCCTTTTGAAATAAAAGAAATATATTTGAGCGTCATCAATCAACTCAGCTTCTTCCTCGTTTCTTCCCTCCTATCTATCCCCCTGCCCCACTGAAAAGATACAGACTTACTACTGGCAATATTTGTGATTGGGAGATAATGCTGTTTGGTAAGCTGTTTTGCCTGCTTTCTGTAGTGACTTCTGCCCAAGTGACTTGAAATCCTGTCATTGGTTGGTGAAGATTCGTTTTTGATATTTTCCAGGAAAAGTGGCCTGTAATATTAATATCCTGAACAATGAAAGAAGCAGAAAGATTTTCTGGTTTTGCCAATATTTTTGAGATAACAGGATCTGTAAAACAAACACCGCAAAGAGAGAAGTTAGTATCTCTGTCAATCTTAAGTACAATTTTTAAAAGATTAAGGGAACCTACAACAATGTGTCATATAAACTTTGCTCTTATATGAGAATGGAATGCTTAATCTCAAATGAATTGCTCACCACTATATCACCTATTTTATCTACCATGAATATAGTTTTGTTTCATACATTGCACTTCAATGAGTAAACATTATCACAAATTCCAATTTCATGAATTGATATTGTTCTGTAAGTGATATAGACCCATTTATATTATTATAGGACATACTATTAAGTAAATCACCTTTATCTATATGTTTTCTATATGTCTAAAATGTCTTTTTAAAAAAAACATTACTGTATTACTATTTTATTGAATTGGGCACAATGGAAACACTATGTAATTTATTTATATAAAATTTAAACAGAAAGCATATTCTTCCTTCATATTTTTAAAATATCATATTTATATAAATATCTGTATATAAATGTGTGCCAATTAATATTTGAAGATATTAAATTCACGTTAAAAGAAAGCGGTAGTAATGAAGGTCGTATTGAGAACTTCTAACTTACTGTCTGTAAAATCACATTACCAAGAAAATTAAACTTGTGGTTGTTTCTTTTGTATTTTGCATTCTTATTAATTAATCTGCTTTTGCAATACTAATTAATACTTGTAAGTGGTTACATTAAGAATTTTAAAGCTCTTCATATAATGATGGAAGTAATCCGTTTTTAAAAATGAATGTTTAGCTACTTAAGTATTTTATATCACTGTAATTGTTTTGAATCTTACCTCCTTTAGCCACACAGCTTACATACTTGTGTTTTTTCCCTTTTAGATCAGAACAAGGTGGAGTCGTAAACAAAATGCTTTCAGATTTCAACTGACCATTGGATCTTACTGGATGAACTGTAACCTTATACTTGCATGAAAAGGACAGATTCTGAAGTATTATATAGTTTTCCTATGAGAGACATAAACCATTTTATTATCCTCCTTTTGGGTTTAAATTTAATATTTTCCAAGCAATCAATGCAAAAATACATTTTTAGAAAACAAGATAGTTTACAAAACATGTAAATATTCTCATATATCATTTATTTATTATAGGGAGATGAAATAGGTGATGAAATAGGTAATTAGAGGAAATTTCATAATATGGCACAAGTTGAAAAGGGAAAAAAATGTGCCACATATTTCAATAGAACCGCAAATGGTAGTGTTCTTCAATATGAATTCCTCTACCGCATGGGTGGGCAGTAATTCTCTATCCAAAAACTTGTACAAACACATATCTATTTGGTAAAAAGGAATAAAGAAATATACTATATTGGATAATTTAATCCAATAAAATGCGTGAAGACAATACAAAGCATATTTGAGAATTAAACACAAAATTCTATTTTATGGAGAATTATACTATATGTAATATTGCACTGTATTGCACTGTATATTGCACTGCACATACAGGAAAAGTTTCTGATTACCATTAACAAGGATTTTCTAACTGGCTTAAATGAATTTAAATAATTTGTAAAAGTTGATAGAAGAAAATATACAAAAATCTGCATAAGTTATATTGAAAGAATATAGCTACCTAATCCTACTAAAATCAGTTTGTACCACAAACAAAAGATGGAACAATTCTCTTCCAGTCTCAGCTTTTTGAAATAATCATAATTGGTAAGAACCAAATGAATCAATACTTCTCTTTATGATGCCTTATATAATTACATATTTAAAATTACAACTTTATGACTTCAAGTGCTAGCAATCTGGAGTCATAGCTAGGATAAAGTTGGATAAGTAGACAAGTTCTTGAACTTCTTGTTAATTTCCCCAAGGCATACTACTATATTTGTTCAACAAACTTCAGAAAAATGGAAACATAATTCATGCCAGTTTTAGTAGGTGCTTTTTTAAAAAAAGGGTGGGTGGGGGGAATATTCAATTTTCTCTAACAAAATAACTCCAGAAACCCTAGTGCTATGGTGGGCCATGCTGGGCGTGACACAGGACCACACATCCACAGACATCGTTTTATAAACTTTAAAAAATAGGAGGAGTCTATTTGATCACCTTATGAGAGAGACCAGATCAAGAAACTGACTCCATAGGAAGACTACAACTACAAATTATTGACATAGTAGCAGAATCCTGCAGGTCTGAAAGGTAAAATATTTTACTTTTCCTCCCTTTTATAACCTTCTGAGTCAAGGATGGCCTTCCAGACAAATCCGGAGGCTCTGTTTTGGGCCTGGAAGGTGTCCTGCAGCATTCCGGAGGCCACGTTTGGGCCTGGAAGGCCTCCTGCAGCATTTGGGAGGCCACGTTTGGGTCTGGAAGGCCTCCTGGATCACTCTGGAGGCCTAAAGCAGTTCTAGGGGGGTGCGGTCTGCCCGCGCCCCATTTTTGCTAGCAGAGGCACTGCGGGCCGGTCTTTTGCTATTTCCAGACTGGCCCCATGGGCCAGATCTAAGCACCCCACAGGTTGGATTCAGCCCACAGGTGTTGAGTTTGACACCCCTGAACTAGATCAACCAGCCTTCCTCAATATAGACCACTTCAAAGAATTTAAGTCACATAATGCACATTCATTAAAGTTAATGGCCAATTGGCCATATTCAATCTATAGTGGGGTGTCAAACTAGTGTCATCACGACAGCATCATGTGATGTATTGCACTTTTTTCTCCTTTGCTAAACTGGGCGTGGGCGTGACCAGCATGTGACACATAAGTTTGATAGCCCTGATCTATAGGAACTGCAGCCAAATACATGTGAAGGACCCCAAGGAACTGAAGTTACAATAACTTTTCATTACAAAGGACAAAATGGATGCGTTGAAGCATAGAATAAATTTGTATTTGAAATATAAAGGGAACATAAGGGGATCTTTAAAGGTCATTTATACTCTTCCTCACAAAATATAGGCTCATGTTTTTACAGTTTTTGATATTTAAAACTTAACTTACATATGTTACATCATTGAATTTTTCAGGCTCTTCGGTACTGTTGTAAGAACATAATTCTGGGAACCACTGAACATGATATCCTTCCCTGCTGGTGGCATCTATAAATGAAATAACATAACAAGGGAAAATTAATAGAAGCTTACACTTAAAAGTCTTTAAATTTTTTTTGGAATAGTTCATGCAGAGATACACATAAATACTGGATGTATTTATCATTTATAGGAAAAATATATAAAATGGAAATGTATATGCCTTTTAGAATATTGGGAGTTAGTCTGAGAAAATTCCAAAGACCTCAGGTTGACCTGATGAAACAGTTTTTACACAGTTGTGTTGCACCATTAAAATATCACCCAGGAGAATGGGATTTGCAGTTTTAAAAGCCCACAGAAAAGTGGAAGTGGAAAGTGCAGAAAAATGGACACAATCATATACTAAAGAATTATTACAAATCTATGACAGAATGCTACTCATTTGGATAAACTAGATATATAAGGGTAGGAGAGAACAAAAAAGGTAAATTAATCATTTTACTAATATTCATCTAATTTTGCAAGTGATTTTACTAAGTTGCTTTAAAAAAATCATGAAAGTTCTCTCAATTTTCCTCATTTCTAGTTTTTTCCCATAGATAGCTATGGGAAACAAAATCATGCAGTTTAATCTGCATTTAGTTGCCAGGCTGATGTCTTTGCTATCCATACTCAATGCATGTTCAGGTTTCAAAGCACCTGAGGCAGCAGCGAACAAGATTTGGAGCAAGGTAAGTCTGGCCTGCTTATGTAAATTAAGAAGGCATGACAGTCATGATAGAGAATGGTTAATAAAATTTTCTTCATGAAAATACATTGCATTTAGAATCAATCATATGAAAACTAAATATCATGTTTAAACTATAGTATGTGCTACACTTATTTGCAACTAACTATTTTGGCTCTCCTCAAAGGCGTACACTGAGTAACCCAAAAGCAATGCAAGCTAGTAGTATCACATATTTCTTTCTTATGAGAAAAAAACCTTCAGTAGAACTTTTGTTTGCTTTTCCATAATATTTGTTTTATTCTCTCTTACTTTTCCAAGCAATCCAGTTTAACAAGTTTATCACACATATTTCAAGATCCCTTTTTTATCTTACCTAAATGTATTATTTGCTTTATTCTAGGCAAATATTAAAATAAGTTATTCAGATGCCAAGTTCATTGATAGTTGTTTAAGATATAGAAAGAGTAGACAATCTGAGACCAAACCAAGCACAATTTCCACTGATTAAAGGCTAACGCAACGCAAAAGCAGAAAACCCCTTTTTAACAAAAAATTGACATTATTATATCAAGATGCTACATTATTCTTGAAAAAAAAGTGTTAAGCCATGCTGAACTGAAATGTAAGTTTAGAACTCACATCTAAGTACATACCACTAATGCAAATCTTTGCCTATAGAAATAGCATCTTATACAACTGTGCTGGGGTTGTTCCAGTATTATTTCTAATGGCTTCTGCATCTGAGATGACTTATGACTCAGTCTTGCTATTCAATAATCTGTATGCATACAAAGAAAGATACAGGCTATGACCAAGCTAAAAATTTGGGGGTGAGTTCAGAGACTGTAACTATGCTCTGGAGTTTTTTTCAGATGGTTTGTCCAGTACCTAAATGCTACAATAGGAAACTGATGTTCACATCCACTCTGAGATCCTACATGGCAGTGCTTTTTTCATCTTGACCATCAAAGGCCATGGCTAGGCCATTTCTTGAGTCATTTGTACAGCAATATTAGTCTCCCATAGGGAATCTTCTACAGATCACTTAACTACCATTTCCTTTTTAATATAGTTAATGGTTTCCTAGACCCATTAAGATTCTAACCGATCTGTCAAGAGAAGCCTTGTACCTGAAACAAAGAACAAAAGGCCTCTATAATTGATTAACAAAGATAACCCGATTTTTGTTTCATCCATAGTCCTATATGTTTATCTACGTTGATAACAAGTATTGGAATGCTGCAATTCACAGAAATGAATGCCCTAATCAAACATTTAGAATCAGTATTGACACAAGACCTGCTTTAGTCAGTACATGAGAATTCAAATGGCATTTTCTCTTCACTTACATCTATTAACTCAGGGCACAGGAAGGATACAGGTGGATATAGAAGAGGGCATGACCAGAAAGTCTAATACAGACAGTGATATCAGTCTAATAAGGAAAGTGGTTAGTTCCATTCCTACAGCAGGCTTCATTACATGCCTTCCTGCCTTCTCAATGAGCCAGCAACTTCCTTGCATCAGTGGAAATGGTGGTGGTAAGCAAACACAATTTGTTCCTTTCCTTTTGCTACATAGCTTTTCATTCTAGTTAATATGCCCACCAACACGATCTCCATTGCTACAAGAGAGTTGCTGCCTCCATAGATGTAATAAAAAGGAGGCTGGCTATGCCAACAGTTTATGAAAAAAAACCAAAACCACTGAACAGTAACTCAATCAAGTTTAGGTTTGCTTTGCTTAGTTTAGAGATCCTTAATCTACTTTTACAAATTTTCCCCCTTTGTATTATAGTAAACCCTGAGGAAGCTAAAAAATGGGAACATAAAACTGCTATTATTAGGGTTAAAAAGATGGGGGGGAAAACCATTTTAACTATGGTATCTAGGTCAAATCGACACTATAGAAAAAGGGGCTATAACTGTTGGGTCATATTGATGATGAACACTTTATATGCATGTGCACATATGCAGATTAATAGTAAACAGAATGCATATCGGTAAGCAACATTCTTCTCCAGTCTCCTCCAAATATATGCTTAAAAGAAAGTTGGAAACCTTTGCTTCTACATTAACTTAAATAATAAATAATAGCTCATATTAATTATAATGTGTTTAAAAATGCCAACAGCATATCACAAAGCAGACTTTCTGTATTTGTATAGCTAAAATTACCAGGAAGCTATCTGAATCAGTATTTATTAATAACCAACAAATTATTTAGGCAAGGTAACTAACATATGGTTTTGCAACTACCTTCTGTTTTCTTCCAATAGACTTTCACTTGAAGTTGGTCATCTTGGAAAAAAGGCACTCCAATTTCAAGAAGACGATTAAGTCTATTTCTTTTGAAGAATGAAACATCAGTTGCTTTACCAATGGTAGATGTCCATTCTTCTGTAAAAGAAAATATTTCTGAAAATTTGCCAGTTGCACAGATGGCTGTATAATCAAAGTTTTTCAAATGATACTTGAAATGCATCTAATAAGAGATCACTGGATTAGAAATAAAAAGAATAAAAATACAATAAAAGGAACAATAATTAACATTTATTTATAAAACAGGAGTAAACATACTTTGTCTATTGTTGGCAGCTAATTCTTAAAGAAAGCTATTAGTTCCAGAATATTTAGAAATGTTCAGATTTTCTTGTTTGCTAAAATACAATATGATCAATCCTAGCTGGTAACCTAACTATTCTATTTTAAAAGATAGTCCCGCACATATGGCAGTATTCCGGTAAAGAGAAGATTATTACACTGTAGATAACTTTTGTTTTATTAATTTATTAATTTATTAATTTTATAATTAATAATTTAATAACAATAATGAAGTCCAGTACTTCTGAATTCATCACAGTAACTCAACATTTTTTTAAAAAAACAAGTTTTAATAGTGTAGATGTTACTGACAATGCATCCAGAGCCAACCAAATCAAAAGAGTAATAAAGTGGTAAGTTTTATCAATAATAGCCAGCACAAAAATGCAAATTGACTAATGTGAAGTAGAATACACTAAAAATGAAGATTCAATTATATTGCAGCTGATTTTGGAGAAATGGAAAAGAATATTACAGTCCTAAAACAATATTTTAAAACTAGGTTTAGTGATGAAAAAAGAATAAACTATTATTAAACAATGAGATAAATTTGCATTGACATGCTCATGTTATAATATTGAATTAATGCATTAATATTCAAGGAGCCATAACTATTTACAAAACATAGTTCAGATAATGTGTATATCAATTTTTCATAAGCTAATTATTAAAGCAAAACACACAAGAGAAACACTGTTTTAAATCTGTCAAGCACTATCAAATATGTCCATGAGTTGAAATAGTTGTTCTAGAACCAGGACAAATATTGGATTTTAGCAAATCATGTATAATCACCAATGGTCATATTTTCTCTGATGCTGCTTTTACTCAGCTGTAAAACTAAAATATGAAAATCCACTAAGAGGAAGGAAAAAAGATGACAAATTCAACAGAATTCACAAAAATATAAACTCTTGTGGGTAAAAATGAAGAAAAAATAAAGAAGTGAAAATAATTCTGTATTTTCCAAAGCATTTTAAAGAATTAATCAAAGATTAATTGTGAAATAAGAAAGAAAGGGTGCCCTCCAACTGAATGTAATTTGATGAAACTTTCATACATATGGAAATCAGGGTAACCAGACCTTGATTAACAAAGGTTTTATCTGCAATGTAAATTGAATACAATCTGCAGCAGGGCACAGAAACTGGTAACTATAAAAAAGGAATTTGTTTCAGTTACCCTGCTGTAATATTCATATAGAGATTAGATGAGAAGTTTCAGTGCACATAACAAGCACTAAAGGGAACAAAATATGGTGTATCTTTAAATCTGTTTTGCAATCCTCTAGGAAGTCCTTGGAAATAAAATATTTAACTGATTAACTAGCACTAATCCCAACATTGAAGAATTAGACATATGCAGGAGACATGCATTAATTTGCTTAATGTCACAAAAGCCAATACATCTAGCACTTTTTAATATCTCCCCAATAGATGACAAATAGACTCATGCTTTCCCTATTTGTATGCTGTATATATTAAGGATTAGCTCAGTGATGGGATTCAGCTGTTCGCACCACTTCAGGAGAATCGGTTGTTAACATTCTGAGCAGTTTGGCAAACTGGTTGTTGGAAGAAATCATTAGGGCAGAGAACCGGTTGTTAAATTGCTTGAATCCCACCACTGGATTAGGTGTATATTCTACTTTTCATTCATACCCAAAGATGCAGTTTATATAGTGCTCCCTCCTCCCACTCCCTCCCCCCCACAAACAGTCTGTGGAATACTTTGGAGTGTGATTGGCTAAAAGTCATTCAATGAGCTTCCATGGTTGTGGTTAAATAAAATCTTAGGTCTTGCCACTCATTGTCCTTAACTACTAAATCACATTGTGATAATTATGATTTATTTTTATATTTTGAAAAGCTCCAAATATGTATATATTGTAAGAACTGAATATCAGTACTGATTTTCTATATGTGCCCAGACAAAAGATTATTAAATTTACAGTATCCCCATCTATGAAGTGTTTCTAACCAAACTGGAATATTCTGGACCAAGGAGAACATACCCAATAAACTACTTAGGAATGGAATAAAGACAGAGAGTTAGCGAGATAGATCATTAGAGACAAAAACTTTACTATTGTTTTATGGAAACAGCACTTACTATTGCTGACAGTTGTCTGAGTAGAACTAAAGTAGAGAGACACTTTTGCACTTTTCAGACGTATTTGACCCCAGTATGTAACTGCCTGTAGTTCCACCATGTAATTACTATTGGGTTGAAGGTGTTCAAGGATCACATAATTTTGAGACTATAATGGAACAAAGTTAAGTTGCATGAATCAATTATGGTTTTGCTAACTCTTTATTCATGTCAGAAGCAAACAATAGACATATTACATTTGACAGTGAGCCAAAAAAATAGGCATAAAATAGGTCATAAAATATAGCATGTTTAAAAATATATAAAATAAATAGGATTAAAACTAAATGACATTTGCCCAGTATTGGGCCACGTCGACAGCATTTTCTCTCACCAACGTAAGGTCTTTCTCCATACATGTTAAAGGACATTGTATGAATATGAGATGGATTGTCGTTTTCCATATTAACACAGAGGTAATACTAACACTGAAACAATTTAGCTGTTACATATTCTATCAAATGAATAGGGTACTATTGATCTCTCCTATACCAATTACTGAGGTTCAAGAGAAAGAGTCATTTTATTCACTATTATTATTATTTTTATTAATAGTATTTTCATTAGTATTCTGAATTTTACCCGACTCTACACAATGAAAACATGAAAACATATAAACATTATGTACAATAGGATATTATAAAGCCTAGTACCTAAACAAAGATTAAAATAATCCTTCTCAAAATATAAAAACAGCAAGAAAAATCAGCAGCAGCCCATTAAACTTTGAATGCCTGCCTGAATAAAACCACTTTAGCAATTTAGCAAGGAAGTAATTTAAATAACATAATGTAATTCATTTAATGTTTGTCCTTTTGCCATGAACTTCTAAAATATTTTAAGTGCCCATTTCCCTTGTCCTCTTTTACAAAGTGCTCTTCAAGATGTTGTTCAGAGACTGGAAGGCCTCTAGCCTAAAGAAAATTGAACACACTAGACAGAAGCAATTGAGACATTTATTTTTAGAATCTCATTCTATTTCCTTTTTTACTTACTCCATCTGTAGTCTTCCTTCTTTTCTTTTTTGCTGGGACAAGAGCCTTACTGCTGACAGTCCAGCTCCAAAAGATTTTGTAATGATGGACTGGAATATCAGGCTCTTCTGGGACATCCCAAATAATCCTTATATTTATACTTCCATCACTGTTTACTGTAGAGTTGGCAATCCTGAGATTAGATGGAGCAGGTGGAGCTGATGGATCTGATGGGGGGGAAAAGCTTTGTAGGAATGAATAATTTCTTTATAATCAATATCAACATGGTCCAAAGGTTTTTGACAGGAACTGCTTTGCCCTTTTTGACAAATGTTTCAAATAAATGTTTGTTTAGTGGTTTAGTTCAAGCACTAGTTCAAGAGATGGATAACTGCATAGGGATAAAACTATTCTACAGAAAGTGCTATGTTCTTCACTAATTGTGCCACTTAGTTAACAAGATTAGGCAAAATCATGACATGTAAGGCTGCCAAGAGCTTTCAATCAAGACAACAATACATCTTTAAATACCAGGTCCTGTAGTACTTACATGGGAGAGAGAGACTATACTTATGCTTTGTTTTCTATTGGTCAGAAACCATGCGCTAAACAATAGAAAATTCTAGTCTGATATATCACAGCTCTTAGATTCCTTATTCAATAATCAAAAGGATATCAGAAGACAAGGATTTAAATATCATAACGGAAAACATCAAACAGAAATTTTCTAAATTCCTAGACTTGCCTTTTCAGAAAATACATTTTTATATAAATTATTAAACCATCTTTTAAAAATATGATTCATATCTAAAGAAATTATAGAAAGGTTATACTGTATATACTTTTCTACCCAAATTTTTAGATTTTAGAAGACATGCATGAAATATAGAATAAGAGAGAAAAATAGCTTCACTTACATTGGCAATGCAATAAAACTATTATTAGTTTAAATGCATTGCTATACAGCGGTCCAAATAAACTATTAGATTGCTCTTTTGACTGTGCATATAGTTAAAATGTTTAGTTTAGATCCTTGCAATATAGCACCTAATCATGCTTTACTGGGGAATAATGAATAACTGTGTACATAATTTTTCCTATGTCATTAATTAGACTAGTTTTGACACTTTCCTTAAAAGAATTTACACATCTCTGCAAACTTTATTAGCAAGTATTCCTGATACTATGTTGCAATCTTTGATTCAGATTGACTGGCAGTTATTATCTAGCAAGAATAAGCTGTAAAGAACAGATCTATTGAACTATCTGAGTCAGTCATTGGGACCAGAAATTTAGTCTTCTGAGCTTTTGAACTCATATTGGAACCCATCCTCAGGGAACTTCTCTTTCACCAGATCTATTAAAGTAAGTTATCTGAGAGAATGGTGATTAAAAAGGTGTTAAATTGTGCTGAAATGGTCAGGTTAACACTGGAACTAAAAGAAAGAGGGGGAATGGAGTATTATGTAGTCTGGGATATGTTTAGATCCTTGCAATATAGCACCTAATCATGCTTTACTTGGGGAATAATGAATAACTGTGTACATAATTTTTCCTATGTCATTAATTAGACTAGTTTTGACACTTTCCTTAAAAGACTTTACACATCTCTACAAACTTTATTGGCATAGATAGCTAGAGAACAGAAATAAAGGTTAAGCAAGGTAGTTTATGATAAACACTAAAGATATTGTATATAAAGAAAGATATTATATATAGTTAAAGAAAGAATATGGAAAGTTATATATGTTTTGTATTTATGTGTATTATCGATGCTGGAATGCTGAAAAAATTGTACATGTGATAAAATAATGAAATATGTTTAATAAAAATATATTTTAAAAAATAAAGTTTTACATTAGATATCTCTAATGTAAGTTTTACATTAGATATCTCTAATATAAGTTTTACATTAGATATCTCCAGCACATTTTTCTCAGTCAAACCCTTCAAGTATAACATAAACTATGTTTGATAAATAACTATACAACTCATGCTGATGGATTCCCTTAACATGAGAAACCACTGGATGAAATTGGTACACCAGAGGAAAGATAGTTTATTTCACAGCAAAGAAGTAATGAGAAGATCATAAACACATAATATGTTTCAGAAACCTTGCTGTATGAACATTAAATACACTGTAAAAGTATTCAATATTTAATAAAGTCATCAATGCTTAAAATATCAAGAAAATTATAATTATCAAACGTTAATTTAACATTTAGCCTAATTGGTAATCATGCATTTAGAATTTTTAGAAAAATTTGTAGAAAATATGCTAGACATAAAAAGTTTAAGATTAAAATAGACAAACATCTACATAATAGTTTTTTAAAAAATTTATTTAGGAAAAGCAGCTGAATGATGATGACTCTTAGAAATTAAATACTTATGAGGATGTAGATTTTCTATAAAAATAATATTTTATCTTGTTTCATATGTATAAAACAATGCATAAAACTGCCTAGGGTACACAAATACTCAAAAGAAAGGACAATCTCTCATTATCCTTTAAGTACTCAACCCAACAGGCTTTTATAAAAGAAACAATTGTTTATTTTTGTTTCAGGATTTAAGTTCCCAAACAGAGAAAAAGAAATAATCTTTTTTTAAACAGTTTATTTATACATTTTCATATTACGTACATAGGTGCTTAGTTAACAACGTATTGTCTGGATAATTTTGCTTATATAACAATATTTTTCCTGCTCCTAATTTTACCTCTATTATCCAACCATTTGTAAAACAAATCCAGTGTTGAAAAATACTCTTTATCTTCTTTTTCTTTCATCTTTAATGTCAATCTGTCCATTTCTGCACAATCTATTTTTTTTTAAATTACATCTTCTGTAGGTGTTTCCTCATTTTTCCAGTGCTGTGCAAATTTTTGGTAACAAGGAAAGCAAAAAAACTTGCGATACTAAATACGTAAATAAAGAAAATGGAACAAGAAATGAAACTGATTTCAATCAACATAAACGGACTAAATCTACCAATTAAAAGAACACATACATTTAAAAAGTTATATAAATTAAATATGGACATTATAAACCTACAGGAGGTGCACATCAAAAAACAACACCAACAGTTATTGGAAAATAGAAAATTAGGATCATTATTCACTTCACTATCGGACCAAAAAAAAAGAGGCATTGCAGTATATATCAAAAACCATATACAAGCCAAACAAATTTACACAGACGGAGAAGGCAGGATTTTGATGATCGAGATCAAGATGGAAAACAAAAACATACTGTTAATATCAATTTACGCACCGAATGGAAGCCAAAAAGAATATTTTTTTAAAATACATAACAAAATTAAAGAATTGGACTATGAGCACATATGCATCATAGGAGACTACAATGCGATTGTAGATACAGAAAAGGACTATAAAAGTACACAAAAGAATAAACTCAGAAAAAAGACACTCTCAGACACATTTAGAGACATGGCCCAAGAATTCCAATTCCAAGATGCCTGGAGGGAATTTAACAAATCCAAAAAGCAATATACATTCTACTCGAATCCGCATAAATCTTGGTCCAGGATCGATATGGCCTGGATGACAACAGAATTAAAGAAAGACATAAAGGAAATAGAAATCACACCGAACATATGGGCAGATCATCATCCAATAACAATAATATGGAAAGGCCAACAAAAACAAAAAAGATGGACAATGGATAGAGAGATTATCAAAGACAAGGAATATATAGAAATGATCAAGAAAGAGATCGATATATTTTTGCAAATAAACAAGAGAGAACATACATCAACGCAAATTTTATGGGACATGGCCAAGGCATATATTAGAGGATTAACAATTTCTTACAAAACGAAGAAAAACAGAGATAAATACCAAAAGAAAAATGAACTATTGATAGAACTGAGGAAATATGAAGAGGAATTACAGAAGGATCCTAATAAGACAACGACTAAAGAAAGAATAAACTTCATTAAACATAAAATAAATTTACTAATAACAACAGAGATAGAGAGTAAAATTAGAAGGGCCAAGCAAAATCAATTCGAATATGCAAACAAAACTGGACGTTGGCTGGCCTACAAACTAAAAAAAGAAAAAGAAAAACGAACAATATATCAATTCCAAGATGAACAAGGACAAATTCAACATAGAAATGAGGAAAAGAAAAAAATCGTAAGAAATTTTTATCAGAATTTATACACACAGGAAAAAACTCATGTAGAAGAGATTAAGGACTACTTAAACAAGACCAACACTCAAGAAATAAACGAAACCCAAAGAGAACTACTGAACAAACCAATGTTTGTTTGAATTATTAGAAGCTAGGAAAAAACAGAAAAACAACAAGACTCCAGGGCCAGACGGCATACCAGCAGAATTTTACAAAATTGGACATTACTCAATTGATAATATCTTACTACAGGTTTACAACGAAGCTCTTTTAAATGCCAAAATCCCACAATCATGGACAGAGACAATCATCACATTAATCCCAAAAGAAGATTCGGATCCTACACAAATTAAAAATTATAGACCCATATCTCTTCTGAACGTCGACTACAAACTATTTACTTCAATAATTTCACAGAGAATGAAAAACATCATTGTTGAGTACATCCACCCGGATCAAAACGGATTTATTCCAAAAAGGCAAATTAAAAACAATATAAGAACAATAATCAATACACTTGAATATTATGAAAAGAAATCAGACGTACAAATGGCATTACTCTTTCTCGACGCCCAGAAGGCATTCAACAATCTTAATTGGACATTTTTAATAATACAATTAGAAAGAATGAAAATGGGTGACAAATTCCTAAACATGATTAAGACAATATATTCCGACCAGTCAGCGAGAATATGGATAAACGGTGACATAACTGATCAATTTCAAATACACAAAGGAGTAAGACAAGGTTGTCCCCTATCCCCATTGTCAGGGAGTTGATTGATCCCATCCTGGCTCTGGGATAATCACACCCTGGTTTAGAGGTTTGGACCGAGGCTTCTCCTTGAAAGTATACATTAAGAAAATAAAACCCGAAGAAGTATTTCTAAGAAAACTCATTTTTATTGTAAAAGTAAAAGAAAGATAACTCTCATTACCTAAATTAATGAGCTACCTAATTAGCTACATCTTGCCAGCGTTCCTGCCTGACCTCTTGGCAGGAGAACAAAGGAGTGAGAGGACTAGAAAAGGAATGTGGAGGAAATATGTAGACATGCGTACTTAATACTGATAACAAAACTTGGCAAAACTACAGTAAGTCTATTAGTTCAAAAATGAGAGCTCAGCTGGGAAATACAAGAACGCAGTGACACCCATTATTATTCATATTAGCACTAGAAGTATTATTAAAAGAGATTAGGGAAGATACAGAAATAAAAGGACTAAAAGTCAAGAATCAGGAGTACAAATTACAGGCATTCACCGACGATGTCGTATTCATTCTTGAACAACCCAAACAATCTGGAATGAAATTACTAAAAACAATTGAACAATATGGAAGGGCAGCAGGATTGAAAAGCAATAAACAAAAAACAAAAATATTAACGAAAAATCTGACAAAAACCCAAGAGAAAGAATTGGAAGAAGCATTAGACATCCAGATAACAACTAAAATAAAATATCTAGGAATTTGGCTTTCCAACAAAGTTTCAACTCTCAAAGAAGATAATTATAGCAAACTGACCAAACAAATTCAGAAAGATTTAGATAACTGGAGCAAATTACGTTTATCACTGCGAGGGCTGCAATACTTTTTAAGCTCTGAAAAGCAAAATAATATCTGGAAGGGTCTCAAGCAAATGACTCCCTGATTCACTGAGTCCTAAGAAGGAGAAATAAAGTACATTCACACTTGTAGGATTCTGTTATTATAGCCAACTTGTTTAATTAAATAGTTCCAATTGATTTTCTGGTTCGGTTTACCTAATGAGGCTGACCATTCTACCCTCCAAGAAGTTCTCCAACCCTTTGACCAATATTTGAAATGACATATATCATAGGGAAAGTACATTTATACAAATTCTAATCTGGTAGATCAAATAATGTTCACTATATAGAATGATAGTATTAAGTACAAATTACATTATTTAAAAACAGAATTAAAAAGTAACTTTTTTCATTCTCTAAAACAAAAAGAATGTTTATGTAAACAAAAAAGTAAGCATACAAACAGCTTCCTGCTCTCTTTCTGATTTAAAATTTTGTCTCAGTGTTCCAGAAATGCTATGGTTAACATGCCATCGTTCTTTTCCAATTCTCTCAAATCAAAACGTATGGGATGTGATTTGCAAAATAAATACAACCCAGCTGTAAGGATCTTTACATGAATCGACCTGTGGAGAAGCAGGATTGATGGAAAGCAGAGGTGTTTGTCCATCCTATTGGCTCAGAGAACCTTGATCTGTATGAGCACTATCACCATCACAACCCTTAAAAAGTAAAATATGTCACATCTGGAGGAATGTTAATGGTGAAAGAGAACAAAAGAATAAATAATTTCACTCTGCAATCTAGGTGATTCAGGGGAAAGATGGAAAAGTCTTTTACAATTATATATGTAACATCTGTTTAGCTGTAAGTGAAATATTTTAACACTTTAAATTAAAATGTTTCTCTTCTAACTACAGTGAGATCATTAACTGTACTTTTTTAAAAGCTGCAAATCTAAACTGCAGAATTTATACCATAGATAAACATTCTAAGATTTTATAGCATAAGCAAAGTGATAGTGTTTGTCTGTCAGAATTGGTACCAAAAAAAAGTACAACAATATAAAAATAACTAACAGAGAAAAAGATGTGTTAGAAATGGGTATCTGTTCATTTTTATTTATGCATAAGCATGAAATTACATTTAGCATTGGCATTTATATAGTATGAAATCATTGCTGCTAGCTACATTTACTGTGCTTTTATGGAAAGTTTTTTTTTAATTAAAAAAAAATTTAGTTAAGAGCCCTGGTGGCGCAGCAGGCTAAAGCACTGTTATTAACATCAGCTGCCTGCAATTACTGTAAATTCAAATCTCACCAGGTTCAAGGTTGACTCAGCCCTCCATCCTTTCAAAGGTAGGTAATATGAGGACACAGACTGTGGGGGCAATAAGCTGACTTTGTATAAATATATACAAAAGTATGAAGGCTATTGCTTAATGCATTGTAAGCCGCCCTGAGTCTCCAGAGAAGGGCAGCATATAAATCAAATCAAAAAATCAAAAAAAAAATTAATACTGCAAACCAGCAATTAAAAAATTCAGGAAGCATACCTCCAAAATTTATGCAGCAATTGTCATGTGTATTGTCATACACATAATTTGTAGTATTGCAAATATAATCCCATTTTGTTGTAAACCATAATTATTACAGAATTATGTTTGTATTGTCACATGATGCTATACTATTAAACAATTCATTCATATTCAATCTGTATATGAATAGAGAATTGAGTTCTCTTTTATCAATATTCACTGATTCACATCAGGTTATCTAGTGAAATAAAGATAAAATTTGCCATACAGCACCATACATTAGTCCTCTGTAGCACATCCCTAAGATTAAACTAAATTTAATCTTCCCTTCTCATGGAACTGGAACTGTAAAACTTACTACCCACAGACAAGGAAAGAACATCAGCAGATTTAAAGATAATTCTAAATATGGCAGTAATGCAACCAACCACAGATAGGCAGAACCCATTCTTAAGGTGACAGCCACAAATGAGTTCAATAGCATGCAAATGTTAAAGATTGGGAAAGATGGAATCAGCACTGGAATGGTAAGGGTAGGGGGGTACTTAGAAAAAAAGAAAAGAAAACAGGGGAAAAGCCTTTTTAGGATTCAAATTGAGACTTTAAAATGCCACAGACGCTGAACTCTCACAGAAGTGAGAGTTGGCCACAAAAATTGATTAAGAAATCCAAAATATAATTAGCATTGAACATCACTGTGCCCTTCCAAGAAAGAACAAGGGAAGAAAGATCTAACTATGCACAGAATAATATTAATGAACAAAATGGATAAAACCAGACAAAGGGAAAAAATAAATTCTGCATCAGAAATTGTTCAATTGCTGTAATTGATACAATTAATCTACAAGAAAATAACTTGTTACAAAAACTGTGTCTCATTTCTGTAAAGAAAATTCTTTTCAAATATCTACACTTTTTAAACATGAAACTTACGTAGAGAAATTAGCATGTCAGAGTTTTTTACTTTAGATTGCTCATGACCTTTAAGCAAAATAATTTAGAAAATGTTCTCTCAATTTCTCTCTCTCTTTCCAATTTTTCTTATATGCTGCTCTGATGTGACAAAAATTGGGCTAAAGATTAAAAAATTATTTAAGAATCTACTACCGTTATACTGTCTTATTTCACCCTTTACTTCAAGTGAGACAAATACCTACTACTGTCTTAATCTAATGAAAGGAACTCATGAACAGAATCACAAATAGCCCCAAACACTCTGTGTAACACAAATGTTATATCCCTAAATGTGCTCAAAACTCTTATAGGACACAGTATAAATAGAATGAATTCTACCTTCAAATATCTTAAGCTATGTATTCCAAATACACCTACACTGTTATCTTTGAGCACAGCAAAGTTCTCCAAATAATTAACTAAATATTATGTAGGGACTGAAAAGATACTTGAATCCCATTGAACTTTAGCCAATTGGACTTAAATATACAGATATGAACATAAGCAACTATAAGTACAATGATTTAAAGCATACTTAATTCACTGAATTTCAATGCAGATTTTACATATACTGTAGTTTTGGTTTCAGTAATACCTTCAACTCAGTGGAGGGTTGTTACCGGTTCACCCCGAATCAGGCGAACCAGTAGCAGCAGCGGCGGGAGGCTCTGCCCACCCCATCCAGACATCTCTGCACATGTGCAGAAGTATCATGTGCGAGCACGAGTGCACAAGCGCCAACGAGTAAACCGGTAGCGGCCGAAATTGAAACCCACTACTGCTTCAACTGTACAACTCAGTTCATGAGGACTAACCACTAATGCCTTCTCTAAATTATATTGCTGAAATCACTGCAGACCCCATTCTCCCTGTGCATAATTGTCAGTATACAGGGATCCTTCACATACAAAGATTTCTACATGACCTGGGACCCTGATATTGCGTGTGCAAGCATTTGTATATACTGTATGTGAACGCTTAGAAAGTAGAGGGGCTTAAAGAAATAATTAGGGGAAGGACTTTTTGCTTCATGAATTCAACATTGGATTGTTTGCTTGTACAATCTTAAATTGCATATAAAACATATTGCACACTAATACGTCACAAAGATCTTCATCTGGGTTTTTAAAATCTTCTCATCATAGTGGTAGAAGTATTTCCAGAGTACAATTCTTCTAGTAGATGATCTTGCCAGCAAAGGTGGGGGAATCCTCCCACTAAGCATAAATACATGCTGGTTTTCATCTGGTTGGCAAAAGACTCATGTTTAATCTCTTGCTATACTATTATGGCTGCCTATTATATACAAAGAATCACTTAGATTGTAAAAATATTCTATGTTCAGATTGATGTCACCAGCAATCATACATTTCAGCCATACAAATTTAAGTGAATCATCTGGAATAATTCTTGCTCCCTTTTGAAAACATAGTCATGACTGTAATTCACTTAATTCTCCAAAATTTATCTGAACTATTTTTAACTTTCAAGAGAAGTTTCCAATCTGTTTGAATCAGAAAGAAAAAGAAATCTTAGCCTCGGTAATAATTACAAATTAATTCTGGCAGGAGTCATTGTAGCATTACATACAATGCTCAGCATGTAGCTGTGCCTGCCAAACTTCACAGAAGTCAGATTCTATATATTTATTCAAATAAGTAAACAAAAAGCAATTAATACCAACTTCTTTCATATATTTATTTTTGTTGAGATTGAGTATGATTAAGTCCAGCTCTCAATGTTGGCCTACGTATGCAATTTTATCTTTAACATTCTTTTGATCTTATAAAAATAAAGCTCCTAAAGTTTTTTGTTATTATAATATTTGTAATTTCGCTAAGCAACATCAAGATTGAAAAATTCACCTTCATTTCAACAAGCACCTGCAATATATATTAAATTCCTATAAATATATTTATTTAGGAAATAGTCTGAGTATCATACTGACTGCATTAATACTGCAATTCCTTAAAGGTGGAGATACAAGCTGATATCGTACACAGGTTCCTAACAGTAAGTCCCGTTCAATGGAATGAGATGTACTTACAAATAAAAATATAAAGGATTAAATAATAGAATACTTAATTGCAGTCAGACAATACATCTTCTCTGAATTAACTGGGTAATTTTATACAGGAGTGAAATACATGTACATTTTATTAACTTGGAACAAAGGAATAGACCATAATCTACCACACTGGTCCAATGTGGTTGGCAGATGTTATCAGTGTTAGTCTGGGATGTTTATCATGGCCTGTTCACCTTGGGAGACCATTCTGGACATATACATGTCTGACGACATAGCCTACTATTTCATTTAGCCACACAAGCCCCTTCACCTCGTTAAGGCCCAGAATGGTTTTATATAGTTTCCAAATTCAATGTGACTCTGGCAAGTATACAACAACAAATGAACAGAAAAAAATAATAACACTGCATTAAAAAACAACCCAATGTTTAAAACATAAAATGATAATTGAAAATTGTAATTAAACAACCAAACTCAACTGAACCCTGATGCCTGAGGAATAAACCAGGTCATGATGACTTTTCTAAAGGCAAGCAGAGTTAGGTCCTGTTATGTATAGGGAGATAATTTCATAGCCTAAGGTTAGTCAACAAAAAGGCACGCTTTCTAGATCCCTTGAGATGGCAAAGGTTAATAGGAGTGTTGTGAGGAAAACGCTCACTAAAAGCAAACTCAGAGCATTTGGAGATAGAAACAGTAAAGTATACTTCATTGGAAATACTTCCAGTGAGTTCCCTGTCAGCAGGCTGCAGGGGACAGACACAAACAAGCTTCTCACAATATATATGTTGGCAAAAAATATTGGAACAATCAGATAAAAGATAAACGGGATAATGTAATCACCCAATGCCTTCTCCTTTGCCTGCAATTAGAGTACTTTTCACACTTGTGGCATCCTCCCTGATGTTATCAATATGTACCATAAACATTGGTAATTATTTATACTCTCTATTAGTATAAGTAGTAAGCATTTGGGTTCTGCTAATTGTTTCTACTTTAGGGTTGCAACATTGGGATTTAGGTTACGTATTTACCAGGGTTGAAATGCTCCCGGTTTGGACCGGATTGCATGATCCGGTAGTGATGGAGACGGGTGGTTCAGAGAACCGATAGCAAAAATCTCTGCCCCTCCCCCATGCCCAGCTGAGGTGCGCGATCATCAGAGGCCTTTCTTTTTTAATTTTTAAAAGCATTTTTTCTACAACCTCGTTGGCTGAGGTTAGAGGTTGGAATATTGTTATTGAGTACTGTGCTAAAAAGAGTCAGGTCAACACTTTTTTTCTTTCTTGTACCTCATATTTTTTCCCCTTCTGTTTCTCCTTCCCTTAATTTCCTATTTTTATTTTTATTTGTATTTTATATATTGATAAAACAATAAAAGTCAAACCTCAGGAAAAAAAAGAAAGGAAATCTGTTAGTATATTTTTTTAGAACTGCTGAAATCTGAAACAGATACCTTAAAAAAAATCATATTACCACAATCTGTATAATTGAAAGGAAATGCATAAATGAAATATAAGTAACAGGTAAAATAAAGACAGCAGCATGAATATTAATCTTCAAGCTTAACAATTCCATTGTTAATAGGCAGGCATTGTCCAACCTAGCAAAATTTTAATTTCATGTTTCACTGTGTCACATTGAAGTAAATAGCCTTAATTATTACTGCTAATGTGTTTTGTACTGTAAAAGGGAAGCAACTTCTTTCAGAGAACTTAAAGCACAAAGCATTAATGGAACCTTCATTGGTTACTTCAAAAAACAAAATGATTTATCTTTAAAGTTATTTGTGCTATTTGTTTAAATCTTCTGCTGATCACATATAATGATTCATCCAAAGGTGGCTGTGCAATGAAGAACATTAACACAAACCTTTTGAGGAGCGAAAGTGTTTGCTGGGAGCTGTAAAACCTCTTGTTCCATGCACATTTATGGCTGCCACTCTAAACTGGTACCATCTACTAGGTCTGATGTCAGTCAGTTGTAATCTCTCATCTGTGATCTGCAAAATAAAATCCAGTTAATATACACATTTACTATTTTTGTGACCTCTATCAGTGGACCTTTTATGCTTTGCTTATTGAAAGAGGAATTCCTTTTCCTATTTTTCATGAAATAAAATTGGTCTAGGTAAGATTTTTCAAACCATCTACTTCAGCCATCCATAAGTCTTCAGGATCCAACCCAAAGAACCTTTGTCTGACTGAATTTTTTTAAAAAAATGAAGTTACTAGAGGTTGAACCTGGTATCTTTCATAGATGCAATCCATACTAGACGTATATGTGTCATCTTTTATGCATTTTTTCACACCATACCATTTTATACACACATCTTACCAGTTACATTTTATTTCTTTGTATAGTGATGAGCAGAATACCCTCATATGCAAACATCAACATGTATTAACTCTTTCGAACTTTTTTTTCTGCTGTAAATGCTGCTAGAATCCATCCCACAGCATTATGTAGAAGCAGACAGTTTGCATATTACACATATATAGTGTGTATCTGTATGTGTTTTATACCGACTGTGTGTATAATATGCATACTGTCTGCTTTACACACACACACAAAATCTTGCATATCTTACTGTTACAAGTCAGCATGCAAATAAGCCCAAGTCTTCCCTTTAAGACATTCCCCTAAACTGAAGGCCACAGAAAATGAGATTTGTATTATCTGTTCTTGCTGTAAAAAGTTTATTATTAACTATTATTAAACCATGTTCCAAATCAGAGTTAAAAAAAACAGGTGGATGCAGGAAATGCCTCCATTCTGTTCCCAGAATAAAACAAATACATCTATAACATATGCAACAATGGCCCCAAATGGGGAAGACTATCTTTTTCAAGTCCAAAACACAGAATTACCTGACATCTTTCTACCAGAACAAGAAATGACCCACCTAACCCTAACCCACTTATATGTGTTGCTCCACATACTTGGCAAGTTGTAGACTGAAAGCTGCAATGACTTATTTTCAAATTAAGCATGATAGCAATAGCAATAACACTTAAAATTATAGCACTCGTAGCACTTTATAGCACTCTCTAGGTGGTTTACAATGTCAGCATTATTTGCATATTGCTCCCAACAATCAGGGTCCTCATTTTACAAACCTCAGAAGGATGGAAGGCTGAGTCAACCTTGAGCCCTGCCAGGATCAAACTCCAGATTGTGGGCAGAATTAACCTGCAATAGTGCATTCTAACCACTGTACCACCATGACTCTCATGATCTCCCTTTCTACTTCTGAAGCAGACTGTCAAGCACCAGGGAAATCAGGAGATTCAGGCAGTTCAAATGTGTATAAAGATCTATTGCAAGCTTAAGCTCTCTACAAGAATATGGGCATGGGAAATTAATGGGAATCAAGAAGGCATTCAAGGTGGGCTGGACTTAAATCTCTTGTGGGTATGCAGGGATTCATGACTTATGACACATTTGACCCCTTCCTTGATCTCAGCCTGGTCATCTCCTATACAGCCTGGAAGAAAGAAAAACTTTTCTTTGATCTTACACAGTATTTCAGATCCACAGCACAAACTTCAAGGAGAGAACTCTAAGGAAGATCCTGGGTGTGTTTAATGGACATTAATACCAGCCAAAAATGTTTAATCTCTGATTAACAAAAATGAGATTAAGGAAAATCTTAAAGTTAATAGAATGCTATTAAAAGTACTGACCTGTGCTACAGTTTGCCAGCTTGTTGCATCATCCTCACTGGGATGAATCCCATAATTCCATCTCCTTTGTACCACATAGAGCACAGGTTCAATGGAGATATTGAATTTTGAAGACCATTTAATTTCCAGCTGTCCAGACTGAAGTTCACTAAATTTTAATTCCTTTCTGGGTTTTAAAGGAACACCTAAAATACATAATATCCATAAAAAGAAATTGTGTTCACAACTATTTGGAGAAGCAAGTGTATACCATATAAATAGAATACCTATCCTCATGTTTTATCCCAATAGCAAATACACTTTTGCTTATGTTGTTCTATTGTTTTAAAATATGTCATGTGCTACCTTTAATACTGAAAATGCTTATCAGCTGTAGTGTGAATGTATTATGGAGATAAGCCACCATTTCTATGATTTGGTAGTTGCAATAGACAGTGTAATATTTACAGAAGTGGTTTCTATTTTCTGTTTTCAGGAGCTGACAATTTTTTCAACTGATTCAATACCCAGAAGAGTTTACATGGGAAAACATGGCCAGCTTGAGACTCTAGGGTGAAATTAGAAGATCTATCATATAAAGAATTAAAAATTATCCTATAATTTTATAAGAAATGTAATGTGTGTGATGCTTTCTTATATGCGGAAATTAATTGTTCATATATGACTTAACTGATTCATTATGATAAATATGGGATCTCGGTGAAAACAGTAAAACTATTTCAAGTTTATTTCTACTGCTTCCACATGTTTACTAGATTTTTCAAAAAAACTGGTAAGACTTTAAATGTGGCATATGTGAATATTTAACCAGAAGTAATACTTCTTTCTAAGACATGACATTTTCTTCTAAATGTTCTCTAAATTTCTCTAAACCTAAGAAAACTGTTTCTTTAAGAAACTACTGATGTGCTACAATTGCTAGAATTATTTTTTGCTTTGTGTTTTGGACTTGTTACAATTGTTTGTGCCACTTAAATCATCCCCAGAATAAATCAGAGATTTATTTTTTGCCAGCCTCCACATTTTCTTGTTAAATCAATTGTGTTTTCTATAAATCTAGGATTTTCTCTAACAAAGAACGTAGAATCCTAAAACTGTCAAGAATAAAAAAAAAATATTGGAAGCAAATAAATTTATTTTTATATTAGTCTTCTTAAGAAGAACTATGCAGCTTCTCAATAAAAATATGTTATTATTATACTCGCTGTTCAAAGAAACTTCCCAAGTGCTTTGCATTATGGTCACTAAGATTCACTTGATTGGAACTAACTCCAACAACACCAACTAACTTCTGGTGGCTGTAATTGTGTGCAGATGGGTGTCATGCAGTAGAGCAGGGTTTCTCAACTTTGCTAATTTTAGAAGGGCTAGACTTCAACTCCCAGAATTTGCCAGAAGAATCTGACCTTCGATGACTAATGTATATTTTTTCATCTTATTCTGGAAAAATATCTGAAAAAATTACTTGGCATGCCAATCTTAACCTCCATATTGGATTTAATCCTCAGAAAGATGGGTATAAATTCATTAGTTTCAAGAGGTAATAATTGGGTTTATGATAATTTTTCAAAATCCTGTTCCATGGTCCAGGACTCAACCTGTCTCCACAAAAGCTGCTCCAGATGAACCAATAGAATGTCAGCATTGGGAGATACCAAGCCAGGAATCATTATGGTTTCATTCGATGTCACACCACTCTTTATATCCAGAGAACCAGAAATAGCAAAAGAATCTGTGGCAGCATTATTATATGACCCACCTGAGATAGGCAAATACACTAAGATCAAACTATCCAGAATCATGGACTTCGTCGACCTCTACCTCACTATCTACTTTCAGTTTAATAAACAGGTGCACACAAAAAACCCTTACTTATGGGATCACCATTCTCAGAACTCAAAGCAGAGACTGTGATGCAGGTGTAGAAACTATAGAACATTCATACAATCAAAAGCATGGATCCATTATGTGGACAACACCTTTGTCATAATAAAGGGACAAGAAGAGAAGATATTGTATATGAAATGATAATGTCTTCAAAAGAATAACATTCACAAGAGAATGAGAAAATAACACACTACCCTTCCTGGATATTTATACCAGCAGAAGAAATTACAGCAAACTAGAAATACAAATCTACCAAAAATGACCATGCTAAGTGCTCATTACCAAAATAATAACCTACAAAAGGAGCTGCATAGAAAAATTACTCACAGGAGTATAAATGTACTACAGCAATCCAGAACACCAGAAAAAAGGAAACACACTGCCTATATGACATCTTCCAACAAAATTATACTTCCACAATTTTATCAAACAGTGTCTGACCAGTCAGCCTACTACAGTACAACCAATGCAAGCAATGAAAAATATAAAATTAGTTTACATCAAAAACATCTCAGAAATATTGGACTATTACAATCATACAGCAATACCATAACACACAAATGAACTAAAGCTATCCAAAACATCCAAAGACCAGTAGCCCAAGAAGGAAAAAGAGTAGTCATCTGTCACATACAATGTAAGGACTGTAACAGTTACTAGTAGGGCATACAGGCAGAATAGCACATCCATGAACACCAATTAGCAGTCAAAAGACACGATGAAAACTCTGTAATATCGTAACACATGGATATATTCAACCATAATTTCAACTGGGCAACATTGAGCATCCTACGCCAAGCTAAATACAAAATGCTAGGGAATTCCTAGAAGATTGGCATTCAGATAAATCAGCCATCAACAGACATGCAAAATCTATTGACAAGTCACTAGGGTCATTCGGGATTCTACAGGTTTTCTTATGAAGAGCTTCTTTCTGAAGGACAAGTGAGTGATCATACAGTTTCTTGTTGTCTGGATAAGTTCTACCACATCTGGGTTTGCCTCCCAGCCACCAATCTTCACCATTTTCTCCATCTGGAACTCTCCCTTGTTCAGGTTTTGGGGTTTTTTTTAGTTATTGTTGGGGGGGGGTGTTCAGTCAAATCATTCAATGTTCAGTAAAATGGTCATATAAGTGGTCATTAATTATGAAGTGACCTATTTCCACTAAACCTAAGCAGAGGAATGAGATCTTGATTTCAAATAGCTTTCTGGATCTTCAATTCAAATTAATTTATTTAACCGATTAAACTAACTATACATGAGATTTTATTATTCAATGAGCTACTTCTTTGAAATATACAGTAAATTCATTGTTCTATCAAAATATCTATGATGCCAATTAAATTTTATTTTTAAAATTTATAACCATTTAATTTTTTTAAATGAAGGAATTTATGAACCATAGGTGGTATATAGTTCTTATATCAGTTTGGTTTTATGGCTTTATGACTTTAAAAATTCTAGGAGTTTTTATTCTATAAAGTATATAAAATATAACATTTTTGTCACAATTCTGAACCATGTTACCCTTTAGGCAATTTTTGCTTGAGGGAAACATTTTGCCTCCTTGAAGCCATACTCCATTTGTCAAAAAAGACACGTAACAACTTCACAGCCTCATCCCATTGGAAATGAAACTATAAAATCTATTGCTTTGACACAAAGATGTTTGAATAACTCTAGAAAATGCTATAAGGCATTCACTGGGAAGTGCCCTATGTCTCCTGATTTGTTTGTAAAAGCCATAATAGACTTCTAAGCAGGTATTATGTCTATTCTGAGGCCTCTTTGACTTTGGCAAAGATTGCTGGAGAAGGCTGAGAAAAAAATGTTGCCTTGCTGTTTCTTCCATATTTTCTAGTAGCACTCATCACAGTCAGACGATGAAGTTTCTACTGTTCCTAGAAGTTGCAAAGAAAAAGCTCATTGTATAAGCCAGTTGTTTTCAAAACCTCAATTCAGATTAAGTAATGTCTCCAAAATGATCAGTTCATTTTATTAATTTGCATGAGTCAGACCATGCAGAATCTCAGTACAAGTATTCTGCTTAGTCATTTAACATAAAACTTTCCAACCAAAAATCAATTAATAAAGGAGGGGAAGGATACTCTGCTGCATATTTATGTTCAGTAAAAAGTTAGGTAAGATCCAATTAATATTCACTTCTGTTGCTGAAACAGAATTTTTAAAATTGTAATCCTACGTGTTAGAAAAAGAAAATATAGGAGTAACATTTGGGTATACACATAAACAAGTCATGCTTGTTTAATAATCAAACAGCAACCTACAAAAACTTATTGAGAAAATATGAACAATTGTGAATTGTTCAACTACAGTAATTCTTCACTTTTATACCTTAAGCATATTTTTAAAAACGATTAAATGTTTCAGCATCCCAGGATGAATTCTCCCTACCCACTTTAATACAACTTTATCACAATGCTAATTGTTAACACAAACTATTATACACACCTCACTTTAATTTTTAACTAATTATCAGACTTGAATTTTATTTTCAATTAAAATCTAATCTTGGCTTGACTTGGCATCCATATTATGATTACCCTAGTCATCGCAACCCAAGAACAGTGTGGGAATGTTGGCATACTTAAATGAAGTGGAGTGTGGGTGAATACACAGACGCATACTTTTTCTCTAGTCACTTCTAATAATAAACTCTACCTTTATAAAGATTTTTGGGCACTTGACATGTATGTCCACATCCATTGGAACAGCACTTTTTCACCCCAGAGCATTCATTGTCAGCCTCACAACTTTCAACACAGGCAGCTGCAAAGCCACTGGCCTTCTCAGGTGCTGGGCAATCTCCTTGCTTCACTGACAGGATGTATTTCAGGAACTCACAGCTAGTTAGACATTCATAGTTCTTCCTGGGGAAAAGAGGCTAAAGGAAAAATAAGAGAACGTTAAAAAGTCTTTACTGAAAGGTGGGGGGGGAGTCACAGTGAAATATGTTTATTTGCTTTCCAGGAAATTTGTGACTTTCCTTATTGACCACTTCCTCCTTTGGAGAATGAGAAAATGTATGACTTTAAAGCATCAATGCATTAAGTCCTTGACGTGATGTAAACAATTAGAAATGATAATGACTGAAGGAGTAGAAACAGCTGAAACACTAAGTGAAACTGACTGTGCAATACTGAATTCCTTCATTTGGAGACAAATGCACTCAAATGTATCATTTGGACTTTAAAATATGGATATTTTTCCAAAAAGAAAAGAGTTAATGGAATCATTGTTTAATAAAAACAGTAAAATGCTAACAGATAACATAGAAATGGCAAAAGTACTTAATCTCTATTCTGCCTCATGTCATCAAGTAGAGGGTATGTGTTACATCAAACAATTATGTGGAAAAGATGAAGTGCAGAATCAATGCTTGAAATTGATACAAACTTGGTCAGAGAACCCATTTAATTTGAATGTTTAAAAGTGCAGCCTATATATTTGAATTTTTGGGTACTAAAGGAACCATCGTGGTGTTTTCATCTATACTTCCAACAAGTGGCCAACATCCAATGAGGGAGCAAGGATTTTAGAAACGAACCACTGGCTTAAAAACTGGTGTCATCAAGAGAACTTCGGCTTCCTAGACCATGATCTGCATTACCTACACGAAGGGCTATTGGCAAGGGATGGAGTGAACCTCACAAGAATTGGAAAGAATATTCGGATAATTACTGGCTCATCTTATCAGAAGGACTTTAAACTAAAATTATGGGGAGGGGGCAATCTTCAAGACATTTAGAATCTAATTCAAAGCAAAAATCACTAGATAACCAATCATATAAGGAGGTAGGGAGTAGAGAGAAATAAGAAGAAAAAAAGAAAAAAACAATGAAGTAGAGACTGATGGAACAAACAGGGTGGATTTGAAGTACTAGTGCATGAAGGTAAATATGATATAGTTGCCATTACTGAAATACGGTGGGATGAAACTCATGACTGGAATGTACTGATATCAGAATACAAACTATTAAAAAAAAAACAGACCTAACAAAAGAGGAGGTAGAGCTGCATTATATATAAAAGATCACTACATCTCTACAGAAATCCACAAAACCAAGGATAATAATCTCCTAGAATTCATATGGGTCAATATAAAAGGAAAACAGAATGACATTGCCATAGATGTATACTACAGGCCACCCAACCATGTAGAAGAACTAGATGAACTTTTTCCTAAACAACTAACAAATGTATTCAGGAAATATTCCACAGTAGTAATAGGAGACTTTAGGTACCCTGATACCCAGAGACAAACTCTGCAGCAAGTGGGAGATCAAATAGGTTCCTAACCAACCTAGCTGACAACTTTGTCATCCAAAAGATAGAGAAGGAAATTAGAGGAAAAGCTATACTGAACCTAATTCTTACTAATAGAGAAGAAGTGATAGCAGGAGTTGAAATTGCCAGAACTTTGGGCGAAAGTGATCATGTCATATTGGAATTCAATATAATTCAAACACAAGCAACAGAACATAATCCAGCTAGTGTCTTAAACTTTAAAAGAGTTGATTTTAACAAACTCAGAGAAACTAATAAAAATTCCATGGATGAAAATCCTAAAGGGGAAAACAACTCAAGAAGCATGGGAAACTCTAAAAAATATGATCATAAAAGCCCAGACCAGGACGATACCACTGAAAAACAAGAAATCCAAGAAGAAAGCAGCACGTTTGCACAAAGATCTCTCTGATAAACTGAAAGACAAAAAAGACAAGTACAAAAAATGGAAGGCAGATAGCCTGAATCTGCAAAGATGAAGTCAGAAAAGCAAAGGCTCAGAATGAACAAAGATACTAAAAACAGTTTTGTTCAACATATAAATTATAAGAAAAAAGTCAAGGAAACAGTAGGTCCACTTAACAGAGAAGATGGCAAGAAAGTACAGGTAGCAAAGAGAAAGCCGAACTGCTTAACTCATTCTTTTCATCAGTCTTCTCACAAAAATAAACTATAGCTTAACCTACCAAAAACTTAACTGTAAAAGACAGACTAGAAATAAAAATTAAAATAAACAAGAAAATGGTTAGAGAACACCTATCTGATCTTGATGAATATAAATCACCAGGAACTGATGATTTACATCCCAGAGTTCTGAAAGAGCTGGTAGATATTATCTCAGAACCATTGTACCATAGTTTTCAAAAATCCTAGAATACCGGAGAATTACCCAAGGATTGGAAAAGAGCTGATGTGGTTCCCATCTACAAAGGGGGGGGGGGGGAACAGACCCAGGAAATATAGAACAGTCAGCCTGGCGTCAATATCTGGGAAGATACTGGAAAAGATAATTAAAAAATAGAACTGCAACCATCTAAAAACAAAGTTATAACTAAGGTTCTGTCTTAGTCCCAGTACTCTTCAATATCTTCATAAATTACTTAGATGAGGGAATAGAAGAGGAACTCATCAAATTTGCACATGACACTAAACTGGCAGGAATAGCCAATACTCCAGAAGACAAGCTCAGGATCCAAAAAGATCTTGACAGATATGAACTATGGGCCCTATCCAACAAAATGAAATTTAATGTGGAGAAAAACAAAGTTTTAAACCAAGGCAGAAAAAACCAAAGGCACAAGTACAGATTAGGCAAAACCTGACTCAAAAAGAAGTAACTGTGAGAGGGACCTTGAAATCCTAGTGGATGGTCACTTAAACATGAGTCAGCAGTGTGCAGCAGCAGCCAAAAAAGCTAATACAATTCTTGGTCGTATAAACAGAGGCATAGAATCAAAACCACGTGAAGCATTTATACTGCTTTATAAGCCCTTTGTAAGGCCACATCTGGAATACTGCATCCAGTTTTGGTTTCCACATTACAAAAAAGAAATTGAGACTTTGGAAAAAGTGAAAAAGTAAAGAAGAGCAACTAGGATGATTGCCTGGAGACTAAAACTTTAACGGTTGTAGGATTTGGATTTGGCTACTCTAGAGAAAAGAAGGACTAGGGTGGACCCGATAGCAGTATTCCAGTATTTGAGAGATTGCCACAAACAGAAGGAGGGGAGGTCAATTTATTTTCCAAAGCACCAGAGGGCAAGAAACAATGGATGGAAACTAATCAAGGAGAAAAGCAACCTGGAATTAAAGACAAACTTCCTAACAGTGAGAACCTCTTGCCATCAGAAATTGTGGGTGCTTCATCCCTGGACAGTCACTTGTCTAAAATGGTATAGGGTCTCCTGCTTGAACAGGGGGTTGGACTAAATGACCTCCAAAGTCCGTTCTAGCTCTATTCTTATTGATATAGCGATCTGGCTGAAATCTTTATGTTATAATTAAGAAACTATTGAGATCTGGGCAAATAATTGAATGAGAGCAAATAATTTCCTGATCCCCTGCTCAGACATTCCCCAATGGGTTGTTCCGCTTTCTGACTTGATCTACTGAGTGCCAATCAAAACTTCCTCTGTAGCTGGTCTGGCTGTCCCTCCTACTTCCTCTTCAGTCTTTTTCACTCAGTTGATGGTATCAGACTTCGAGTGCCTTTCTCTTAAGTCAATTTCCCTTTAAATCTTTCTAAATTCAGGTTTTTTTGCTTGTTTTCTTTCTGTGAGGGCTGCGCGACGTGGGAGTGTTGTCCTGGCTCGTGAGTAGGCGTTTTGGGGCTCCGATCGCCTTTCCTTATTTATTTTCTTTTTATTTTTGTGGATTGCCTGGCTGGGCTTGCTGTTTGCCTTGGATATTGATTATTACTGGCCGTGGGCGTAGCGTTGCTGGCTCAGCAACTTGTCTCGCCCCGCAGCCCTCACCAACGATTTCTTTTTTGCCTTTTAATTTTGAATTTAAGCGGCCGAGAGTCCCTGCCAGCTGGCAAACTCGCTCTTGTTGGGAAGCGCCTCGCGGAGGCTGCGGAATCCCACCCCACCTACTAATTCGTATATCGGGCTGCTCCTTGCCTTATTTAAAGTGCGCAATCACTGGCGGCCGCCATTTTGTTTCCGCCATTTTGGTTTGCCGTTTGGAGCATTTTTGCCTGTGTGGGGGATTGCCTTCGCCTTCCAGAACGTGCAGGCTAGGACGCTGTCTGTTTTACCTGCTTGATTCTTCCTGCATGATCTGGCGCTGCTGATCAAGAGAGGAAAGTATCTAATTTGTTTGTTGCCTTCTGTTTAAAATATATATATATATATAAAAAAAAGGAGAATAAGGTGGACTTCGGAGCTTTGTTTGGTGTTACATCCTTGATTGTTGGAAAGTTTTTTCTTTATCTATTTAAAAAAAAAAGAAATAATAAAAGAAAAATTTCTAAATAATTTTTAAAAAAAAGAAAAAAAAAGAAAAAAAGATAAAAAAGACCATATTACAATTCCTATATTTTTACCTCTCTATCATCTCTTCATACCAGAAGGTGGAAGGCGGAGTGCTTTGATTATTAATTCAATTTTCACTTCCTTTCTATTAACCTATAGTTATATATAGACCTTTTTTATATCTTTTCTCCAAAATCTCTCATTGATTTGTGCATAATGTCTGATGTTGATCTGTCCTCTGATCTGGAACAGGATCACCCTCCTAGCCCTGCCCCTTCTAAGGGATCCAGGGGTAAAAAATCTAAGGCCTCTAAAGCCAAAACTGCACCTGTTTCTGACAAACATGCCTTGAGAAGGCATAATGCCTTGGAGCGTGTTTTTGCTAAGGCGCAGAAGGATGCCCCTGTGCCTCTTGTCCCTGAGGTGGTGGTTCGGCCTCCACAGATTCCATGTGGCCCTGTTCAACCCTCTGTTCTAGAGGCTGCTCAAGATGTGATTTCTCAGGGCGAGGTGACTCAGGGATCTCAAGATATTCTTCCCCGAAGGGAACCTTCAAGTACCTCTGTTCCGGCTGCACCTGACCAGGCTGTTCCCTTGCCTCGTCCTATGCCTGAAGCTACATTCACGCCTACGGCAGCTGGATTGCGCCGGGAGGAGGGTTTGGCTCCACCTCCTCAATTTTTGGATTTTAATTCAATGGTATCTCAAGCAATTTCTCGTATCTTTCAGGTGGGTCTTCAACAGACCGGTTATATGCTACCTCCAGAGTGTGCAGCTCATGTTCCTTGTCAATTACCATCCGTACAGGTGCAGCATTCTTCTGCTTCTCCTTCTGAGCAGATGGCAGAGCAGTCTCTTGAGGAGGATTTTGTCGAGGAATTCGAATTGTCAGGAGAGGAGGAAGAGTTGCCAGACAAACCGGCTTTCCCAGGCTTATTTAGACCATCCTTATTTAAGCAGCTGTTGCGTAAAGCGAAGGCTGCTACCAATATGGAGGATTCTCTGGAACAGCAGTCTACCTCACAGATTCAGTCTAATGTGAGTAATCCTTTGTTTCTCATGCCCAAAGCAGATTCTGACTTTGTTCCTTGTCCAGACCTTTTTGCTCAGGTCATTCAGAAGCCATGGGATCATCCTACTTCGCTCGGAGGTCCAAACTCCTTTGACAAAAAACTGTATTGTTCTTCGCCTCGGTTGGATGAGTTGTTACAACTACCTGCTGTGGACGAACCGGTAGCTGCCCTTACTTCATCGGCTGTCCTCGTTGGGGAGGTTGGTGATGGCCTGAAGTTTGAGGATAAGAAAGCGGAGATGGCTTGTCGTAAAACTCACGAGGCGGCGGCCTGGGCTATTCGTGCAGCGACCTCGGCCTCCTTTTTTAACAGGGCGTCCTTGGTGTGGTTACACCAGTTAAAAGAGAGATTACCTCCTGACAATGCGCGCCTTCACCAGGATGTGGCGAAGCTGGTGGTGGCAGCAGAATACTCTGCAGATGCATCTCTGGACGCAACTAAGTTTGCCTCGCGCGCCTTGGCCTCTTCTGTTTCCTCACGCCGCTTGTTATGGTTAAGGAACTGGAAGGCTGACATGAAGTCGAAGTGGCGTCTCACTGCAGCATCCTACAAGAGTTCGTCTCTGTTTGGCTCTTCCCTTGACTCGGTTCTTGTGGAGAACAGGGACAAGAAGAAGGTGTTACCATCTGGGAGCAGACGTTCGGAGAGGCGGTTTTCACCTTACCAGCGGCAGTCCTTTCGAGGGGACCACAGTTCTGGAGGCTTTTCCTACCAGAGGTATCAGCCCCACTCCTTCCAGCCAGCATCGGATCGGGCTGCCTTTCGAGACCGGGGTAGACGCCAGTCCAGTTTCCGTCGTCCCTTCCGAGCAGCCTCCTCCCGTTACTCCCGTCGGGGAAAGTGACTCGGGGCCTCAGCTTCCCATTGGAGGAAAACTACAGGCGTATTATCACCAATGGGAGGTCACCACGTCGGACGTCTGGATTACTCGCACGGTGTCCGAAGGCCTGTTACTGGAGTTTTCTTCCAGCCCGCCAACCTTTTTCTTGCAACGCCCATGGCCTTCCCAGGCGGACAAGCGTCATCTTTTGGTCGCGGAAATTCAGCATCTTCTGCAAATAGAGGCTATAGAGCGGGTTCCACAGGATCAAATCGGAGAGGGCTTCTACTCGACTCTTTTTCTAGTTCCAAAATCTTTGGGAAGCTGGCGAGGTATTCTCAATCTAAAACGCCTCAACACCTTTCTCGTCTACCGCCGCTTCAAGATGCACTCCCTCAAGTCTCTGCTGGGGTGCATCAGACAAGGGGACCTTATGCAATCAATCGACTTGAAGGAGGCTTACCTTCACATTCCGGTACATCCCAATCACAGGCGTTTTCTTCGTTTTGCTCTCGACACCGACCATTTCCAGTACAAAGCAATGCCGTTTGGCCTTTCTTCGGCCCCGCGCACATTTACGAAGATTCTGGCGGCCCTGGCGGCTTCTCTCTGGGAGGTGCCTGTCCGCTTGGTTTGCTATCTGGACGATATCTTAATCCTTTCATCTTCGGTTGCTCAAGCAGATTTGGACAGATCCCGTGTCATTCGCACCTTGCAGGCCCACGGTTTCACTTTGAACAGGGACAAAAGCCACCTTTGGCCTACGACCAGTATATTACATCTGGGAGCAGTCATAGATTCGGTCCAGGGTCAGGTGTATCTGTCCCCCGACCGTCAGGTCAGCATTCGGGACTTAGTTACGCAAATTTTATCTCAGAAAAGGTCTCCTGTGCTCCTGCTATCACAGCTCCTCGGGAAACTCATCTCTTGCATCAGCATAGTCCCTTGGGCCCGGTTTCATCTGCGTCCCCTGCAGTGGTTTCTCCTCCCTTTTCAACGTCAAGGACGGGGGGAGTCTCTTTCGAGAGTGAAGGTTCCAGTCAAGGTCCGGCTCTCGCTTCGTTGGTGGCTCTCTCCTGCCATCGGCCGGGGGTCATTTTTTCTGGACCAGGAGGCAGTTGTCCTGACGACAGATGCCAGCCTCAGCGGCTGGGGGGCGCATCTTCAGTCCCGGCTTGCACAGGGGACATGGTCTACGGCGGAGTCGCATCACAGCATCAATTGGTTAGAGCTGAGGGCGGTGCGGCTAGCACTTCTTCATTTTCAACACCTGCTATTCCACCGGCATGTCCTTATCCTGACGGACAACATGACGGCGAAGGCCCACATCAATCGCCAGGGGGGCACCAGGTCTCAGTTGTTGATGGAAGAGACGGAACTACTGATGACGTGGGCAGAGAAGCATGTCCTATCTCTTCGGGCCGAGCACATCTCCGGCAAGTTGAATCAGGAAGCGGATTGGCTAAGTCGGGGTCAGCTGGATCACTCCGAGTGGAGGTTGGATCCTCTTCTTTTCCAGGAACTCTCCCAGCGGTTCGGGACTCCGGAAGTGGACCTGTTTGCAACCCCGGGGAACGCCCAGCTGCCAAGGTTCTTCACCCGGTTTCCGACTCGGGGCGCAGAAGGTCACGACGCTCTACGATCTCCGTGGCCGAGGGGTCTCCTCTATGCGTTTCCTCCGATTCCGGTCATCCCCAGGGTTATCCGGAAACTGGTCAGAGAGCGGGCGGATCTCCTTCTGGTGGCTCCTCATTGGCCCAGACGGGCGTGGTTCGCAGATCTGTTGTCCATGTCCATCGTGGACCCATGGCGGATTCCGTCCGACCGCATATCCCTGTCTCAGGGCGCCGTCCGGCATCCCGAGCCGGAATGGCTTCAACTGACCGTGTGGCGCTTGAGAGGATACGACTGACTCGCGGCCTGCTTTCGGGAGAGGTTATTACGGTCATCCAGGCGGCTAGACGTCCATCCACGGTCCGCATCTACAACGCTTCCTGGAGAGCCTTTGCAGAATGGTGCGCCCATCATCATGTGGACCCTACCTCGGCGACGGTTCCAGAAGTCTTGCAGTTCCTTCATGCCGGCTTTGAGAAGGGTTTGGCTACATCAACTCTCCGACGGCAAGTTGCTGCTTTGGCCACAGTTCTTCCAGGTGAACACCAGCAGCCTTTGGCGCAGGATTCCAGGATTAGGTCCTTTCTCCTTGGGGTCTCCAACCTTCGGCCCCCGGCAATTCATCGGTATCCTAGCTGGGATCTCTCTTTGGTTCTGCAGTCATTAACATCTACTCCGTTTGAGCCTCTCAGTACGGTTTCTCTGCGGTATCTTACGCTGAAAGTAGCCTTTTTGCTGGCAATCACTTCTGCCCGTCGTGTTTCGGAGATTGCTGCCTTTTCCATCAGGAGCGATCTCTGCATTTTCTACCCTGACCGAGTGGTTCTTCGATTGGATCCAGCGTTCGTTCCGAAGGTTAATTCTCAGTTCCACAGGATGCAGGATATCGTTCTTCCAAATTTTTGCCCGGATCCTCGACATCCGACTGAGAGACGTTGGCATACCCTGGATGTCCGCAGGGCACTTAAAAAATATATTCATCGAACTGCATCCTTTCGCAAGTCAGAGGCTCTGCTTGTTTCATTTTTGCCTTCTTCACTGGGACTCAAGGTTTCCTCGGCAACAGTGGGCAGGTGGCTCAAGGCCTGTATTTCTAAAGCCTATGAGTTGAAGGGTGATCCTGTTCCAGGTCGTATTTTCCCTCATTCCACTCGCAGTGCTGCCACATCGGCGGCTTGGGCTACTCAGGCTTCTATTGGGGATATTTGTCGTGCGGCCACTTGGTCCTCGATTTCATCTTTTGTTCGGCATTATCGTTTAGATGTTTATGCTTCAGCCGATGCCGCGTTTGGCAGGCGTGTTTTGCAAGCTGTAATTCCTGTCCAAGGCTGGGCGGAGGCTTCGATTCCCTCCCTCAGGTCTTAAGCTTGGGTATATCCCATTGGGGAATGTCTGAGCAGGGGATCAGGAAATTGGACGTTGCTTACCTGAACGTCCCATTTATGTCCCCTGCGAAGACATTCCAGCCCGCCCCTGATCTCGCCTCTTCTTGGCCTTGGGCGGGGTTTTTGTTTTCTTTTCCTCTGCAGCTGGTGTCTTTCCGGTGGTGCCATACTGGAGGCCCTCTCATCTGCATTACTCGCCTTCACGAAAAAGACTGAAGAGGAAGTAGGAGGAACAGCCAGACCAGCTACAGAGGAAGTTTTGATTGGCACTCAGTAGATCAAGTCAGAAAGCGGAACAACCCATTGGGGAATGTCTTCGCAGGGGACATAAATGGGACGTTCAGGTAAGCAACGTCCATTTTCATTACCTTTTTTAAAAAGTGTGGGGAAAAAGAATCCAGGGAATAATCAGTCTAATACGGTGACCAAGAAATTTCCAGAACAGATAAAAAGAATCAGTGTGTAGCAACTGAGAACAGTATGTCAGATAGTAAAACTCAACATGGATTAATTGATCCATGATCTTGATTTCTTCAAAAAGACTGTAGCAATGCTATTGATGTACTGTATCCGTGATGGCGAACCTATGGCACGGGTGCCACAGGTGGCATGCGGAGCCATATTGGTGGGCGCACGAGTGTTGCCCTAGCTCAGCTCCAGCGCGCATGCGCGCACTAGCCAACTGATTTTCAGGCCTTCCAGTCCAACCGGAAGTTGGGAAACTGGCTGTTTCCAGCCTCCAGAAGGTCTCCAGGGGGGATGGGGAAGGCTGTTTTTGCCCTCCCCAGGTTCCTAGAAGGCCTCTGGAGCCTGGGGAGGGGGGAAAACGGGCCTACCGGGTCCACCGTGCCATCGCGTGCCAAAAGCAGGGAGAAGTGGGGGGCCACGTGCGCATGCACAGGAGGCGGGGCACATTGAATTATGGATGTGGGCACACACGATCCCCCATGTTCCCCCTGCTTTTGGCACGCGACGGCAAAAAGGTTTGCCATCACTGTACGATATCTTCATTTTAGGAAAGTGTTGATAAAATAACCAGTGACATTCTACATATTAAATTACTACATTTATATGCTACTTGGCTCCCAATTATACCCATGGTTTACAATAAACATTTAAAAACCAAAAGCAACACAAAAAAGCATACACAAGACAGAAGAAGATGGTAAGGAAAACAAACCCAGAGGAAAGCACTAAGCAAGAAAGGGGCGAGTGTCATCCTTGTCAAAGATCTGGGCAAAAAGACCTCTTCCAAATACCAATGGGAAGGGAACCACTTGAATTTCAGAAGGAACTTCAGTCTAGAGGGTTCATTGGTTATTCTAGATGTTATTATAATTACAAAATAATGAAGTGTGATATAGAAAGTATGACAATTAGATGAATTCATAACTGGATCCAGGGGTGAAATCCAGCAGGTTCTGACAGGTTCTGGAGAACCGGTAGCGGAAATTTTGAATAGTTCGGAGAATCAGCAAATACCACCTCTGGCTGGCCCCAGAGTGGGGTGGGAATGGAGATTTTGCAATATCCTTCCCCCAGGAGTGGGGAGGGAATAGGGATTTTGCAGTATCCTTCCCCTGGAGTTGGGTGGGAATGGAGATTTTGCAGTATCCTTCCCCTGGAGTGGGGTGGGAATGGAGATTTTGCAGTATCCTTCCCCTGCCATGCCCACCAAGCCACACCCACAGAACCGGCAGTAAAAAAATTTGGATTTCACCACTGACTGGTTCTCATCTCTCATCAATGACTGTTCATCAAACTAGACATAGGCACAGGGGTGCATCTTATACTCAAGGCATATATTAATAACTTGCATGAAAGAAGGAATGTTTATAAATCTATAGATCTTACAAATATAAATGGAATAACTAAGCACATAAAAATGGAAGCAAACTTCAAAATTGTCTTGAAAATTAGAAGCAGTTTACAAAACACGGGCCCCTCAGGAAACTAGGCAGAGGATGCAAATATATCTATTATTGATCATATTCAATTCTAATATTAAACATACACAGGCAAAGCAAAAGTGCTGTCAATACTTCTGCTTGCGAGATGCCAACACTTGTTTCTGCTTTTTGAGGATAAGTCCAGCTTTTACAGGCTAAATGGGTAACAAAGCTCAGAGCAAGTTTGAGAAATGGCTAAACTGATGGGTCTAGCTAATAAAAAGCTGTTACAAATTATTTTTTATTTAGTTTTAGTCACAGGAAGTTAACATGAATTCATTTACTATTTTAAGTTAGGATTCCCAAATTGTGAATCATGACTTGCTAGAAGTCAACAGCAAATCTGAGGAACTGCATATATAAATGTGGACTGCTGCCTAAAATTGCAACTGGCTTTTTTGAGCAAAGGTTCTGACAAGGCTACTTACATTTTGTGCATACTAAATGGCCTTCAGTTAATTTATCCTTATAGCATGAATAAAATATACACAAATGACTTCTAAGAAGTTTTTTCACAACTAACATACCTCGCAAAAATTTTGACAATGGTTTTTCTTCAGATCCCAGGACTCTTTGCAAGGTTCCAAACACTGAAAAGAATAATTTGAAAATATATCAGAGAGTAAATAAGACACCTATTTCTTTAATCAAGATAGGAATTTAAAACATTGTTTTGAAAAAACAAGAACTCTATTAGTGCAGAAAAATGAACATATAATGTATTCTGAAATAACAACACCATAGTTACTTGGCTTCGGCATGGAAAACTGCAATTAAAATGTACTGTACAAATTTTACATTTCACCACTGACCAACACAATTATTAAATTTGTGGATGACACGATAGTGGTATGGCTCATTAATAAGAACAATGCTTATAGAAAGGAAGTACAAGGCTGACATTGTGGTGTAAAGAAAATAATCTTAAACTTAACACTAAAATAACTAAAGAACTTATAATTGACTTCAGCAGGAAGCGAGATGAACATTTACCATTGTACATAAATGGTGAGGAGTTAGAAAGGGTTGGTAGTTTTAAATTTCTGGGAATTTATATCTTGGAGGACCTCTCATGACTGTGAACAAGTTAACATGCTAGTGAAGAAGGCACAGAAGAAGCTGTACTTCCTGAGAATACTGAGGAAGATAAATCTATCTCAGCATCTACTTCTGTCCTACTATCACAGCACCATTGAGAGTGACATATGGCATTTTTGCATGGTATGGGAGCAGCTCTGCAGCGGACATAAAAGCTCTATAGAGAATTATTAAAACTGGCCAGAATATTATTGGGCTCCAGCTACCAGCCCTGGATGACATCTTCCATCTTGCTGTTTGAGGAAGTTGCACAACATTCTCAGAGATTCTTCCCATCCTGCTTACAATCTTTTTGGACTGTTGCCTTCTGGCAAAAGATACAGAACAATTAAAACTAGGACCAGACGCCTTCTGAACAGTTTTTATCCTAGAGCTATAATTGCACTCAACAATGAACTAAAGGGCCACCATCAGTGAGCTGTTGGTCTGCTGTGTGGGATGCTTGGGTGGTTTAGGAGTGGGGAATTTTTGGTGGGTGGGGCTGTGTCTGGGGATTGTCATGTATGTTGGGCTTGGTCTCTGAGTATTATGTGAATTTCGTTGTATGGGTATACTGTGTATATACGTACAATGACAATAAACTATAGATAGATAGATAGATAGATAGATAGATAGATAGATAGATAGATAGATATATGTCTTTGGTTATTCGGGTTTTCTCCTGCGTAAAATTGGAAGTGTCTTGGCAACGTTTCGACGAAGTCTCATTCGTCATCTTCAGGCTGGTGTTCTCGGCTTCGTGCTTCCAGGAGCAAATTGCACCAGCCTGAAGATGACGAATGAGACTTCGTCAAAACGTTGCCAAGACACTTTCAATTTTACTCAGGAGAAAACCCGAATAACCAAAGACCTACATACAAATACCCGCAAAAACCTCAGAAAACATATATATATATACTGTCACAGTCAGCTGTAGTCACACGATCATCATTTTCAATATTTCCTGACAGTCTATATAAGTCTCTAGGAACTTGAATCATATTCCCTCACTCTTCCCATACCTGGCAGAAACACATTCCTTCTGCCAGGGAAAGGGAAGGGAAGGGGAGGGGAGGGAAAAGAGAAAGAAGGAGAGAGGGGGAAGGAAAAAGGGAGGGAAGAAAGAAAGTGTTTGAAGGAAATTTGTCTTATCTGGAATCGAACAAGAAGAAGAAAAATTAAAGGAAACTTCTTACATGTTTTATAGATTCTCATGCATAATCTAATTAAGACAATAGAATTGAATATTTTTGCATGGTTTCTACTACACACAATCAGAATCAGGGAAGAGAAAGATTGTCTAACCATTACCAGGCTTCTCTTTTTAGCTTTTCACTTTCTTTCTAGCGAACCACGTTGACAGATTCAGCATTACTAAACAGCAAGAGCTATAGGGCTTTTCACTTTAATTTCACGCTTTAATAAGATACAGTGGTTGTTTCACTAAGGGACTGAAAGCTTTTCTTTGTAAGACCTATTTGATGGTCAAGTTAAGTATCACATTCTGGCAATGGGCATCTGTTCTCCAAGGAGAAATGGTAGTGAGAAATGAAAAACACGGAGAAGAAAGATGTGGAAACTTTTCAAAAGTCATCTTCCTCATTAAAGAAATTAGGCCTATTCAGGTCTCTTTACATCAATGCAAGTGAAGTGCAAATCAAATTAGCTTCTCATTGGTGAGCTGACAGATTATTTAAGGTTTATTATACAATGGGGTCAGCTGTTTATTCTAATCACATTCAGCACTAAACTAGTTACTGTTAATGAATCCTATTGTTACACCGTATCAAAACAAGTATGTGGATAACATGATTTCCTGCCAGAAGATTCCAAACTTAAAGTTCTTCAATTCCTCCAATATGAACAAAACTGTAAAAAAAAAAGTTAACTGGGGTTTTCATAAACAGTACTTTCCTGTACTGTATTGTATGGAACCAAAGTAACTTTGCACTCTTCATTACTACAAAGCCAATACCTATGTCCTAGGATTACATAGCACATGTCTATGAAATAGTAAGGGGTACATCATAGAATGGTTATCAGGATATTCAAACCACATTGATTTGTGAATCTCTGAAAGTGGAAATACTATAATCACACACAGAACTCTGCATTTAGATTGCCAAAACTGGCACATATTTAGGTGGCGCTTTTTTGAGACAGCTTACAAACAATTTACCATAATTTTCTTATAACGTATAAGAAAATTATGTAATCTTCAAAAGCCAACCAGCTATTATGGAAGGTTGGCCTAACTCCGACAAAGCACAGGATTTATGTCCATATGATAGAGACCATAAGAAGATAATAAAGGGGTTTTTTTCCCCTTAAAATCATGACTGATTATGTAAAGACTTAGGGTTGCTCATTGCAATTTCATTAAGATTGCCATTAATATTTAGAATATGGTGATGAAATAAATTTAATTCCTGACATCAGGGGACAAATTATTCCAACAGGATTTTTTTCCCCCTATTGCCTGTTTTGAGCATATCCTTTAAAAACGTCTTCATTCCCAAACCCAAAATATTTCATTTTAAAGATGCATATTGGGTTAAATAGGATGAAATGAAACCCCATCCATTTGCACAGAAAATTCAGGCAGAAGGAGCAAAATATTCCTTTCTTTTTCTTTATTTTACTGATACAGTATTTTGATTTTAGAATCAGATAATCTGACTTTATAATAGCAATGTATTAAAAACCGAACCCTTATACTCTAGTAAGAATATTTTCACTGTAAATTTAGATGTAGAGATAAATTAGATATATAGATACAGATATATACAGAGACTTAGAGACATATAGATATATAGATACAGATATATAGAGAGGCTAAAGGGGAATTCACAATTTATTCCTATTTCAATGGTCCAGCATAGCATTGAATTTATTGTTGGGTATTACTTATTGCTTGAAATAACAGGAAAAAGCCAAGGATCTTGATTCTAAAATAATAACAGATCATGTATGAAAATACATGATCTCAAACATAATTTACATGCGTGTAGAGCTGATAAGTAAGTGAGTAAATGTATTGTTATAAATATCTCAAAAAAATTGGCACCAGTTGACATTATAATTCGGTAACCAATATTTTTCTTATGGACATTGCAGCGACACAGAATTTTGCCATTGCACGCGTGGTAGCCGGATTTGAGCCTTGGAGGAGAAAGCCTACACAAAAGTCGTCTGTCCTCCCTGGCAATCTCTCTAGTAAGGGGAGAATGTATATTGACCTACATACTCTGTATAACTCACAGTACAATAAAACATGTGAGATATCTTCGACTTTTCCCTTTCCACATATGCATACCCCAGGGTGGGTTCTAAATTTTTTTACTACCGGTTCTGTGGGTGCGCCTTATTTTGTGGGCATGGCTTGGAGGTCATGTGACTGGGTGGGCGTGGCTATGTGTATAGGGACTACTCAGAGGGCTGAAAAAAGTCATTTCTGACAGGTCCTCGCACTTTTGACTGGTCCTCACATTTATGACCATCCTCACATTTATGCCCATGCAGCATTCTTAACAACCATGTCACTCATTTCACAACTGCTTCCCTTCACCATAGTGACAAGATAGGGCAAAAAACGTAAAATGTGAGGACAGTCGTAAGTTTGAGGATTGGTCAAAAGTGCAAGGACCAGTCAAAAATAACTTTTTCAGCCCTCTGAGTAATCCATATGCACAAAAGGATACAGCAATAGAGAGGGATGAAGGAAGGAGAAGAGAGGGAAGGAAGAGAAGGGAGGAAGAAAGGGAAGGGAAATTAGAGTAGGAGTGAGGGTAAGAGAGGGAGGAAGAGAGGAGGAGGAGAAAGGAAGAGGAAGTAGGGAGGAGAAGAAGAGGGGAGGGGGAAAGAGAAAGTAAGAAGGAAAGAAAAGAGAGAGGTGGTAGGTTTGAGGAGAAAGATTGCTGTACAATAAAAAAGATGAAAGGGAAGAAAACCAACCCCAAACAAATATAAAGATATTAAGATAAAGAATGAATTGTTAAACTTTAAAGAATAAAAGAGAACAAATATGAATAAATAGCAATAATTAGAAACACACATACAAACATACAATGTATTTTCTTTGAACAGAGTATTTGGCCGGTTCACAAATTTAAACAGTGTTTAATCATTTCAATTAAATTTACAATTTCTATATTTCTATTTTGCCATATTTATTCCTCATCTATTTTTTAAAAAAACCAATATTACCCTTCATCCTCATCTCTAATCTTAATCAAATTCAATTTTTCCCTTCTATTCTATATTATACCCCTTCCCATTGTCATCTATTTTTATATCCATCCTCACATTGGCTAATTATGTAATATTACAGTTGTTTAATGCAAATTCAACATTTTAATATAAATCAATTAGTTATATAACTATCTTTTTTGTATATTAATCAATATGAACATGAATATTCCAATTATTTCCATGCAATCTAATTTCTTACAAATCAATTAATTATATTTACCAATAATAATAAACCAAATAATTTCCCCATATATTTCTCCAAAGCACAACTTAACCATTTCTGCTTTCAACACAATATACAATTAATACTATCTCAATTATTACAATTCCCTAGTTAAATAGAGCTTTTTTTCTTTTGTGTTTTAAAATCTTGAACTCTCCTCTTTTGCCCTAAATTTCCCATTGTTTGCACCTACCTTTTTTGGTGAGCAAAAAGAAAAAGAAATCTCTCTCTGCCTTATTTTGTCACGTTGCAGCACAGCCTGCTTTACTTTCAGTTTCGTTTTTTCCCTAGCTTAGCTACTCATTTGTTTTCTTTTAACACTGATCAGCTATAGGGCGGCCCTTTGAAGCCTCACGGCAAGAGTTTAAACAGGTTTTTTCCCTCTAGCCATCAGCTGGGACTCAGGAGGCAGCAATAGATTGGGAGTGGGGCCAAATAACGGTAAATAACTGTAAGTAAATAACGGGGAGGGGGGGAGAACCGGTTCGGTGATGTCATATTGTCACCGCTACTGGCTTGCGGGAACTGGTGCGAACCAGGAGCAACCCAGCTCTGGCATACCCATTCTGCTATTGGTGTTCTCTTGTACCTACCCTGAAGAAGTGCTGAGGGGAGAATATTAAATCTGTATTTTCATAACAGAGATGTTATTATTCACGATTAATGTCAGTATTATTTTTAATTTATTGTATGTCTATTGCTGGTCGATGACCGTAATAAAGTTTTATTCTATTCTATTCAAATCATGTATGGACCAGCCTCATTTGCATAGGTGGTCTTGCAGGCAATAACAACTAAATGGGAAAAACAATATTTGCTTGTTTCTGACAAGCAAGAATTCTAAGATATAGTTGTATTGCATCCAACAGGACCATAATACAAAGGAGGAATAGCATTTAGCCACAGTGAATTAGAAAATATCTTGGTGATGTGGTAGTAGTAAATTGGGTCAAACACGTGACCAAACTGATTTTACAAGAGTTTTTGGTGATCATAAAATGAACACCATAATGGCAAGGCAAATACTCATCCATTAATCTGATTTAGTCCTGTGCTGGCTGCAGAATTTTAGCCAGGAATCTTGTAGTCTACCTGAAAATGCCAGAGATTAAATTGTGGTCTTTTTTGTACAGAAATACAGCAACAAATGTTTGCTTTTAATTGACTGGCTCAGCAATGTCAGAGACAGGATCTATTATAGTTGTTGCATTCAGTTTATCAGTCCACTCAAAGCAGTTACAAGATAAACTATGTAACAGCTGTCTACTTATTTGCATTAAGACAAAGACAGTTTTTAAAATCTTTGTTGTAGAGGAAATTATATTCCAAGCCAACCAGTTGATCAGATAATCAATATTTAAGCTCTAATAAAAGCTGTATATAACAACCACTCTATTTGTGTGATGTAATTCCCAATTTATTTGCATAACTGTCATACATTTTAGAGCAATCTAGCCAAGTTTTTTTTTAAAAGTACACAGGTTGCTCAATCTAAAACTGTTAATTATTTACATAGACTCAAAATTAGTATTCACAGTCTGCATTTCACTAACAAGAAGCTTTCAAGCTGCAATACTTTGTAATTCAAAAAAGACAGTCTGGTCAATAGACTGAGCATGTGAAACATGTTTTGCACTTAAAAAGTCCAAGACCTGTTGAACACATAAAGTATTAGCTTTCATGTTCTTTGAGTTAATGAAAAATAATTACAATGGATGTGCAGAAATTGTGAGAAATTAATTACTTCTATGGCAACAAATTCATGTATCTTAATCAAATAAGATCACATTTATCTAAGCTATATTGAAAATTCAATTAGTGTTTTAAACATTTTTCCAGTGTGATTTTAGTCTTAGAATTTACTATTTTACCAACTTCTTTGAAGAAATAACTGAAACAATTGAAAAAGCTAGTTTCCAAAGCAGCATAGTATTTATTATGCAATTACATAGAGATTATCTTTAATCATTAAGCTAAAGGTGGTGCTTTTCACGTATGTCTCCTATCTATGAAAAGATGGATTGGAATCTCTGAGGCAACCTTTCAGGAGTTGTCATGTGGATGCAGCATTTTAAAAGCATGATTGAATTAGCAGAAATCCACCCACATGACTCTGAATCCAAGATCGAATTTTTATTTCAATAAAAATTGTTCCAGAGATACTGTCAAAAAAGAGAGATTAAGGGAAAGCATTCTAAATCTGAAGAGACTTTTATATATATAAAGTGTGATTTCGCTTCCTCAAAGACTACAATACAGGTAGTCCTTGAGTTATAAATGTAATGGAGCCTGCCAATTATATTTGTAACCTGAGGATTTGTTGGAGTGAATCAGTTAAAATGAACATCAAAACTCCCTGCTTTTCCCACGCATTCGCTAATCAAATACACAGGTTGTTAAGTGCACATGAGATATCAAGGTAGGGAAGGCCATGGGAGGCCTAGTGATGGAACAGGCCACCTACTTAAGATCACCCAAGGCCTCCCCCAACCCACTGAGATATCTCATGCTCCCCACAATTGTTTTTCCCCATCCTGCCGTGATGGATCTCTTACTTTGTGAAGATCTAGCAAGCTGTCTCCTCTTCAGCGTCTCTGCCGTGCAAGATCACGGCCCCCAGAACCTTGCAGTTTCCACACAAAACATTTGCAAGCCAATGGAATGCTTTGAAGCAGCAAGATTTCGCTCCCTCAAAGCATCCTGTCAGTTTACAAATGTTTTGCGTGGAGACAGGAAGCTTCTGGGGGCCATGATCTCGAGGTCAAAAGACCTGCAAGATAATGGCTCCCAGAAGCTTCTAGTCTCCGTGCAAAACGCTTGCAAACCGATGAGATGCTGGAAGTGAAAACGTCCCACTCTCAAAGAAACCACGACAGAGAGGAAACAGATCTTCACAAAGTAGGTGAGTTCAGTGTGGCAGGATGGGATGGGGGAAGCAATTGTGAGATCCTGCTTCTGGGGGAGAGTGGAATATGCAAGGTGAAAGTTGCAGTGTCTCTGCAATTATTTGTAAGGGTGATTGACTGCCGTGGTGCTGCAACATTCATAATTTTGGGATTGTGTTGTTAATATTGGGGGGGGGGGGATGTAATTGGGTAATTTAGTGAACAGTCACTAAGTGAACTGTCATAACTTGAGGATTACCTTATAAGAATAGAATATTTGATGGCTAAGATATATAGCATCTCCATGCAAAATATTTCTGTATAGGTTCTTGTTCCGTGCTTCTACAAAAACAGTCTAAGCATATTGGAAACCTAAAGGCAAATATTTCCTCTTAAAAGTTGAGAGCTGTTGGGAGTTGAGCAGAATGCAAATTTAATAAATTATTATTATGACAACATTTTATTGTATGCCCCTCTTGTTTTAAAAACCACAAACTAGACCAGTAGAATGGATCATATTTCATATTCCCAAAGATCATTTTTATACACACTTACATTTGATTTCTTATTTCTTATTTCACATCCAAGCTAATAAAAATTTCTAAGAGTTCTTATACTTCTTTTATAAAATTTTGGCTAAAATATTGTTTTATCATGTTTTAGCATCTCTGTAATAGTTCAAAATGATAGCTCTCTACAGTAACCAAAGCTAAAGGATTAAAGTGTTTATTGAACACTTATCGACTGGATTACTGTAACTCTCAGTTCATTTATTAAAACAGTCACTTCCACATGCTTAACCCACTAATTGTTAAAATTATCACACTAATTTTATGAGGACTATATATTAACTCTTGAAAACCCAAGGTAACTCTTGTCACCTTTATCCAATCATTGCCAGTGCCAGTTCAAAGAGAGAGAAATAAAGATTAATGAAATTTTACCTTGTTAAGATATGCAGGGAAGGGAAACTAAGTTCATGTGGCTCTAAGGACTTTTGAAGGAAGGATAATGCAGAAAGAAAAAGGTGATTCCCCAAAGAAAGTCAAGCCAAAGAAGGCCTGAAAAACTCCAAGACTAACAACCCTCACATGAGTTGAATTCCATAAATATTTCTACTGGGTGACCTAAAAATTCTCTGAACTACTTCATGACCCTTCACAAACTCACCAATTTACTTGTAATGTAGACATGCAAACTCTACCCTTTAGATATTTGCATGTGAAATAGGAAATACTGGAACTTGCATTGGGATCCTGTGCATCACTGTGGTTAGGAATGAATGCCTATGTGGGTAGAATGATCAGGTAATTACTAGTAAATCTACTACTCAGAAGATAAGTGCCTCTTTTACAAGACATCAGAGAGGTAAAGAATCCATAAACTAAAACATATGGTTGAACAAACAGTACAAATGATATCGAAAAATTTTGCACAAAAACAAAGCTCATTTTCTCTAGATAAATTACTTTTGGGATTCCCATAACAAAGCAGCATAATCAATTAGTATATACATTTTTCCTTCATATAGTCAAGACACACAGAAAAGCTTTTAAGTCTTGAAGGATTTGAATGAGTTAAATTTCTAAAGTGTATCCAAGTGGCACCCTTTGACTTTACAAATGAACAGGGAAAAGATTACATAAGGACTAAGGATTTCCTTGGTCCTTAAAAAGCTTTAAAAAGTTTTAGAAGATTCTGAATCTGTGGGATACATCCTGGTACGCTGAAAAGTTATGAAATTGCCTTTTTCTTTGTTATAACAATAATTAAATTATATCAGCAGAACACAGAATAAAGCAATATAACATCTAATATTATCTTATTAATCTAATAATCAGAACATATTTTATGCACATAATCTAAATAAATAACTAGCATAGATTAACCATTGTGGCATTTTCACTGTTATTCTCTTTTCAGATTTTTAAAACCAAACGTTTGCTTGGCATTCACAATTGGAAAAACAGTAAAAATCTATCTATCAAAGCAAGATCAATTCTTAGGTTCTTATTCTGGCTGCATGGTTCCTGTTATTCGTGAAACAGTATATCCAATTTCCATTTTTAGAAAAATTTTAACCAAAATTTATCAGCAGCTAAATGCTTCCAGCTGCTGTTCCAAATAAAGCAGAAGCCAGATTTACATCATAGATATTTGCTGAGCAAACGAACATTTGATCCAATATTTGGTTTCTATTTTGCTCTACACTTTGAATATGAGGGAAATATGCAATTAATCATATAAGTAAACAGAATTTGTTTTTATTAAGCAAACAAATGAACCATTATAGAGCAAATTAAGCAAACAATTACCATGGTGTAGCATTTTTGAAATTTTACCTTCAGAATTGGAAATCTACACTGTTCTGTACAAGTGCATCTTCGGCTTGGTATCTTGTATTCTGCAATCAATTGGGAAAGGGACGGGGGAACAAATGGATAATAAAGCTGTATACCTTTATGAGGGGAAATTGGAAGGGGGGATTTACAGCTGAGGAAGAACAGGCCGCTTTGAAATCCGGTTCGTGCTGGTGCATTGGCATCTTCAAGGCTGTTTGCCCTGAGAGTGGAATTATATCAGCCCAAACTCCTCAGCATTTCCCAAAACATCTTGAGAATGCCAGATTAGCTATACATGGATGGACCATGGGGAGAATGCTAGGGGAAACCAGGGGTTTAGTTCTCTATTGGGGCATGGGAATTTTAGATTCTGCTTGACTTTACTGCAATCAGCATCTCTTAGTAAAAGTGCCTTTTCACTTCAACCAAATGAAGTCGAGAGCTTTACTCCCGAAGGAATCAAACTGTGGAGAGGACATCATCTCTACCATGGAGACGGTACATGCAATGTTAGCTCAAGGGAACAATCAGGAGATGATCAAATGCTGGGGGGAAGCTTCATCCAGACCCCCTCTTGGGCTGGATCTCTCTGAGTGGACAAGAGATTCAGACAGCTGCAGTGACCCAGCTGTGGTCCCTGGGCATGGGTCTATGACAATTCACCACAGCCAACTCACCATGGCCAACTCACTGCAGGACAACTTGCCATGGCCATCTTGCCAAAGGACTGCAAGACAAGAGTTACACTAATACCAAAGAAATGGTGGAATAGAATCATTAAAGAAAGGATGCAAAAGGAGGGGCAGAATGAAATGTGAATGGCAAAAATTGAAATATTTTTTATTTTATTTATTTTAAATAATTAAACAGAATTTTTAAATTATCCGTCGGTGAGTTGTGCCATGGTGAGATGGCCATGGCAAGTTGTCCTGCAGTGAGTTGGCCATGGCGAGTTGGCCCACTCCTCTGGGCGTAGGGCGGAAGGAGGACTTGGAAGAGAAGTCTGCAAGGGTGCTTTTACTGACAGAAGTCGCAGAAGCCACCAATGGGAACAGAGGACAGAGCTGAAAGAACAGGAGAAGGAGGAAGAGATGGGCGGAGAGCATGGCCAGGCCAACTGGATGATGAAGCAAGCCATCAAGTTTATGTGAGGGGCTTTCAAAAACTTCAAGGCACATGAAACCCAAGCCCGAGCCTCTTAGCCTGATGATCAGCCACGTCCAGCATCTGGTTTACAAGGTAGGGGCATAAAAATCAAGCTAGGGTGGGGGTAGCGGGTGGAGCTGCCCCAAACCTGCTTACCTTAGGACTGCTGCAGCTAGGCCTCCCACACCCTGACACCTGTCACGCTGCTGCCCAAATTCTTCTCAGCCACTTGTGATTGTTCGCGGCCGGATGTTACATGTCGTATTACACCTGTACTGCCACTTGCAGAATGCCATAAGCCTCATTGCACCGGTGCCGCTGTTTGTACATGCAATGGCACAACACATCACACAGCCTCCTGCCATGAGTGAAGGCACTGGCATGATGAGGTATGTGTCTGACTGCAAGGAGCCACAGAAGAATTCAGACAGCGGTGTGACAGGTGTCAGGGCATGGGAGGCATGGCTGCAGTGGTCCTAAAGTAAATGGCTAAGACATCCCCCCCCCAAAATAAGACCTGGTGCTTATTTGGGGCAGAAAAAAAATAAGACTGGGTCTTATTTTGGGGGAAACACAGTATATTGCCAACTGTTTCTTGGTTCTTTCAGCAACTTTTGTCTTGCCGCAAGATTTCACTTTCCCTCAACAAATGAAATTTGTGGGTGGGGACTAACAATGTACCAAACAGAGATGCAAGGATTGCTCAATTGCACATTTTCTTCCTCCCAGCCCCACAACAATTATGCTTAATGAGGAGAAACATAACTTTAAATAGCTACAGAGGGTTTCTTTGTAAACTTCATTGAGGGGACTGAAAGACATGGGTTGGAGAGAGAAAGCTATAGAAGTGCAGCCAATGGAATTTAAAAACAAAAACATTTCTTTTTCCATTGTTTGTATAAATTCTTTATCCTTTAATATAGATTGATTCAACATCCATCTCAATTTTTTCTTTTGTCCCTTCCACTTAACATTTTTTGGATTATGGTCCACCCATGTATTTGATTCTATTTCTATCTCTTGTACTTTTGCTCTTAATTCCGGCAACACCCATATCATATCTATTCTTGACCATGATTGCCGCCTATTTGAATAAAATGTATATTAGCTTTTCTTTGGGTTTGTTTCTCTCCATATATCTTGAATACATACTTCTGCCATTTTAAAGAAAGCCCTTGGGAGAGTTTTTCTTGCCTTTTTGCTTACTTTACTACTTCTATAATCAAGTTTTGCATCTACAATTGCATTAAAATCTCCTACCACACAAATATTCTCATAATCCATTTCAATAATTTTCTTATGAAGTTTTTCATAAAATTCTTGTTTATTATTTGGTACATATATTGCTATCAATAATATCTGTTTTTGATTTATTGTTACCTCCACCATCAGAATTCTCCCTTCTTCATCTATATAAATTTGTCTGGAATTTATTGTTTCCTTAATATATAGAGCAACTCCTCTTTTGTTGTGCTAATGAAAAATATAATTTCCCAATTTTGGGTTATTCCAGTAATTTACTACGTTGTTTTTTAATGTGGATTTCTTGTAAACAGATTAAATCCAATTTTAATTTTTGTAGTTTTGTAAGTTTTTTTCCTTTTCATGGGAGAGTTCAGTCCATTTATGTTAATTGACAATAATTTTATTCCATCATTCTTCCATCATTTCACTTACTGTATAAATGGGTCTTGTTGTCCTAGTTGATCTTATTTCTCTGTTCCTTTGCTCTTGCTCCTTCTCATTCTGCTCGTTCTATTTTTTCAGTTTCACTTTCTTCTCGTGTATTTTTCCCTCCTGTTAATTTCTCTTTTCTTTTCTCTTCTACTTCCTCTGTTCTGTCTTGTTCCTCCTTTGTACTGAAGTGGTGGTCATAAAATTCATACGCTTTGTCTAGGGAATCCAATCTATATCTTTTATCGTTCCAAGTGACTAATATTCTCTCAGGTGTCAACCATCTGAAGTTTAGATAGTTGACACCTGAGAACTGAAAACTATAGAACTGAGGCTAATGGAATTTTAGAGCATTTCAAAAGGCTAAAAAAAGGCCGCAAAGACTGATGCAATATAAAAAGCAGAAAGTAAATGAATAGTGAATCCCAAGTAATGACAATCAAGAAAACATCAGCTATCTTTTTTTCCTTTTCAAAACCATAAATATTTAGAAAATATCTTATTCATTGCAAGTTAACATTTCCCATAGTAAATACTAAAACCTTAATGTAACAGACATACAGTAAGTTTGCTTTTGCTACTACATGGCAAAAATACTAGAACAGATAATACTACACAACATTGCCTTGAAAAGCAATATCATGAAGTGGAAGGGGAACAGAATAGAAAAGGGGCTGACAGCTACTCCAGGCTCTGTTTACTTTTCCTGCTGCTTTTATAGGAGCTGTGATCCATAATAAAACAAAGTCACACTGTTATGTTATCTATCACAATATAATTCAATAAGCAAACTGGATACAATCATAGGTCATTGCAAGTGTTGACACACCAGAAGCTGGATGTGAATATGTTATGGAAGAAGCGATTCATGCTGTAACAAGCCAGCCTCCATTTTTATCAATCAATGAATGACCTGTAGCCCACTGAATTATTGTTTCAGAGATAGTTCTTTACCTAAACAGAGAAACAGAATGACCTTTAATGGGCAAAAAGCAGTGGAAGAAGATCAACTTCCAACTTCCTACCAGCTACACCACTGTTGTTTCTGGGAAGCTGGCAGGGATCATTGGAAACATTCCCTCCTCTTCCCTTCCTATAATTCAACAGTTTCCTGTTGAATTCCATTCCCAATTCTATACTGTCTTGAGGATCCATGAAGTAAATTTGAATAAATTTGGCTCGCTGCTTGGAATCTGACATTAAATGTACGATGGAATGGTGGATTTGCCTTTGAATAACCACTGGAAGATTTCATCCATTCCTCATTGTAAGGCCTTCTTTGGCACCAAAATATGCCATTTGGAAGAAGCAATTATATTGTCAGGTGTTCTGGCAGTGGGATTACTATATAAATTGAAGAGTAAATTAGGTACAGATTGCAATTTGCTTATCCTGATCTATCCCTTCATACAGCAGAAAATGACAGTTTCTCTAGGGAATAGAAATACATGACATCAAGGGCAGACTTTGGCCATGGTGCCAACACCAGCAAAAATATTACATCATGCAAGTGGTAAATTTTTCCTTGCTCTTTTTCTGTTGAAGGTTGATACTGTTGTGTTGAGAAACTCACACAGTAATGAGTGTTTGCCACATATTCTCAAGTTCATCTTCCCTTTCCTCCTCCATATTTTCTTGTCTCCTCATTCTGTACATTTCCTTGTGATTCTGGAGATGTTCAGCCTTTCATTCTCTGTTTCTTTCATCTTTCTTTCCCCCTGCCCATTCCCACAATGTTTAGTGTTATCTCTTGACCATGATGTCTCACCTCTTTCCATGCTGCATATTTATGATACATAGATGAAAGAGAAGTTATATCTGAATAAGAGATCAGTAAATTCATTTATTTATATAAATATTTAAATGTCATTATAGATTTTTCAGATGAATTATCCTCACAAGAAAACACAAAAACATAAAAATAATGAAACTTAAAATCACCTAGCACACTTTAAAGAACAGCCATATAATAGGATATGCATGAAAATTCCAGTAACTTGGGAGTAAACTGAAAATTATTCAGTTATGCATTCACTTGCAACCCTTCATGATCTGATATCATAGACATAATTTCATCAGGATTATTATCAGTAACTTTTCTTGGAGTTCTGTAGCCTTATGTTTCTGTCATTAGTGATAATGTCCAGTCAACTTATCCTTTGTTGGCTATGTTTTTGATTGCTTCAAATTATTCCAAACACGAGGGTGTTATTAATGACTCCTGCCTTCACATTATGCATCCAAAAGATTTAAGTTTTAACTTCATTCTTAAAGCTCATGTGAGCAGTATGATTTCATTTCACTAAATGTTTCTTCAGTATCAACAGTTCCAGGTATCCTGCATAATTGCCTCCAGCACCACAATTCAAAACTGTCAGTGGTCTATAATCAGTAAAGAAAAAACCCTGAAGGTTAAAATAAATTGGCTATTTCATAAAAATAACAGTCAGATATATATATCCAAATTAATTGGGCACTTTTTACAGGAAAGAAAGATGGAGTTTTTGAAATGAACTTCATAATTCCCATACTTGAAATTACTGAAAATCTGTGAGGAGATCTTAAACATTCAATGCATGCAGGAACACTTAGGAATATTTCATAATTAGAAGACCTCTTCAAGGAAGAGTGAAAAGAAAGATGCTTAGCTAGCTACCAGTAATTAATCTGTTTGATTCTATATCTGGAAATGTCAGATACAACAGTATTGTCATGCAAATATTCTTTGCTATAACCATAGGTGCAAAAAAATTTAATGTAGAAATATGTTTAACCAAAACAACCACCACTGGGCATGAAGCAAGGGGAAAAGAAAAGATCCTCCAGGTCCAACTATTATATCTTCCTTTTTTTAAATCATCAAATGCTTTTAATGAACTTTACATCTGTAGTTGCCAGAGAGTAATTACAGGTAGTCTTTGACTTACAACCACAATTGAGCCCAAAATTTATGTTGCTAAACGAGACATTTGTTAAGTGAGTTTTGTCCCCAATTTATGACTTTTCTAGCTACAGTTGTTAAATGAATAATTGTAGTTGTTAAGTTAGTAACCTAGTTGTTAAGTGAATCTGGCTTCCTCATTGCGAGCTTGTCAGAAGCTCACAAAAGCTGATCACGACTGGGACATTGCAATTGTCATAAATATAAGCCTGTTGCATCTGAATTTTGATCACATGACCAGGTGGATGTTGCAACGGACATTAAGTGAAAAAATGGACATAAATCACTTTTTTCCATGCCATTGTAACTTTGAATGGTCACTAAATGAACTGTTCTAAGTTAAGGATGACCTGTAATGGTAGTTACAAAAATAAGACAGCAATATAGTTTAAAACCAAATACATTTTAACAACTATTAAATGGACATGTATCTTCCGGCTGAGCATGGTAGAATTCTGAAGAGCAAGAACAGCTAGTTTGGTGAACACAAACAAGACCAAAGCTGGGTATGTGTTTTGTTTTAGGTGCCAATTAAAACAAAACTTTTTTTGGATGAACATTTTCTCACTCTGGACAGCTTGTTATGGATATCCTCTGTGAAAATATTACATATCAAATCTAGATCCATAGTTAAACTCTGACATCTCTGATCTTTCTTTCAGTTCAGTTTTATCAATCGACTTTAGGATTATGTTTATAATGAAAAGTAGGTTATCTGTTTTATAATAAAAACAAATTGACAGCTGAGCTTGAGCAAAAGATTTTTTCTGAACAAAAGTACATTCATCATATATTATACTACGATGCATATCTAGGCAAACTAAATATGAAGCCTAAATTAGTCTTGCAAAGTCCTTTTTAATTGAATGTTATAAAACTTGAAACTAAAGGCTCATGGCTATACAAGGTCTTCGGCAGTTTATTTTCTGTCCAACTAAATAAAATCCAAACAGGTCCAAGTTTTTATTAGCCACTTCAGATACTTTGAACTTTAGGCCACTGGATTGAATAAAGGAGATTTAACATGCTTTTCTTCCTGAATCCAGGAATCCCTGAGCCATGAAATCCATGAATTCCTGAATTTAACTATGAAGTTAACTATTTTTAGATGATATCAAGCCATCTAAGTCTAGATCTATTTCCTTTAGCTGATAAACATTTGTATATATTTTCAAAGACAAAATATTTAATTCTATCTTCAGATGTTGACTACATTATATTCTATGTCTATTGTTAATATTAACATATTTTAATGTAAAGCAAGTATTTACTTTTTGTGAAACACAGTAGAAATAACAAGAGATCAGTATCAGAAAAGAAACTGATCCTCCACCTTCTTTTATTAACTTAAAATTTAAATTTAAAAATGTATTTCTATTCTTCTTTCTCATGGGCATTATTTTTATTCATCATCAAATTATACCTTTCATTTTTAATAGGGCAATTATGATACATATGTATATGATGTGTAATGTATTTTATCAACAAAAGCTCTGCCTCTATCTAATATATCTGTTACTCTTCTGGGGTTTTTTAATCGTATGCTCCCTACATTGCTGGTTAATTATTTGCTCAAATGTACGCAATGACATGATTTCAGTCTCTGTTCAGTGTTGGAGGTACATATGAAAACTTTTATTTCTTTATTTCTTCTTCTTAGAACTTTTATTTCAGTGCCTCCAAATAGGTCAGCAAATCTCTATTTGGGTCATTTCTTCATATTTCTGCTTTCATGTCGGAAGTCTTGAAAAGCAGTTCCCAGAGAGAATAGTGGAGTTTGTGTATTGTAGAAACAGGTTCTATGTTTATGTGACTGCTGCATTTGTATCCTCAGTTATCTTTTCTTTCACAAAATCCCCTCTATTCTTAAGGCTGCAAATGGCCTTTTGGCCACGCTGTTGGGTCAATCGATCAGTGGCTAATGTCAGTGATGCTTTGTTAGTCCCAAGAAGAAAGAGAGGAGAAAGGAAAGCTGGGTTAAGATTCATGGTGCATCCCAGTAAATCTTCGCTTTTATATGTAAATGTTGGGAAATGGGATGTCATATAAGTATCCCTAAATTACTGTATACATTTCATTCATTTGTGTTTAAATAATTAAAAAAATTGAAATATAGCATTATCAATACTTTAAAATTGCCAGTAATTTTTTTTTAGTTTCTTAAGGGTGCTTTACACACAAAAAATTAATATTAGTTCAAAAGCTTAACATTACTAGATATCATTAGTATTCAACTACTATAATATTCACATATTAGATGGGGTTTTTTTTCCTTCAGATGAGTTTTTCATTCAAATGAACCTTCAGATCAGTTTTTCATTCATAGAATTAATGTGATATACAAACTTGTAGCTCAAAGATTTCAGTAATATCTATTTTTATAAGTGATATGCATTTCAGAGCATCACAAAAGTTCAGATAACTGAGGCTATGCCTTTCTTGTCAATGTAGATTAAATGTATTAATTTTCTAATAGAAGTAAAAAGCAAGACAAGGAATTAAATTATATATAATTGATATACAAGTTCAAGGCAACACAAATATTGAAATTGTTATATTAATATCTATGAAGACAGATACAAGATTTGGGGAAATTTACGTTGGAGCCAATTATGCAGCATTAGAATGCTTTATTAGAAATTGGCAAGTAGGAAAACACAACTAGTAGTATCAGTGGAGTGGACAGAATTGAGACAATGTTACATTTGTCAAACAATAATATAAATAAGGAATATAATTACGTAGATCTCTTATGTTGGTGACAAGAAAACTAAATCAGTGGTCATACAAGAATGGGATGGAGGGAAAATCAAAAGATTTAAAAGAAAAGGAATAACTGATTTAAATTCATTTTTTCATGTGGATTTTTCTTTATAGTTCTTATTCTAGCAGCTTTGGCAGTAAAATTTCAGTTTATGTCTACTGTTTTTCATACAGAAATTGAAACAAACAAACATACTGAATTAAGAAATTATAGTTCTGGCATATTTGTGATGTACAAGTTAAGTTCTTCGTGTTTCTTAATCATTGTTCCTCTAAGTTACCGTCCAGATGTTTTTGATCTTAATTCCTAACAGCCCCTAGCCAGCATGTTAAATGAAGATGTCATATGGAAATTACAAAATTTATCATCTAATTCATATATGATTATCTTGCATGAGCAGATGTTGGGTTGTGGTCTAAACTTGAGAAATGAGTACTACTTCTCCTATGTAAACTGATCAATCAAGTTTTTCCCCATCTGTACTTTCCTACCAAACCTTGGGGGCAAGCCGGGGATGCTCTCCCTATTTTGTTTTCATTCATCTTTGAAAATTATCCTATGCTTTCTTGTTCCATTTCAGAAAAAAGCCTTCATTCTGAGGATAACAAAATTGCCAAACCAATTTTCAGAAAGAACAACTTTGGGTTATCAAAGCATTTGTAAATCATCTTAAGGAAAGCCATGCTAATCAATTCAAAGGCCTATATCTTTTTGTTCCACAGTAACTATAAAGTTAGAGAGCTCTAAGCTGAGCAGCAGGCTGAGCGGAGCATACCAGACAGCGGAGTTGACTGATCAGAATGTGGAGAAAATGGAGCCAATCAGAGAGCTGAACAGCGACCCAAGTGCAAGTGAACAGAACAGAGATGAGGTAGAACAGAGATGGCAGAGAATGTGACAAGTGGTCAAAGCAGTAAACAACAGAAGTGAAGACAACAAATTAAGCCTGAGGTTGCCACAGACAGGGAGGGAAGACCCCAGTAGAGAATAAAAATAAATACAGAACACAAAATAGAAAATAAAAAATAAATAGGCAAATAATAAGGATATGAGTGGAACATTAGAAATCGGGGAAGAATAGGATTAACAAAATAATCAAATAAATAAGGCAAATTTTAAACTTAAATAAATAATAAGGTAGGGAGGAATATGAGCAAAAACTTTTAAAAATATAGGGAAGAAAAGGAAAAATAGGACTAATTAAACATAATAGTAATGAAAGTTAAATAAATAAAAAGATAGAAAAAGGAGCTTAAAAAGGCAGGAAAAAAAGGATAAAAAACAAGGATAATTACTTAGAACATAGCTGAAACACAGCTAAGGGCAAAGCTCTTTACCTCCATCACAAAAGAGGGATTTTCAATCTTTAAATTTTTAAACTTTGAAGCTTTTAAATTTTGAAAACCTTAAATGAACTACTACATTTTTTTCTTTTGAAAAACTGTGGGAAAATCTTCCATATACTTAAATGAACTACTAAAATGGAACATTTTTAAACTACTTTTTTCTTCAAATATATATTGAGACAAAATCTCCTACTTTTACATAGTTTTTTTAATCATTTAAAGAACCAGCAAAAAGAAAGAAACTCATGGAAAAGGTGACTGACGCTATTGTGGTATGCCATATATGTACTATGTATGTGCTTATGCCAAAGAACAACCAAATTATACATGTATTAAATGTAAACTATATGAACTACTAGAAGAAAAAGTAAAGAATCTAGAGGCAATTCTAGCCAAATTCCAACCTACGCAAGAAGGCTATACCCAAATCAAACCAAATAATGAGCAAACAACTCCCAAAGGACTTGACCTGTGGATGAACCCTTGGAGGAAGACAAATGGAAGAATGTCATACATAGAAGGAAACATGACAATTAAAGAAAGAAACAGCATACATCTAACAAACCCCTACTGCCCAATCTAACCCATCTTGATGCAGCCCAATTATAACTGAGTAAGGATTTTCCTCCTAGATGAAAAGACAAAGACTCACAACCCCCCCCCCTAAAGAAAGCATGCTCACATGTAGAAAAGAGATATCATCAAATATCCCTAAAAAGTCACATCATCAAATACACCTGTGATAAACAGAAAAACACCACAGATTCCCCCCCCCCCCAAAAGGAAGGGGAGAGTTGGTGATAGGAGATTCTATTCTCAGAGAAACAGAAACAACATATTCAATCTAGAGATGTATGTTGTCTCCTGGAGCAAAAATCAAAGATGTGGCTGAGAACTTCACCAAAATAATTAGGCCCACAGATTACTATTCTTTTCTCCTCCTTCACATAGGATGAATGAAACAACGTATCTGCAAACATGTAGAAACAAAATAAAGTTATAAATAGAAGCCAGCACAGGCTTGTTAAAAAAAAAGATCTCGCCAAAGCAATCTTATTTCATTCTTTGACAAAGTGACTAAATTAGATGACCAGCAAAGTGGCCACAGTATACTTAAGACTTCAGTAAGGCTTTCAACAAAGCAGACCACAACCTACTTCCTGGTAAGATAGAAAAATGTGGGATAGACAGCATCATGACCAGATGGATTTGTAACTGGCTGACAAACCATACTGAGTAGAGTAGAGCAGAGCGGAGCGGAGCGGAGCGGAGCGGAGCGGAACGGAACGGAACGGAACGGAACAGAACAGAACAGAACAGAACAGAATAGAATAGAATATAGAATAGAATAGAATAAAATAGAATAAAATAGAATAAAATAGAATAAAATAGAATAGGAATTCTTTATTGGCCAAGTGTGATAGTCCTTAATGGTACTACATCTACATAGAAGGAAGGAAGCAGTGGGGTACCACAAGGTTCTGCATTAGGCCCAGTACTCTTCAATATCTTCACAAATGACTTAGATGAGGGAATAGAAGGGGACAATCATTTAAACATGAGCCAGCAGTGTGCAGCAGCAACCAAAAAAGCTAATACAATCTTTGGTTGTATAAACAGAGGCATAGAAGCAAAATCATGTGAAGTATTAGTACCACTATATAAAATCTTAGTAAGACCTCACTTGGAATACTACATTCAGTTTTTGTCACCACTTTACAAAAAAGATGTTGAGACTTTGGAAAAAGTGCAAAGAGCACAAAGAGTTGATTAATAGTCTGGAGTCTAAAATGTGAAGAACAGTTGAAGGATTTGGGTTTGGCTAGTCTAGAGAAAAAAAGGGCTAGGGGTGACAGCAGGATTCCAGTATTTGAGGGACTGCCACAAAAAGGAGGGGGGTCAACTTATTTTCCAAAGCACCAGAGGGAAGGACGAGAAACAATGGATGGAAACTAATCAAGGAGAGATGCAACCTGGAATTAAGGAGAAACTTGCTAACGGAACAATTAACCAATGGAACAGCTTGCTGTCAGAAGTTATAAGTGCTTCATCATTGGAGGTTTTAAAGAAGTGACTGGACAGTCACTTGTCTAAAATGGTACAGGATCTCCTGCTTGAGAAGGAGGTTGAACTAGAAGATCTCCAAGGTCCTTCTAGCTCTATTCTATTCTTCTTAACTAGCCAGCTGCCTATGGGAAACCCATATGCAAAGTATTAATCTTTCTCTTGTACTTCCAAGAAGATAATACTAAGAGGTATAAATAATTTAGTATATGACGACAGATTTAATTTGGAACAAAAGTTCCATTTAATTTTCTATTTGCTTACTGCCACTCAGTTAATCTACAACTGAATTAATGCTTTTATATAACCTTATATAAAAAATAGATTTTTAAATGTCACAGAAATGTTAAATTGTTTTCTAAGGAATACTCTTTGAATATGTTAGTCTCCAAGTTAAAGCAAAAAGCTTAGATACTTTCTATATATGCAGAATTATAGTTCACCACAGTTCCCAAGCACAATATATAAAATAGCAAAAATTGTTATGCCTTCATTTCTTTTTTCTTATATGAGTCTGACACTTCACTGAATAGATTGATATTTTGTTAATATGCTTCCTTCTTTATATTTTACATGGTGCTCAGTTATTCCTTAAAATTATTGTTCATAAATACCTCCAGAATACTAAGCAAATAAACACCTTTCCTACACCAAGAAAATTTGGTCAACTATTTAGGCATGAATTGAATAAAATAAATAAATAAAAATATTTACTGCAAAAAAACAAGGAAAGAAGACATACATCAAAACATCAAAATAGGGTATCAAAACCTAAAAATATTATTTGTAATGACAGAATTACATAAGTGAATAAATTGCTAAACTATTATAATTTGCAAGTAATAAGACTTTTGAGAAGAAGAAATAGTACCTCTTTTTTTTTGTTTTCTGTTGGGTTTTTGGTTTGGAGTTTTGTATTTTGTATTTTAACCTTGTTTTGAATAAAGTAAAATAAAAATATAGATAAAAAAGAGCTTGTCGTTTAAGAGTCATCAAAATATCATATTTTCATATTCCACATTACTTTGTAAAAGTAATAATTTATGTTTCTTAATTTACAAAATTACACTCTTGTCCTCCAAAATGATGAAGTTGTGCATTGTTTCTTAAACATTTTTGTCTAAAAATCCCATATGAGACAATTTCATTTAAAATAGACCTATTCTATTAAATAAATTGCCACAAGACAATTAAGTAATCTTGAATTTAGAATGCATGCAAATGCTTCAGTAGAACTTCTGCAGTTAGAAATTCACAAATAATGAAAAGTGCTGCCCAGAAAAAAATTATACAGTACTAGTAAAATTGTGATCTTTCAAATTTATTTTTACATGGAAGTATCTATTTGTAAAAATAATTCATCTTTTAATCAGATATGTGTGTCAAAATTGCTGGTGATTTGGCCTTTGTTTTTTACTATTACTTTATAAAGTCAACTATTCAACACAAATCTGAGGATATTGCTTTGTACCATTATGAAAGTTTGACTAAAATAAGTGATCCCCCCTCCAATTCCTCTGTACCTAATTCTAATGGTTTTGGAAGGGCTTATAAAGAAGGGATAAATGCACTCAGCAATGTATGCGAATGAAAAGAGCAGTCAGTGCCCAAGTCCTATAATTCTTCTTTGACCTCTAAAGCTGATGAATCATTGTTGCTTCTCTTCAGGGATCATAGAGAGATGCTTTTCCAGTGGAATCAAATGGTTATTAGTTCACTTCCACTCTAATCTTCAGAAGGTCAAAAAGTCAAAACACACACAGAAGGTACCAGTAAGACCAAATGAAATCTGCAAAGTAACTAAGATCTGAGGACATAAAATTACTAATAGAATAAATATTCAACATCAAAATAGACCTTGGAATGTTAGAGAAACATGTTGCTAACTTCCTTCCTTGACAGACACTGCTTGTAGAATAAATATTATTAGGAACATTTTAGTGACTTGTTTATGTTACAAAGCATTTCATGCTTGGACAGAGACGTTAGATATAAATCAAATAAATGCTTCCCTGCTGTCCTCCCCAAAAAGTGGTAAATGTGGGTTGATTTGTTCAATTTAGCCATGACTAATCATTTTTAAGTCTCTCTGATAGCTAAAATAAGCTATCAAAGCCAATGTCAGTTAAAGGTAGTTTTTATATCATTAATATAAATTGCTACTGCAAAATCTTATCAATGAACAACAAGTAATGGTAAGTTGTTAGCAACTACTGTAATATATGAAAAATAAAGTACCTTTTTGTTGGGGTTGATACAATTCAAGAACAATCTTACAATACAGAAATGCTATAGTGCTAGACTGAAATCCACACATACCCAAAAATATAATGATGAATAAATATGGCAAGCACATACCTTTGAACATTGTTTGTGATTCTGACACCAAACCAAGGAACTATTATTCTGTAGAACAAAAAGAAAGAATATAAAGATTAATGGCACAATTTTAGTATTCCCATTCTCATTATCTTTCAGTTAGAATTTTATTTTAATATTGGAACTGAAATATTTATACTTGCCAAGATACAACATGATCAAAATATAAATTGTGCAAGAGAATATTTAGTTCACTGCCAATTTGTGCTATTATATACAAAGATAATGAAAAAGATTTCGCTCCTGTAAAAGCTGCTGATGGCATGTATCTTCTGTACTTAGAGTAACAGCCTCTAATTTTAAAATCCTTCTACTTCTCTACATAGACTATTGTCTCAATGATGAAATCTACACTGATTGGTAAAAAAGAAAAAGAAGACTCAACATTGTAATTAAAACCTTCTTATTTATGTATTCTCCTCTACTTACTTCAATTATAAGACTATTTTTAAGTTATCTATTTTAAATAAACAACTCTTTTCAGACGTTGGAGAAATCTATATGTTCTGGTCAGATTGGAGTCAGTATAGGTAAAATGCCTGTTTACCCATTTAAAATTTTTATGAACTTCATGCCTATCTACAAGATTTAAAAGAATATTTTAAATATATTCAAATATTATAATATAAAATACCTAAACTTCAATCACATGAAAACAGAGATATGGCTATAAAAAGTTCAAACTACTTACAGTAGTGCTGTCCTATTATACATTCATGTTTTATTTGTGGGTATCTCTATTTTGGAGGTAAACATACAGATATATTCCACATACATACATACATACATACAATCTCACCTCTAGTTTTTGCTAATTTTATTATTTGTTTTGATTTAATGTGTTTACATATTACCAAGCTTTAAATAAGGCTTTCAGATGTTGAACCCATAAAATACAGTAAAATCATAAAAAACAATAAAAACACAAACTACCATAAATCAATAGGAAAAATTATAGCCATTCAAATGATAAAAACCTCTCAAATATATTCAGGTCTACTACTCCCTAGATTTGTTAGAAAATAGTCCCCTCCAATTAAAAAAAACAAGCTTCAACTACACTTATCTTTTCCAGACCATATGCTCAGAAGCACATTACATCGTCAGCTTAAAGATCAAAACTTTTTTTAGAATAATGTTCTTATATTTGGCAGCAATATCCATGCATTTATCTTAGGTATATTAAAACACATGTATAAATAAATGTGAAACATAAAACTTGAGCAAATCTTATGAAAAGATGGGAGAAGAATAACACTTAAGAGGATGCCATAAATAACATACAGTTAATAAGAATAGCTTTAAGAGTTTTTGTGCCAGCTAAGAATGTTATTTCTTTTTACAATATCTAGCCAGTAGAATTGTTAAAAGTAATATTCCATATACAACAATCAATCATTTTCTTCCCTTTTCATATAAGAAATGACAGAACAGAACTAAGATTGCAGAAGCAGAGTAGTACCAATTAGCTGCATTTTACAGCTCTATAATATATTTTCACTAATAAGCACGCTGCCTGTTATGAGCAAACAACAAATCACTTAAAATCTTTGCTTATCTGAGCAAAAATCTTTGCTCAGATAAGCCATCTTTTATCTTCATTGATTACATACTTGTATGTTTATCACCTAATACTAAACTAGTTTGTTCAAGAAGAAAGCAGCGTTTCTTCAATTTAAAGTAGATCTAGCAATATTGAGGTGAGTAGGATCAATGCAATCCCTGGAACACATGTTCTCATTTTTAGTCAGCATACTGCAGGCTGGCCATTAACTATTTTCGCTTCATGCACTAATTATTAATCAAAGCATTCATTATTCATTCTCTTATCAAGTTATAAAACATATAACAGATATTACTCTTACAACTGAAAATACAAAAGAGTTGGAAGCTGTAGTGATAAATGTCAAGGAGTACAGGAAAAAATGGTGCTATGATTAAATATAAAAAGTACCAAATTAATAAAACAGGTACAGTAATCAGCTTCAGAACTGACAAAGAAGATATTGGAATAGTAGATAGTTTCAGTGGTTTAGTATTGTCTGTCAATAGTACAGGAAATAGCAACCAAAAAACAGCCCACTTACAAGTACTCAGTAGAAAAGCAATAAAGGCCTTGAAAAAATATTCAGATGCCGAGACCTCTTCATACATACAAAATTTAGAATTGTGCAGGTAATGCTTCTCCTTGAATATTTTAATGAAGTAAAAGATGGACAAGCAGGATAAAAACAATATTGATGTTTTTGAACTTTGGCATTGAAGAATACTCCTGAGACTACAGTATTATGGATGGTCAAGGAAATAAACAAATGAATTATAGAACAATCCAAAGTTCTCATTCAACGCACAAATGGCAAGGCTAAAATCCTTTTATTTTTGATGCATTGTGCTCTCTTTAAAAATCCATAATGCTGGCAAACGTGGAAGGAAAGTGAAGAGAATATCCAGCATCAAGGAGACTGGATTCAATTGAAGCAGTAGTAGATACACTGCTACTTTCAAAGAGATTTCAAAGAGATTCTTGTTGAGACCAGAGATTCCCATCTCTGCACAATAAGATAAACTAGAATTCTTTAGCCTATAACAGGGAGAAACCACTTTTGCAAAATCCTGTAGTACCAACTATAAAAAAAGTTATAATGGCTATTTCAGTTATTTCAACTCACTGTCAACTCAACACTAGAAAAAAATAGAAATAAAATGCCAGAATGAAAATGACACTGTGACTTGCTTTGCTGGATATCACTGACTGTTTGCAAATCTCATGTAAATGATTTACCTGGTGATCCATGAGGAGCCAACCAGTGAAACTTATGCCCTTGGTTAAATGGAGAATATTAATTTTTGTGCCTGAATTTGCAGCTGATGCCACCATCTCTTTTTTTTAAAGGCTTACAAAAGCAAAACCCCCAAAACCACATACACCGAAAATTCATTGCAATAAACCAATAATAATGCTAAAACTGTATCTTAGTTCCTCAATGTCCACAGGCAGAAAGGAAAAAAAATAAGCTTCAGATGAACCTGCCTCCAACTTCAAAAAAGTTATAATAGAATTGTGTGTTTGAGAATCTCAATGATATGGCTATTTACATAACTACTGAACAACCAAGCTAAGAACAGACATAATTTATTGCATTATATATTGGTTAACCTCAAACTTACATTGCTGGAGGCAAATGAAATAGAAGAATGAATATTTAAATTTAGCAGTTAAAGATATTATTGCACTTAACCTTTTTTTACTGGTATCCCAAGTAATCCATCAGGGTGGAGGGGTTCTTCTAATTTTATTCTCACAACAATCTTGAAAGATAGATTGGACTGAAATATAGTGACCAACTTAGAGTCATGATAACTGCTATGTTATGCTTTAGCCCCAGGTTGTAGAATAAGCCAAAATTAATTTTCATACACATTAAATATGGTTTATAAATTATAAAACCTGAATTGACATACTGTCAGCCAACTAGGTAGACCAGAATATAAAGTAACTCCAAAGGATATCTACAATTACTTCACTGAAATTGACAGAATCTTGCAAGTCACACTTCCTACATCTTATGAATGAATGAATTAAGCAAGTTATCTTGACATTCTAGACTTCAATCCTTTTTGTCTTGACAATAGTCTCTATATCTCTTTCAAGGTCTTCTTCCTTACTCTTTACATTAAACCAAAACTACCAAACCTTTCTTTGTAGGTCAGCATCTACCACACAGTGGTGGGTCCCAATCAGTCAAATCTTTGGATATTGCAGAGTTGAAATCATTTTAATTTTAATAATCACAGGGATGGGAAAGATTTGTGTGGAAATCAATTCCTCAGAACTGAAATAAGCAATTCTAAGAGAGAAACTAGGATAGTATTTGCACAAGATAGCTTCATATAGTCATAACTTGTTGTTTTATCATTCTTAAATATTATGTAGTTTTTCCTCCAAACTGAAGCTACATTTATTAATACTCTTTTCAACCCAAGGAAATTGACATTCTTTGAATATATGGCAACACTTCTTATCCCTCCATGCTATATATGATGGCACAAGAAGCAGAAAAACATGGTACAGTTTAAAACATTAATCTGACAAAAAGAACGTGACTGCTTGGATCTTACTTATTTTCCTAACTTCTGATCTAAGTTTGTTTTCTCATAAATAAGTCTTCCTAAATCTTGCATTAAATCTGAATGTGAGTCACCACACAAATAAAAAAATCAAACAAATTAGAATCACAGGAGTCACGTGATTTCCAGTTTTAATAAACTACTTCTCAAAACATAAACTCTGAGAACTCAATTGAATTCATAGTGTTTAGTGCCAAGAATTAATAAGTAAATTCATATTTAGTCAATTAGAAATTGCCTTATGTTTTCCTTATGCAAACATGGAAAGAAAACCAAGAGTTCTTTACAGAAATATACTTTGGATTATTTCCAGAGGCATGACATACCCCACTGACACAACTCAGCTCTGTTTTGAAAAGTGTGTGTACCTAACAGCTAATCAACATTTATTAGGTAGCATTTTTTCTACCCTTTTGCTCTCTACCACAGTCCACAATTCTAAAGTAGAAAATAAGAATGTATAAACTATATCACATGTGTGCACACAAAAACAGTAACACTGTTATTTTCTTTACCACACTGAAATCTACAGAATAGTCTCTCAAAGCATCCAAGTGCTTCCAATTGTCTTGAAGTCAGTGGAATAGATGCTGCAATCTAGTTGTCAGCTTGTATAAAGGCATAAGAATAAGTATCATCAAATTAACCTATGTGGAAGGAGATAGTTTTAGTTGTAATCTTCACCTAGGATCCAGCACAAAATATCAAATGGATATATATGATTTGCCTATCAATTTCTCATACCCTGGCATCTTTCCACCCCTTTATCATAGTCTCAGTCAGATATACAGCAACTGGGTGGAAAGCAGACAGAAGAAAGAGGAATTTAAAAGGTGACTTAACACTAATAAGTCCATGCACTCTAGTTTTTTAACATATATTTTAAGAAGGATGGCAGTTTTTTTTAAAAAATATAAGAAAATTATGAACCACTTTGGCTTGAACTCCTGGGTTACAAAGGTGCAAAACCAAGGAAATTTGCTTTGAACAACCAAACTGGTTTAGCTAATTTTTTCTATAGATTAGGAAACTAACATTTTTTATTAGAGTAGACTGGGGAAAACAGAAAAGGAATGGAAATAAAGAACCTGCCAATAGTGATTTTCAAGCCATTTTAAGTTTATTGGAAAAAATGCTTTGGTTATCAGTGTCAATCCTTCACCAAGAAAGTTTTTTCCCATTGAGGATTTCTACCATGTTTCTCCAAAAAGGCAACCCGCCTTGAAAAGAAGCCCAATCACATTTTTTAGTGCATGCGATCAAATTAAGCCCCACCCACAAAATTAGCCCTAATTAAGACCCCGCCCACCCCAGGGTGCAGGGGTGGGGCGAAGCACACGGGTAAAAAATAAGCTAGAGTGGGGATAGGGGGTGGAGCTGCCCTACTACCAGGCCTCGCACATCCCGCACCTCCCCGCACCTTGCACTGCCCTACTTACCAGGCCTCACACACCCCGACACCTGCCTTGCCTTCTTCTGTGGCCGCTTGCTGCCACTCGCACGCATCGCCCTGGCCTCCGTTTCTTCTTCAGATGCCTGCCAAAAGGCGTCTGCAGCCGATAATAGAGCTCTGGATCAAAACACACTGTCTTTCCTCCAAAATAAGACTGGGTCTTATTTTCTTTTGACCCCCCAAAAAACCAGCTAGGGCTTCTTTTCAGGGAGATACACACACACACACTGTATTTTTTGCACTATAAGACACAAATTACAAAGGATTTCTAATCATAACAATTTATTTAAATAATGATTCCCATGATAGTTACATTGAGCACATTATCCAAAATATCTTTATACTTCTTCATGGTCAGCATTTTTTCAATGCATGTCAGAACAACTAATTGCAGAAGGATCCCAGGAATAGGAGAGTTAGTATGCAAATGGAATATTGGGATAAAATTTAAGAAGTGTCATGGTATAGCAAAAGCATTTACTCTTTGGTAGAGGAGAGAGATGTAAAAGTTCCAGCTAAAAAGAACAACCAAAATGTTATCCTTAACAGCATTTAATATATCAGGTGGACAGATCAGCTTCACCACTTCTACAAGTTCAAGAAATGAACCCAGTCCATCCTAATAGCAAATTCTTTAGCTATCCAATGTTATAGCCAAAAAGGAATTTATTTTAAGTCCAAAGACAAAGTTTTAACAATTTAATGTCAATATTATATAGGTAGAAGATTCTTAATATGTGTGGAGGTTGCATATACAAATATTTCCTACAATATGGCAAGAACACGTCTATTGGCATGCAACACTAATTTAGCTTATTTCCTTCTCATTTTTCTCTATCTCTGCCTGCTTAAAGCTCTAAGTATCAATTACTACTCACTGTTGCACAAACATATTTTACTAATGAAATCATACCCTGCTTTTCTTACTAATTAGAAAACAACATGAGGTTTAGTCTTATTTTCACTTTATAGCCAAAAACAGTTAGTGTAACATATTTTGAACTTTAAAAATCAGCCTTAATAAACAACAAAACGTGTACTGGCCTACTTAAAAAAAGATTATTCAACCTTTCTTAACCTTCTTTGAGACACGCTTGCTACTATTAAACTCTGAATATGCTAAATCAAAGGCTAATTCCGAATCCCTCAGGACACAGAAGGAACTCACACATCTTGTATTTCTTACTGAAAAAGACAATTGCTCCTGCTATTCAGTTATTTCAAGGGCCAGCTTCCTTTAAAATCTGAGACAGGTAGTGAATGATTCTGCTTGGAATCATTTACACTTTAAAGACCTTTGAAACTACTGTGAAAAAAGAGCAATTGCAAAGTCATCTTTGTTTTCAGGGCAAAACAATGGTGTGCACACCTGCTGAACCTAATCATCTCTTGTTCATCAGAAACAGAGTCTTTATTGTGTGCATCTTACCACTCTTCCCTTACTTGACCAACTTTTAAAAAGGTTAATACTTGCTACTGCTATCCATTTGCACTGAACTATTGTTGTTTCATGTTTTAAATATACTGAATAATTTACTAATAGAATTTGTTCACAAGTTAAAAACAGTGATGGTCAATTTACTGACAGAAAAAGAGACTAGTTGACTATTAATAGTTATCAAGTCTTAACAGAATTTTCACCATTTTCTACCCAGCTAATTAAAATGAAATCACTATTATTTGGAAACATACATTGTGTTAGCAGTTTTGTTTCAGAATGAAATGTTGCCAAGAAAGTATACACATTTCTGTTCCTACAGAAAGTTTTTACACTTCCTACAGAAATTGCTGGATTGTAAAATGGAAAAAATGTCTTTTGTGAGCATATATTTTGTTCATCAGGTATATACAAATAATTAATTACAGTTAATTATATTGAAAGGCAGTTAGTTTTTTTAAACTGCTGTCAGCTGGTTGTAACTTTGTTTTACAGTTGGTTTAAAAAGGTAATCTGGATTTCTAATTTATGTATATATGCAAACTTCATTCATGAAACAAAATGCTTTCAAAGATGTTTATCATTATTTTTATAATGATAATACCACCTGCATCTATACAAAAACCTCTGTTTCTCAGGGCTGAGAAAATCATTTCACAACCAAAGTAGGAATTTTCAAGAGTAGGAACTGAATGCCCACATAATTACCAACTCAAAAAGTCAGATTGTTGTTTGAATACTCAACTGAAATTTCTATAGGAAGTATTCTACAATGCTATTTTAATCATTATTCTGTGAAACCTAAGCATGGCCTTCTATGTCACATCATAACCTAGCGTACTTTTTCCTTAAAAAAAAATCTAAGCCTCTTAAGTTAGAAATGTATCTTATCATTGTCCATACTAAACATGGGGGGTTTTTTTCTTTAAAAAAAGGATGCATTCCAGGTGGATAGAACAATTATTTCAATCATGAGGAAAGTAGATTGCAGCACAGTGGCATTATCAAAGAATATGAAACTAGGGTTTGCAATAGTTTTAATAGGGGTGCGATAGAAGTTGTTTTATGTGGGATGTGTAAAGATTTGCAGGGAAAATTGTGGGACTTATTTGATGTGTTGAAGCTTGTTAAACCAAAAAAACAGAAATCATACCTCAGGCTTTAAAAGTTTGACACAAAAATTAAAAATCATGATTTATGGGGTATTTGGGGCTCTAGAAAATACATTAAAGTTGATCTGCCATGAAAAAATGAAAAGGCATGTAATGAAGATTCTTGCCTGATATTCTTTATCCCCATTAACAACATGTACCAAATTCAAGAAAATTATACAACCTAAGCATTATGACTTAGAAGCTAATTTTTTTTAAAAAAAGCTGTAGTGTTGTGCCATGCGATATGTCACATATATCCCAGGTATGTCAACTTTATAATACTGTAACTGCAACTGTGATCTAAAGGTATTATTGTAGGAATCCCAATTTCCCCAATGTTTAAGCCCACTTCTGAATATGGCGGTCTAAGTTCAGGACATGTATGCATAATAGCTGCTGACATCATTGATTGAACACGTTACAATAAACTTGGAATGCACATAGTTAAGCCCTCTTATTAAACAAGGAACATTTATTCTTTTCTTGGATTTCAGTATATCCTGCTAGATGATAACCTTCTTTATTGTGTCACTTAATTCCATGAAACAATTAAAATCCCACCAGAGAAGCAGATTCACAGATATGTACAGTATATAATATCCAGTGACATTACTGAATATATTTTTGAAAGGTTTTGTTTCAGAGGTTATCTAATAGCAGATTTTGGAAAGCTGGAAAAACATCCCACGGGAATTTAGTGGGGCTTTTCAGTTGAGATGTTTAGGATACACAGACAATGAATATATAATAAATAACTGCTATTCCATTTTGTCAAGCTGGAGGTGGGGAAGATGTGATACACAGTTTAAGCAGGGTTAGGAGCATTCAGAAAATCCTAATCCTTTTTCACTTGCCCAGTATGATCCACAGGAATACACTGTGCCACTTAGCTACTTTTGACATTTCTACAAAACATAAATAATATCATTAAGTGCATATACAAGCATAGGTTATGCACTTCAGACAAAAACAAAATGTTGAGAATGAAATCCGATTACTGATCATCATCCTTAAACTGAGATTTACAAAGAAAATTGTATTTTTCTTTGTAAAAATGCAAAGAAAAATAGTTACATCTTTTTATGCTTCACATGTCACTAAACACTATGAATACATGAATGTTGAGATAAAATTATCCCAGCATGATTGTCTGGCACAGAATCATCAAGCCATGTACTAGATTTTTCAAAATAATTCCAAGAACCATGGGTCACCTGTAAAGAGCCACAGGGAAAAAAATAGCTTCTTGCTTTCATGGACCACTTAAAAAATCTTTTTTATGAGTAAATAACCCAATAGTGTACAGACCTGTGCAAACTGCTACATCATAACCTACTTATGTCAATGGAATGAGACATTCTGACCTCTGATTCCTCTGAGAAAAACCAAGCAAATTAGTAGTTAGTAAACTGATCCATTGCTATTCTTCTTACAAAGACACATCTGTTGAATCCAACAATCACAAAGTTAGGAAAAACTAAGATAGCAATGTTGTCTTGTTCCATTTTCAATATATGCAGAAATAGACATGCAGAAACATACACACACACAGCCCTTTAATGGGATGATAATAGATAGAAATCACTCCAATTAACAGTAGTTTTGAGATTCAAGTAATTTACAGGTCTTAAGTTGACATCTATTAGAAATAGCACATAAAGTTTTTCATAAAGTTTCTTTACTAATGATAAGTCAATGGATCTTTAATGTTTCTGGGTCAGATACAAAATCACTGCCTTTTTATCACAGCTCCATTAAATAACTTAATTCTCACATTCCCATGTACACTGGGATTGTGCAAACATGTTCAAAACTTAAGCAAATCAACAAGGAGAATAAAAGGACTTTATTTCTAAAGTTATATGTTACCTGATTCCCAGCAACTTCTTTACCATTGAAAATAAGACAATAAACTATCTAAACTGATAACAGGGCTTTGATGTATATCAATCACGTCCATATACAAAAGCATGCCATTCTATATTTTATCTTAAATATTGAAAATCATGGTCACTTTACACATCACATGACATTTCATATTATAAATATGAATTCCAAAAACAAAATATTCTCCACCTTTTATTTGGGGAACATGAATGATTACTATAGATATACTTTAACTAGGCAAGTTTACTTTAGGCGGATTCCAATCAAGCCAATAAGTTTTTACTCTTAAGTAAGAGGGTATACAAGGTGGCAGCTTAAAACTGCCTTCAGAAATGGATAGGTGTTCTTTTACGCATCTTCAAGTTTGTCACTTAAAAATAGTATTGCTTCATGTAAGTCATTTCCACCTCCAAGTTACAAAACTGCTTAAATGTATGATGTTTTCACCTTTCAAACCGCAAACATACCCAGCCCGAGCTAAAAAGCGGTTACAAATGACTAAATTGCTTCGGTAAATCGGCCAATTGCTTCTATCTATACTAATTAAAATCGCCACTTCCGCTATCAGCGCCGGTTGAAAAAGTAGCCAAGTCAACCAGCGGCGCGACTCCCAAAACGGGAGCAGTCATCCGGTGGGACAGCTCGCTCAGGGTCAAGAGATCAGCCCGACACGACCAGCTTTAAGAAGCTTCTTCGATCGATTTCGCGGGGGGGGGGGGGGGGAAGCAGGCTTGCGAGCTTCTTAAGAAGCTACAAAGTTCAGTGGAAAGCGCAGAGTACCAGTGGCTCAGTATGGATCGACCTGTGATGTTGCGAGCCTGTTTTGCTCCCCGAGGACTCCTCGGGAATAAATTGTGCCGAGTAGATCTAATTCCTCGCGAATGCATTTCAGCCCATCCATTTCGTCTTCTGCACTCATAAATGCACCCTAAGCGCTGAAGCACCCAATTGTGAACATTAGCCAAACTGCCGCCTAAGGCTGCGGTCCACCGCCTGCGTATCTCTCTGAGAACAAATCTCCTAGAATTCAAAGGACTTCTTTCCGACTAGACCTGGCCGAGAGGGGAAAGGAGAAGTCGCCCGGCTACTGTCTTGGGTGTTTTTTCCCCATACCTGGAAATGCTTGAAAAAGGCGGAGATACGCGTAATCTGCAAGCTGAGACACCTGGAGCTGCATCTGGCTCCGTAAATACTGGTGGCGGAGAAGAACTCATCCTGCTGACGAGCCGCCGCTGCCGTTTCTCCAGCCCAGGCAGCGCAGCCCCAGGAAGCGGTAATCCAAAGGAGAAGAGTCAAAGGAACGCCGGGCTCCTTAAACCCCATGGCTTTGTGCGCAGCCGGGTGCGGGAGAAGAAAACAACCCCGACAGCCCTAAACACTCTGCACCGCGTGCAATTGCGCCGTTTCACCTCGCCAAGGGAAAGGGAGGCGGAGGCGGCGGCGAAGCCTCAGCGCAGCAAAAACTCAGCGCGGAAAAAAGTTCAATCATTCAACTCTCTTCAAACACCCCCCGCCCTCCCCCCCCCCGCAGCCGGTAGTATTCAGCTCGCAGCCCTCCCCTCACTCCCAGGAGGACAAGGGGGTGGGGAAAGGGTGGCAGAAGACTGCCCGATTGGCTGCGGGAGACCGGAGTGACAGGGCGGTTAGGAGGGGCGGAGTGTCTGACCGCAAGGAGGTCGCGCGAGCAGAGAGGCGAGGCGGGGTAGAGTGGGGTGGGGAGTCTGAGGGCGCTTTGGGGTTCGCAACTTTCCCTCCTGCGTGCGCGCCTCGCTGTGGCCGGGAGTTGTTGGGAAGCTCCTTTTGCACCCCGCGCGTGACACCTGCCTTGGCTCCTTCGCGAAGCATGGCGCGAGAAAAAGAATCCAGCAGACGCCCACATTGGGACTGGGGTTATGTAAGCTTCATTTCACCTCTCCACGCCTTTTAGGAGTCACCCAGGCTATTGTTTGGAGGGTGCAATTTTGTCAAAGTTTGGGGCACCGAAAGCAAGTTCGGTATGCGGGTTACTTACTTTGAAAATCCCCAACCCGAGTATGAGGCGCACCCCTTCATTCTTGGTCTTAGAGCTTCTCCACGGACACACCCAATCACGGCACAGGCTGCTCTCAGTTTGATAATAGTGCGATAAACCCACATACGCAAGAAACTTGGCTGGAGCGGTAGCTCGTGGCGGCACACATGCAATTTGCAAGATGTCCGGTTGGAAAAATAACTTTGAATTGCCGCCGTCAATTAGATTGGCCATTGGGAAATAAACCTGTAGTGCCCGATGTAAAATTTTCCCACTGAGGCAATTGCCTAAATGGACACATCAAATCGAAACCATGAAGCACCGGTTGGTCTTTGAAATCCACTGATGCATAGAACCTATTAGTACTGAGAATCAATTGAGACCTGGAATCGAAAAAATGTTAAACTTGACTTTTATTTTTTTTAATCCTTGGCATTGATGCCCTTCAGGCACAAATACCTATGTAGATTTCATTTTTTTCATTCATTATTAAATGAGTACTCAAATGACTTTAATCACAAGATTTGGAGAGATGAGATAATGTTATAGAACTGGATTTTAATGTTTAAGCATATGGCAAAATGTAATGATAAAATATTTCATATAAAATTAGCATAGGAATATTTGTATACAAAATTAGCTGAAGTGCCAGTAAATACTTCATATAGTGATAAATGCCTAAAGTGAGGGTGGCAATCTTTATTCCCAACCTCGTTTCCAAGGACTGTGCAGCCTCAGTTTGAGAGCAGGGCAGATTTTAATCTTTCCCTCTGCCCAAAATGCAAAGATGCAACATTTTGGTAATATCAGTAGGCATCTTCTATGTAACCCAAAACTAATCCCCAAGTTCTCAAAAGTTTTCCTATCCTGGCATAAACCATCCTAACATAAAAATGATCTAAAATCATTCAAATATTGTGTTAATTTCTATACAATGTCTTTGCATCAGATGTTGAAGTAAAAAAAAAGAACCTTAATTAAAATACAATAGAAACTGTAGGGGAGAGACTGGCTGAGTCAAGGAAGAAGTCAAGTGGGGAATTAATCTGGAATTGTTATGTAAGCACAAGAGGGCATACCCCTCCTTGAATGCAGTGAACCTTGCCTAGTCTGGTCCAGATGCAGACTGCCAGTTTGGGGAGATTCCTGTGAAATAGGCATGAGCAATAAAGTAGCTAACTGAACACTTGTAGATCTGGTTGTTCACGCATAAGAGAAACACACAAAATGTAAAACTATTAATACAAATCCTGAGGAAGTCCAAAATCCTAGCGTGGGAGAGATTTGCATCTGTGAAAACTGCCACTGTGTGCTAAAGCAAAGAGGCTTTTGGAAATGGACATATTTTAAGCAGAGAATATGACCAGATATATTCATATAAAATAATCCTACAAGTTGCTCTGCTATATAAAATATTGTTTTGATTCATTTGTCCAAATTTACTCTGCCATGGCCCTTTTCAATCTTATTCAGTATTTATAAATATATAATTACAAGTGCAGTCTAACAGCTTGTAGGTGATGCAACTTAATGAGATATCTCTGAACAGTCATGTTTAAAACACTGAGCTGTACTTTTTAGATTTTCTATAAAATGAGCATTTCTTTAATTTGCTGAAGCTTTATGTGACCTGTTAGTCAAAAGCAATCTGAGTACCAATGTAAATTATATTGATATCAGTGTGTGATAAAAGACAGTTTGGAGAGATACCTATTAATTAACCACTAGCCAGTTTGGTCTAGTGGTTAAGGCACCAGGCTAGAAACTGGGAGACTGAGTTGTAGTCCCACCTTAGGTGTGAAAGCTGATTGTGTGACTTTGGACTAGTCACTCATTCTTAGCCCAATCCACCTTACAGATGAGGAAAATAAGAGGAAGGAGGAGGGTTAGGTATGCTTGCTGCCTTGATTTACTTACAAAAATGTGGGATAAAAATAAATAAGTTAATACATGTTTTAATGCTCCAAACCAGTGTCACACTAGATTTCATTGAGGGCCGCATCAGGGTTGTGTTTGATCTTGGGGAGCCAAAGTGGATGTGGCCAGGATGGGCAAGGCCAGCTCGATGTCACTTGTGTTGAGGGCGCCTGTGGTGGCCCAAGTGCTCTGCCAGCAAAAACAGGCTCCCAAACTCTGTTTTTGCTAGCAGAGGTACTGCAGGCCAGGCCTTCATTGTTTCCATGGCGGCCCCATGGGCCAGATGTAAGCATCGTGCAGATCGAATCTGGCCTCCAGGCCTTGAGTTTGACACCCCTTCTCCAAACATTTCTAGAATACCTGCAGGATTCTACACTATCATAATCTTGCCAATTAATTTTCTGGATATTTTATAAGGAGGTGATACAGCAGCTTTAATCAGATCTATCCCTTGTAATCTTATTGTCTCCTGGTTTACTTGAACAACATAAATCTTATTCTACCCCTGAAGATACTGAAAAAGAAATGTCAAGTAATATAGCTTAGCAATCTAGTCCTAAATATATTTATTGGTAACTAGGCCTTATTGATTTTAGCAAGAGTTTAAACTAAATAAACTTATACCATTTTCAAGCTGAACATTAGTGATGAAACTCACAGAAAATTTCAATGTGGTGTTTATAACAAGTTCCCTGAGGTAAACATTACAGTATTTTTCTTGAGCTGAGGAAAAAGAAATGGCTGCTACCCAGTGGTGGGTTGCCCCCGGTTCGGGCCGGTTTGCAAGAACTGGTAGTAAAACTGATGGGAGGCTCTGCTCACTGCCCCAATGTCATCATTGGTGACCTGCACATGTGCAGAAGCAAGGCACACATGCAAGTGAAGCAAGCGCGCACACGCGATCCCGTTGCAAACCAGTAGTAAAGGTAAGTAGAACCCACCCCTGCTGCTACCACTTCATAATATCTGAAACTTTGGGTTGAATCAGTATAACTGAATAGGCCTTATTGTATCTATAGCCATCAGTGTGCCTCTAGAAACTTTCTTTACTACAGTATCTACTTCCTACCATATCTGAATATTGTTTTAGTTACAATTAAGTAACTATCAACTTCTGTTATCTTTAGTTACAATTTTTTTCTGGACCTCACATGAGTCCCACATAAAATTATTTGTTGCAAATTATTCTCTGGCAGAGTACTTTCTGCCTGAAGAAAAGGAAAAGATAAGAATCATAAAGAATATTTTTAGGAATATACAAGTAGCAATAATAAATGGATGTTACGCTTCTACCATTTCCACTAGTTAAAATATCAATGAACAAAATGGGGTCATAAAAGTCACTTGGAAATAATAATAAAAATTTAACTGTTAACAATTTTAAATGTTCCCCTTTAATTCATTTTCTAATTGAGGGACTAGATAAGAGATTACAGTGTCTTTATTATTATATTTTAACATGATTCATATACTTATCATCTTTCATCTGGACTGCTACAGTCTGGTTTATATAGCGCTGCTTTTGAAGACCAGTTAGAAAGTTCAGTTGTCCAAAATGTGGCAGCTCAATCCTGATGAATCACATTCATCAGTTATATTACTGATGTTTTGTGGCCACTGCATTGGATGCCAAAATGTTTCCTGGTGCAATTTGAAATGCGGGTTTTAATGCATAAAGGTGTCAGTCAATAGCTTACCATTGTCAATATTACCTTTAATTATATGGGAATTGTATATGTGCATTTGTGGAATTTCACAGCTTCTGAAGTAAGGATTTTCTTTTCCTTCTTGAATATTCTACTTGCTTGGAAGTAGAAGAAATATTCTTGGCCAATTTCACCATTTTTTGGTTTCTTTTTTTCCTTAAAGAGTAAAGAGGAATGTATAAAATAGTGTATGGAAATGATTTAAACAAGAATGGCTTGCAACAGGGATGGAGAGGTGTGTTGAATGATATTGGCATAATTTTACCCATGTTTCTTTTTCATTTTCATATCTCATGCTTTTAATTTCTTTTGCATACTATAGATAGTCCTCGATTTGCAACCACAATTGATCCCAAAATTTCCATCGCTAAACAAGATAGTTGTTAAGTGGCTTTTTCCCAGTTTATGACCTTTCTTGCCACAGTTGCTAATGAATCATTTCAGTTAAGTTAGTAACATCGTTGTTAAGGGAATCTGGCTTCTCCATTGACTTTGCTTGCCAGACGGTTGCAAATGATGATCACATGACCCCAGGACACTGCAACCATCATAAATATATGCCAGTTGCCAAGCATCCAAATATTGTTCACATGACTATGGCTATGCTGCAACAGTGGTAAGTGTAATCAGCAACTAGAAGTCACATTTTTCTGTCCTGTTGTAACTTCGAATGGTCACTAAACAAAGTTGTAAGTCAAAGACTCTCTGTTTTCTGTGCTATGTGTAATGATGATTTCCTTAAAAGTAAATAGTGTGATGGGTATGTATTTGTTTTTCTAGTTCAAGTGCAGTCAAACACTATTCTCAAATACAGAAACTTGTAAGACACCATTGTAGTGCATTCCCATGCTTTAGTAAAAGGAACCTGAGTTCAAAGATATATTCAGCCCTCAAACAGAAGCCTCATAATACAAGACTTTTCATGGAATTTCAAGGAAGAGATAACTAATCCATATTTACTTCTACACTTTGCAAGGCAGAGTGATTGCTGATTTTCAGTTTAAGTATTTTATTGCTTAACAGGAAAAAGAAAGACAATATATTATTTTTATTGACATATGAACTAACCTATATATTAGGAAGAAGGATGGGTTTTTTTACAATATCATACAGCAATTCCTTTCTCTACTTTAATCCCTATTTGTTCTAACATTCTTACCAATTATAATTAGTATCATAGACTTCACCTTTTATAGATTTCTCTGAACATGTTCTACCAGGCTGAAATTCCTTATATTTCAGCTGTCATACTTCTCACTTATAAACTACCAATATTGCTATAAAATTTACAAAGCAATCCTATCAATAGAATCTCTATGCACAGGCAATTATGTAAAAGGGTGTATTTTAAATTATTGTTGCATTCACACAATACACTAAACCATAACCATTGTACTTATATGACTGGAGAGATTGCAATTTAAATCTGGACTTGGGGAACACATAATGTTGTTTTTCTCTTATTTTTCCCAAATTCTGTTGCTTATTCATATGCCACTGTTAGATTCCTAGGATAAGCATCATCATTATAAAACAATATAAATCAGCCACAGAATTGTCATTTCCTGTATTCATATTTAAAGAAATTTAGAAATTAGTTACAAGACACCAGATTTTTTATTACTTCTTGAACAATCTTTTTTTCACTCTCAAGAATCTAATTCAGCACATATTTTATTAAATAGTAATCTATCCACTAACCAGCAACACAAGAATAAATAGCAACATTTTTTAAGTTAAAAGAGAAAAGATAGTTAAAAGTTCCTTAAAATCACAGTAACAATGAGATTGCTTATATAAAAAAGCTTTTAAGAATACAATTGAATGTATTCAGAAATAATGACACATAAATACAGCCTGAGAGTGTAATCCTAGTTTGCTTAATTGTAAATTAAGTCCAACAGTGCATTTTTTTAAAAAAAGAATTTGTATCTGAGAAAGATCCACTGAATTTACAGGGAATTATCTCTAAATACTGGTAATATGGATTTTTTCTAAATGACTCTAAACCAAACAATATTGTCTTTCATTCCTTAAAAACCACTATGTTTAAAAGAGAAATGTATCTTACAAACAAGAATTGCCACTGAAAGAATGATTTATACAACAATTTAATGGTGTTATTCCATTGCGTTAAAATGAGAAAGTAATATTCCATTTTGTAAAAACGTTAAAAAGAATGCTTGACAGCATTTCCAACATTGTACAGCAATAATTTTATATTCCTTTCTAGTATAATAGTTCTATTGCTATAGATTGTATAATTTAAAAAACCAAAATAACTAAAACATCTACAGGTTACAAAATTAAAAAGTTAGAATGCTTCTTCATTTAGAACAGCATGGGGATCAGGATTTTTTTCAGAAAGTTCATTCTTGACAAGACTGTTTGAATTCTTTTAAAAGTACAAATTACATTTGCCCAACAGATACTGTCCATTCGGCACCAGTTAAACTCAATTCCCACATAAAAAGCTGCTTTCTGAGGAGAAACACCTAACCATTAACATATGTACATGGCACAATTTTTACAGATATCCAGTAAAGTTCTATTTGAATATGTATATGAGACTACAAAAACTTGAGAATACACCAATATTCCAACTGGTAGTCATATATTTGTACATTCCCCATATATGAATTCTATGGAATTCCGGTGAAAATTCCTTGAAGAGCCTAATTGGAGAAATAATATTTATTTTTGGTGACAGAGTTTGAAAATGAATTCATTATCATACTTTCATGTATCACACTAAAATAAAACATGGATTGTTTCATGTTGGTTTAGTTTATTGCATGAAGTTATAATGGTTCAAAGGCTTACCCTCTAAATAATATTGTATGAACTCAGTCATAAGACTGAATTTCATTTGGCACATCCAAATAATTCTAAAATATTCCTGATAATCAATCATATTGAATGCAGATGCCTCCTTCCTAGGGCTGTGAGAAATTTATGGTCTTCTGATTTCTGTTCTGATGCTTTAACCACTATACCAAAAAGGCTGTCAAATATGTGAATATAAGTATATATTCATACTCATATTAAAGAAGATAGTTCTGGAATCAATGTAAATATAACGTAAAGATTGAAGTTCTTAAAGGAAAGTATTTGAATTCCTTTTGTGTAGGAGTATGTTTTGAAGCCACAGTTAATTAATTTATATATCTGAAGCAAACAATGTTATGTTTTTAAACCAACCCAACTATTTAGCATGTTATCCAAATTATCCATAATTTAGATTTGATTAATAATTCATGTTATCTCTTTTTAAATAGGTAATATATTTGATCAGAGCAGCACTGCTTCAATGAACAAGTTTTGTTTTTTTTAGATACTGTTGCTTTTAGTAGTTTGCTAAGAGGTAGGTAGGATAATTGTTACTGTTATCCTGGGCAAAAATAATACTGTTCTGAAGGGTTAAGTAGGATAATGCAAAATATGAAACCTGGTATTCAATACAACAATTCATGTTTGAATTTGACAGAATATATTTGCCTTTTTAGAAAAAAAAATATATGAAGTTGCTAGTTGTTTTTACAGAAAACAGTGCCACATGCTGGCAAAGTAAGGGAAATGAAAATGTACTCAAACTATTATTCAAAGTTATTAATTGTACTCTAGTAAATCATACTTTAACCAGAATAGTTATAATAAATGTCATCTCTAAATAAATAGCCATAATGTTTTACTTGAAATTTAAGGAACCAACAATTCTTTGTAACTTTTACAACATAAGGGGCAAAAATAGCTCCTGAGGCATAGTTCATGTGCGCTATATGTTTAGTAAAAACAGAGGGGGGGCATAATTAAAGTAAGCTTGGTTATACAATTTTGGTTATATCAAAAATGGAAGTGATCAAATACTTAGAATAAGGATTTTATGTAATCTTAAATGAGTAAAAGAAATAATTGTAACAGATATATTGTCTTTTCATTTTGTATAACAGCTGGACCTTCCAAAAATATAACTATTTCTTATAAAGTATAGTTGTTTATGGTCCAAATTGTATATAAAGAAAGTGTGCTCCCTATTCTGCTTTTTTGCCTACTTTTTCTCTGACTTTTTGCATTCTTATATTCATATGCATCTGGACTTTACTTTAAAATAAGCTTTTTTTAAAAAAATGAGGAAAGGACTAGGGAAAAGGGATTAATTGTTGTAATTTATTGTATTTCATAAAAGTTTCAGGGTTTTACTGCTTAATAAAATTGAGTTGGCTTACTAAGATAATACATCATTTGAAAATGTAAAAGAATGCATGCAATATAAATGGAAATCAGGCAGAGCTTCTGTTATACCATCACACCTGCCATCTTGACTCTGTTGACCACAGCATAAAAACATCCCTGTAAAAAAACAAGCAATTAGACTGTATCAAAATTTAAAGTCAGAGGACAGTAATATTACCATGTTTTGTACTCACCAATGGGAGCCAGACAAGAAACAGTATGCTGAGATGCAAGGAAAGAAATATCATCCTCAGAATGATAGGCTGCTCTGACAGCCATGGTGAGACTCTCTTGCAGTTCCTCTTCTCTTAGGCATGTCTGTAGTTTTGTATAGAATAGAATAGAACTGCACATTCTAATTCTTTTTACAATTAATGATTATCATAGCTAGAATGGGAGGGTAGAATTCAGGACATTTCTTAAAACCTTATTTTCATCCTCTTTTTATATAACGGTGATTAGGTTCCCTCTCCTATTAATTTTTACAGAGGACAATTGTTCATTTCAAGTCTGTTAAAAGGCAAAAAAATCATAAGCAGCATGTTACCATCTGGTCCAGTAGTGGGTTTCAATTTTGCTCGCTACTGGTTTGCTTGTGGGTGGGTGTGCACAACACTTCTGCACATGCGCAGAGACGCCTGGATAGGTGGGCTGAGCCTCCTGCAGCCGCCACTACTGGATCGCTCAATCTGGGGTGAACCAGTAGCAACCCACCACTGATTTGGTCAATATGCAGCAGGTAGGCAGGTCAGTTAGTTACATTTCTTGCTATGTAATTTGAAAAATTGTATTAGAATATGCACATTTTGTGCAAATCTATGTTTGCCTTGCTGGTCCTCTTCTACCATTTCTGTGAGCTATGAATAATTATCTTAGTCTGCTTGCTTCTGTCAACCTCCCTAAAATACTATTAGATTGTACCACTAGGTGTGAAGTATTTACAGGGTGTTGTTTGACACTGCCAGAAATTGCAGGATACTGTGGCACAGTAATCAGTCTGAAAAGCTATACATGCCACCATTTGTCAACTTCTGTTGTAAGGACAGGGACACAAGAATATTTTTCCATTATTCCTATAGGTAAAACCTATTAATTTATCAAAGAATTTGGAGGAAAGCTTTAAAACAAAAAGGTGGTGCCTTGGTATTAATTTGTAAACTGGGAAAAAAATCAGAATCTTAAAACTATTTTCAGATTCAAAATAATGCCGACTTCACATCAAACTGCAGTAGAAACTATTATATGCTGTTATAAGCCAAGTAGTGCTTTTGTTTATTTGTTTGTAGGATAATCCAAATGCTAATACTTTATTTTCTACTCTTTTTTGTGCAGTAACAAATTAGGGAAGGGTCCATGTAAAAGAAAGGAACATTAAAGTGCATGAATTTGTAACTTATAGCATATTGAAAAGTAGACTGCCTGAATAGGAAAATATAATTCTGGAGGCACACCTGCCCACAAAGACAAACACAGCTGTTCAGTATAATTTAGACAAGCTTTCTAATGGCTTACTAATATGTTTGTTTTTCAGAAGTGTTGCCATAAAAATGGCATCTTTTCAGTAAATGCTTTGTTCCCTCCTAGTTGTTTTTTCTAGCTCAGACATCTGTAGTTATGTTCCTCACCATTACAAACATTGTGACAAGATTAGGTTTAAAATGATTCGTTTATATTATAAATGTGAACAATAGCAAAAGGGTAGGTTAAATAAAGATAGAAGACTAAGGGTATAATAGCTATAGTATTTTTTATCTTACATATCTTATTTGGGTTTAAGATTGAAAACACTGTCAATAGCATAGAACCTATGGCACATGAACCACAGGTAGCATGCAGAGCCATATCAGTGGGCATGCGAGCTCAGCTCCAGCCGCCAGCTGATTTTCAGGCCTTCTGGGCCCACCGGAAGTAGGGAAACAGGCTGTTTCCGGCCTCCAGAGGGCCTTCAGGGGGTGGGAAAGGCCATTTTCACCCTCTTTAGGCTCCTAGAAAGGCTCTGGAGCCTGGGGAGAGCAAAAAACCGGGCCTTCCTGTCCCACTGGAAGTCGACAAACAGGCCATTTCTGGCCTCCAAAGGGCCTCTGGGGGGGTGGGGGTGGGGAAGGCGGTTTTCGCCCTCCCCAGGCTCCTAGAAAACCTCTGGAGCCTGGGCAGGACAAAAAATGGACCTACTGGGCCCATCTTGCCATCGCATGCCAAAAGCGGGGGAAGCTCAGGGGCTGCGCATGCATGCATAAGTGGGTGGGGCACATAGAAGTATGGATGTGGGCACACACACGCACAACCCCCCTCTCCACGCTCCCCATGCTTTTGGCACACGATGGCAAAAAGGTTAGCCATCACTGGCGTAGAATATAGAATAATAGAGTTGGAAGGGACACTGGAGCTCTTCTAGTCCAACCCCCTGCTTGAGCAGGTGACCCTATACCCGTGATGGCTAACCTATGGCATGCGTGCCAGAGGTGACACATAGAGCACTCTCTGCTCGCACGTGCGCTGTTGCCCCAGGTCACATCTCCATGACGTTTCTTTTGTGAGCTTCTGTTTCCTTGCAAACAGCGAAACAGAAGCTCACAAAAGAAAAAGAACTAACCCTTTGCCATGCTGTCGGTGTCGGGATACCCTGCCTCCCACTGGCCAGCTGGTCTTCGGGTCTCTGCTGCGCATGCGTGCATGTCTGCACATGCACACACGCATGTCTTTGCATGCACACATGCACATGTCCATGCATGTATGCATGTTCACGCATGTGCATGTTTCCACATGTGCACCTTTCAGTTTGGGCATGCGTACGCACACAGTTTGGGCACTCGGTGTCTAAAAGGCTTGCGATCACTGCCCTATACCATTACAGATAAATGGTTGTCCAAGTCTCTTTTTGAACGCCTCCAGTGATAGAACACCCACAATTTCTGAAGGCAAGTCATTCTACTGATCAATTGTTTTCACTATCGGGAAATTTCTCCTTATTTCTAGGTTGCTTCCCTCCTTGGTTAGGTTCCATCCATTGTTTCTCATCTTGCCTTTTGGTGTTTTGGAAAATAGTTTGACCTCACCTTTGTAGGAGCCCCTCAAATATTGGAACACTGCTATCATGTCATCATCATGTCCTTCTTTTCACTAGACTAGACATACCCAATTCCTGCAATTGTTCTTCATATCTTTCATCCTCCAGCCCCATAATCATCTTTGTTGCTCTTCTCTGCACTCTTTCCAGAGTCTCAATATCTTTTTTATAGTGTGATGACCAGAACTGCTGCTGGCAGAGGGATGCAGCTAACACCTGGAAACTAACTGGTGATCTCCACAGAAGCTGGTCAAGCTGATTCCACCACCACTACCCCATCCTTTTTACCAATCCTTCAAATCCCAACCTTTGTTAGGCTGATGGTGGCTACCAAAAATTGCATTACAGAAAATCAGGACCATCAAACTTCAAACTTCCTTCTTACTTCTTCTTATTTCCTTCTTCCTTCCTTCTTCCTTTCTTCAACTTACTTCTTACTTCTTAGCATTCAGGCTGATTCCAAAAAACTACTTTGGCATGGCAGATACCAAAAAGTTTTGAAATAGGGTACAGATGAACAGTATGATTGCTTCTATCACAGAGTTGGAAAGACGTTTATGTCCCATTAGGATCTGGTAGACAAAAGTAGCTTGGAAAGAGCTGAGGTTGGATCATATATATTGATTTGAGTTTTTTAAAAAAAAGAACTTTTAACTTTATAATCAGCATCAGTAACTAGCTTAGCTTTTCATTTACCAAACCTACTATGTGTCTCATATAATTAAAACATCGAACCACATTGCTCAGAAAGAAATGCATAAACATCAATAAACCTGGTGAAATAAAGAGATGGTGGCAGGGGAGTGGACATACTTAAAACAAATTAAATGTTGAGCAATATAAAATATTGACACCAGCAGAGAAATTTAAATGGTGAATCATCCCTAAGAGAACATCAAAAAAAAAAAAGGGTCAATTTGATTATCATCTACATCATCTGCAATGATGAGACTCTAAAGCATAAACATAATTTTAATGAATAGGTAGGCTGACTTAATCTTTATGGGTTTAAAACAATATTTTCAATATCAAGATAGTGTTGAATTTGACAAATACTAGTTTTCTGAATATGATTTGAATTAATGTAACTATTTGGCTTTGAACAGATCCCTCTGTCACAGAGAAATGTTTTAAAGATGATCAGTAGATTAAGAATCTCTGTCCTATGGAGGAGCTGGATTTATTTAGTGTTCTGTGAAAAAAGATAGGTGAGGATATATAATAACTGTCTTTAAACTGTCACCTAGAAAGATAACGCATAGAAGAAGATCAAGACCTGCTCTATTCCAAGACACGGGAAAATTTAAATGGCAGAGCAGCAGTTTCCAACTGAATACAAGTAGTCCTTGACTTACAACCACAACTGAGCCCAAAATTTATGTTGCTGAGTGAGACATTTGTTAAGTTAATTTTGCCCCATTTTACCACCTTTCTTGCCATAATTGTTAAGTGAATTCGGCTTGCCCATCGGCTTTGCTCGTCAGAAGGTCACAAAAGGGATCATGTGACCCTGGGACACTGCAACCATAAATATGAGTCAGTTGCAAAGTGTCCAAATTTTGATCAGGTGACTATGGGGATGCTGCAAGGATCATGAGTGTGAAAAACAGTCCTAAGTCATTTTTTTAGTGTCCTTGTAACTTTGAACAGTCACTAAATGAATTGTTGTAAGTCGAGGACTACCTGTAGTAGAAAAAAACTTCCTAGCAATAAAAGATTGACAGCGGAATCAGTTATCAAGGGTGGTTTCTTTAATGTATTCAAATTTAGGTCACACAACCTTCTGTATAGGAAGTTCTAATCTGCATTTCCTCACTCAACAGGTATTTGTATTTGGCATCTTCCAACTTGCTGATTCACTAAATCACTATCTCACCTAACAGAAAATAAGACAATTAGACTTTTATATTTTAAATATTCATTCCAAGCCATACTGAATGCATGTAGCTTTATTTGCTTTATAGGAGACGGAGGACCAGGATGAGGACAATGATAATGATTAGCTGCATTGTTGCTTTTCTTTTAGAGTTCCTCTAGAGTTTTATCATAAATAGGTCAACAATGAAGCTATAATGACAGAATACATTTGACCCAAGTTTCAGTTAGCATTTATATTTATTTTCAGTGCAATTCATTTGTTGCTAGTTATTTTTCAAAGATGACTAAACTGTCTACATCATGCCATTTGAGAACTGCTTCATCTACATAAAAGTTCTGCTGACATTCAGATCCTTAAAAACCAAACCTTTTTATTTTGACCAAGAAATAGAACTTTTCTGCTGGTTCAGATAAATTAAACATCATTCTATAGATCACAATTCAAAATGTTCAAAATCAGTATGAATATTTTAAAAGGCATAATAGCCTTAGACAATTATTTTCAATATTTTAGATTTGACACCTCAAACTTCAAGATCAAAATTATATAAATATATGATTATATCATAAAACATATAATCAAAATCATATAATCTTTAATGAAACAGTACAAAATGAAATTAATGATGTAATATCAGAATATTTTTTAAGGCTTATGGCCACAACTTTCTAAACCAGAATAAGAATACATGAATTTATATTTTTGTGATTCCAGAATATGCTAAACTATACAGAAGTCATATTGTGATCCGACACAAAACTGTAATGTTTATCATGGCAATTAACTTTAAAGTTATGGTTCAAAAAATCCATTCTCCCACCTTATGTTTATGCCTTTTATAAATGTTTATATGAATATGTAATTCTGTTTTATTTATATGCTAAAGCTGTTCAATACAGGAAACTTATTTTTAGTCCAATTACTTAATTTGTGTTATCTGTTGTAATATCTCTAATATTCAAAATTCAAAGGACTCTATCCTGTCTTTTTATCCCCCCCTGAGAGCCTCACTTGTGTTTAATTGTGTATCAGAATTTTCATCTCTAAGCCCTCAATTACCACCCAATTCCACTCAGGCTACTTCAAGTCTTGATTCTTTTTCTTTGCATTTTGCAAACAGCACATTTTTTCTATTCTTTGAAGTTTAATTATCTCATATGATTCTTATGGGATTTGTTTAAAAAGCTTCAGTATCCCTTTTTCAGTATCCTCCTGTTTTCCAACTTGGTAGCATATAGGCCAAAGTTTATGTAGCTAAAATAGCATCCTCTACTTAACAGAGTGAGTCTCAGCAATTCTGGTGGAACTTCAAGGCTTGGCAGATTATAAAATCTGAGCTACTTCCCAAAGAAAATGAATTGCCCCTCAAAATATTAAATGCAATTTCCCATCTCAAGAGTTCATCAAGCAGATTAGCTAAAATGGAGCAGAATATGAAAAGGAAAGATGTGAAACGGGCACTGCAATAAAAAGGAAGAGGAAGGATACATATGAGAGGAGAGATGAGGGACATAGAAAATGAGATTGGTAAAGTAACAAAAAGTATGATGAACTAAAGAACAGAGTTATTAAGTGAAAAATTAGATCACGTATAACATTTCCCCTTTTCCCATAATTTAACTATTAATAACTATTTAATTATATTTATCAACTGATATTTGTAGATATCTGATAACTGAAATTCTATGCCAGTACAAGTGCTTTACACATTATCTAGGAGATGTACTTACTTATGGCTGGTTTTACTATATATTTATGAAAAATATTTTGAACAATGATGTTCAACTTAGTATATTTTTCACTTATCCTTTTCCCAACCTGCCTTGAAGAACTATTTTGCAAACTAGACTGGGCAAAGATGGAATAAAACTCAATGGCTCCTATGTAAATCATTTAAGATTTGCAGATGATGTTGTTCTCTTCTCACAAGACCTAGAAGAGCTACAAAGATACATACAAGAGCTGCACAAAGCAGGAGAACCATTTGGCTTAAAAATAAACCTTTAAAAAAGGCAGTTATATTTAATAAGTTCACCAAAGAAATTTTTTTAAAATATCTGAAAAAGAACTTGATGTAGTATATCACTATATTTACCTTGGCCAATGGAGTTCAGTGGAAGCTGATACAATAAAGGAAATTGAACAGTGTGTTAAATGTGGTTGGCAGGCATTCAACAAGCTAAGCATAATTTTCAAGAACAACCTCCCCCCACCCCATGCCTGAAGAGAAAGGTTTTCAATCAGTGTGTGCTACCTGCTCTAACATATGCCAGTGAAACATAGACACTAACCTCACAATCAATACAAAAGCTTCGAGAGGTGCAAAGAGCCATGGAAAGATACATGCTCTTACAAGACAAGATAGAAAGACACACACATGGATTAGAGAACAAACGAAAGCATATATCATCAAGAGAGTGGAAGAATTGAAATGGAAATGGGATGGTCACATAGCAAGAGGAACTGATGGCAGGTGGACCACGGCAGTAATAGAATGGATCCCACTTGATAAAAAGTGTCCACAAAAGAGACCTAAAACAAGATACTTGCGGACGACATCAGCAAGTATTGCAGGACCAATTGGCAAAAGAAAGCTCAGGACCGTATTGGTTGGAAACATGCGAAAGACGCCTTCATCCTGCAGTAGATAGACAATGGCTAATATGATGAAGTAATATTGATACACCTGTTTCAAAGAAGTGTGTAGTGAAACTATATGTGACCTGGAGTTATATTCCATGGGCTAACACAGATCTTGGTAAAGTAACAAAAAGTATGATGAACTAAAGAACAGGGTTATTAAGTGCAAAATTAGACCACATATAACATTTTCCCATAATCTAAGAAGCAGATAAGAAGGGGTTAATTGCATTTGATGGAATGTAAATTTATGCTCTCTGCTATGTGTACTTGGGGCTATCAATGGCATTTACAAGGTCAAAAACCAAATCCATGATTACATCTAAATAAGAAATAAAGTTGTAGGAAGAAACAAAATGTTATGTGAGCAAACATGAAGATAATATTACGATTAAAGTGTTGAAGAAAACTGATTCAATTTAGTAAAGCAATGATAAATAGCACAATGTTACAACTCAAGGTAGTATTCTCTTCTTTTTTTATTTTATATCCTAGGAGTATATATAGTTCAGATAGCATATTGAACTTCACAACTGAGTAGAGATGTGACCTTGTCCATCTTGTTCCTATTGTTTAGTTCAATCTTTTTATTTTCATTTGCCATTTTATTAATAAGTCACAGGAGAAAAAGATGAAAGAAAACTACAGGACTTTTTTTATTAAAATATGTTAAAATTCCAGCTGATAATACATTAAAAAGTGGGCAAAGTTCTGGTTCTTCCATTTTAAAAAAATTACATTTTCTCCTGAAATTTGAAATGATCCTTATAGCTAATAAAATGGCATAATTGTGAAGTCGCAAATTGGTTCTCCAATGCAATAAACATTATGTAAACATAATTATAGCGATATAATGACACACAATCCTTGATTACTAATGGCTGAGATGCAACATAACTTTTAACTTTAAACCATTACCATAGTTTGTAGTTTCTTTTAAAAAAGTAATTTCCTCCCTAAAACACAATAATTTGTAAATATACTATCATATATTGTAATAAATCAGAAAAATGTTTACTATTTTGTTTTTACAAAAAAAACCCACACACCATCTGATGAATGATGCTTAGTAAGACACCAGGTGGCAGTATATATATATATTGTGCTAATGGCAATGGAGACTTACAAGCATAAATAAGATGAAAGATGCGGCAGAGAACTGAATGATGAATGATGTTGCTTTCATTTATAAAGAACATGAGAACTTTTAGAAGTGTTTTCTTCTCCATCCCAACACACATCCAATTTCCCCTCTTCTCTGCCTTCCTGCTAATATCCATTAGGAATGCTAAATAAAAAGGGTTATTGACCTAGCTTACCTGAAAGGTTGACAGCATAATAACTTTAACTTGCATAATCTAAATAAATTTACAGACTTAAAATATTTATTTCTGATTTATTTACTTGTATATGTTTTAAGTGGTCATTATAATTTTGTTATTTTTCCTATATTTTCTTGTAAGCCACATTCAATAATTGTGGAAAAGTGCAATAGAAAAGTAGTAAATTAGTAAATTCTATTATACTATGAATAAATTGGGATACTCTTCTTTATAGCTAAGAGAAAGTGCTATCTCAAGAAAATATTTATTGTTTAATCAATTTTTGCTGCCTTGTATCCTTATATTTAAAGTCATGTGGTTATTCACTGATAGGGTTAATGAACATTTGTCATGTTGACAAATTAATAATGTCAAAGAAACAGGCACAGATTACTAAATAGAACAATGCTTGGAGTGGTGAATTATCATCTGAATAAGCATACTTTTTTCAAGAGTAATGACACAAATAATTTGATGACACTGTAATTCTCATTGTTCCCCTTATTGTTTTAACTGCTATCAATTATTGCTGATGGCTAATAGAAGAGAAATTCATTCTGGGACTTCTGGCCATGGAATGAATTATAATGTGAAAAGATAGGAGGGGAAAATTCCAGTGCTCTCTATTTCAGTTTCTCAGATTTCCATGACAAATGAAAAGGTTATTACATATCAAGTAGGCAAACAAGTAATTCCTTCGCATTTTAACTTATTAATGCTACATTTGCGTTCCACATAAGATTCTTATCATTTGATAATGTCATACGCTTTCAAGTGCTATAAACTAAGAACAGCTGAAGTGAAAACAATCACAAAGTGGATATCTCCCCCCCCCCAGATCAGCTGTTCAGAAATTGATTTGAGCTAGTAATGTCTCCACAAAAATGAATTCTTATAGCATGAAGAATGAACAGAATGGATGGTACCAGAAGTGGGTTTCAGCAGGTTCTGACCAGTTCTGGAGAACCAGTAGCAGAAATTTTGAGTAGTTTGGAGAACCGGTAGTAAAAATTCTGACTGGCCCCACCCCCATCTATTCTCTACCTTTAAACCCAACTTCTTTTCATATTTTTATATTTGCTTATATTTTGTACATGAGAGCCAGTTTGGTGAAATGGTTAAAGCACTAGGCTAGTAACCTTATGCTAATCACTCTCTCTTAGACCTAAGAGAATTAGGCAAATCAATTCCTGAAAACCTTGTCAAAAGCTGTAGGGACTAGTCCAGGCAATATTTAGGCATAAAGTCTGTACTGTAGCCATAGTTAAAATAGCTACAGTTATTGTATTGTTTTTAAAAAAAACATTTTTAAAGTTAAATAGCACCTGTATAAAAACAAGAGTTTCTATTATAATATGCAATAAAAAGCAATCTAGCAAACTACTTCAGTTGCAACTATTTATCAGTGATGGAGCTTTATAACATTATTCTTCATAAATTCTCATATTTAATGTTAGATGATATTCTGAACCAAGGATTCTGTTCTCTAGTGACACATACTGTATATATCATATAAATTGGATAGTAACAATGACAAACTTGTAAAATGTATAGCTTAATATCACAACCACAGAAAGTTCCTGATTTAAAGCTGTGTTTAAGGCTTTGTTTTTCCAGCTATACTAATTGCTCTTTTTGGTTAATAATTGGAATCATGCCATCCACAAGATCATAGCAGCACAACTGTAAATAGCATTACAGCTCTAAAAGTTGCCACCTTAAAAGAGAGGTATGTTTTTTCAAAAATCTTGCAATTTATCGTTAGTCATAACCTACACAGAATTCAATTTTTGAAATTATAGGAAACAGGTAAAGGTAATTTTCTGCTAAATTGGATATTACAGTGTAATACAGTAAGTATATTCTGATATTTCCGATAGCATTCTGTACTTCCTACTTTAAAAGTCCTGCACAAGATGGCAGTATAATCTGTAAAAATAAATGAGGTTGGGGGCAAGCAACTTTATACAACCCCCCCCAATACCCAATTCTAACCTATGTAATAGGGGGTAACAAAATGACTATAAAAACATTGCCAATATTTTTTCATTGTACTTTGTGGATGCTCCATTTTCTTCTACTGTCTTTCTTGAGTTCCTTCAAAGAAAGGTGGAATAAATGTGATTTATGTAAAGCGATTTATGTATGTGTAAAAGGAATCATTAAATTTCACAACGTGTATATATTGGAACAAAGATGAGATTTGTCCCATCTTCCGTATCTTTCTGAAAATGCATTTTTGAAAATGCATTGTTGTAAATAAAAAATCTAGGTTTCATCAACACTGTTTGTGACTTTCACACTTTTCTATCATTATAAACCACCCACGCAACTAAAACTAATTACCAACAGATAAATTACTAGTTCTTAGATATATAGACACAGAATCACTGTGTGTGAGTTTGGGCAGCCATATAAATGTATTTAATAAATAAATCTTGAAGAAAAATGATAGAAAATCTAAAAATATTGTATTTGAATTTAAATATTTCTTAAAAAGAAGAAAATATTATTTTCAAAAAGCTTTCTTCCTTGCTTTCTACTTCTACTCTTCCACAAAAACAACAATTGTTTCAATGTCATTTACACAATAACAACATAAATCAACTACTGTGACAGTCATCCTAGTTTTAGAAGCAATATTTCAATAAACCTTTATTTCTACTGTTTTCTTTAATCAGTTACCAATTCAAGAGAAGACCTGCCATATTATCCTACAACTCCTAAGCTTACTCAAAAGTGTTGAAGAACTTTGTCAAATATGTTTTAAAACTCTAACATACAATGGTACGGTAGGTAGATCATCTTGATATACATGCCTATTCACATGATCAAAAATTGCCTGCTCTCTCCTGCCTCTCCAGGCAGCAGACAAATTGAAAAAAATAATGGCTGGCCTGTGGCTGCTAAATTTATTGGTGAAGAGGAAAAATCCCAAGGCAGGAGGGAGGTTGGGCAGTACAATCCTCGGTTCCTAAAAATAGTCTTCATCTTACAACACGAATTCAAATTTCTGATAACTATGCTCCCCCCCTCACATCACATGATCACATTTTGGTTACTCAGCAACCAGCCAGCATTGTAAGCCGCTCTGAGTCTCCGGAGAAGGGCAGCATATATAAATTGAACTAATAAATAAATAAAATAATAAACCCACATTTATGACCATTTGCAGCAAACCTTGGTCATGTGACTATTATGCTTTTTTTTCCAGAAACCAGCATTTACTTCCAGTTTCTGTCAAAAACACCCATCTGTCAAAAAAACACCCATATTCACTTAACTATGGCATTTCCTTAATGAACCTTGTGATTCATTTAACAATCACCAGCTACAAAACTAGGTCATAAAATTGGATCACGTGGTGATCCATGTAATGTCTAGCAGATGTTATGACCATAATTCCAGACTTAATTACATAATTTCAGTCATAAATTACTTAATTTCAGTCATAAATTGAGAAGTTTCTGTACTCATTTTTAACAAAGAAAAAGACCTGGGCAGTTGGGCAGCAGTAGCATAGCTGGACATTGACCAGATAACTGGTTAGACTTGTGAGACCCAGATGTATTTAAATGTCCATTAAAATATTTCCTTAAAAAAGAAGAATATGATGAAAGAAAGGAAGATAGTTAATCTCGGGTTTGGGCTTTTTGTTTTTAGCAATGAATATCTCTGCCACTAAGAAACCCTGGAACACTAAAGAGCAATACTAAAAATGCAATCATAAAACCTTTAAATCAGTGTTGACTCATGATGATTTCCTGGGCATGTCTCTGCAGTTTCCTTGGCAAGATTTCAAAAATGGTTTGCCTTTGACCACTTCTTAGGGCTCACAGAGAACTAATGGCCCAAGGTCACCCAGTTGGCTTTGTGCCTAAGGTATGATTAGAACTTACCAGCTTGTCCTGGTTTCTAGTCTGTTGCTTTGATCACTTCACCAAATTGGCCATTACACAAAACTCTTGCAAAACTTGTCACTTAAGTTATGCATTATTTAAATACTCATTTTAAATAGTGTGATAAAGAGAGAAAATAGATGGGTGTAACCTATCAATTGTTTCAGCTTCATCTACTATTGTGGTTCAGTCCGCAACACCTGCAGATTACTCTCAATAGAAAAAGGTAAGCTTTAAATATATGACTAAATACTGTAGTACACTGAAAGAAAATCTATATTTGGGGAAACATATCCACAGCAGAAGTGGCTACCAAACACATAGATCTCCAGATTTTGTAAGGTTTCACTTTTTTTATTTATATGATTTTTATTCAGGATATCCCAAACCCTTGCACAAAAAATGATTCCTGGCAAATGGTTATTCAAAGGTTGAATATCTCGCTACACTAGCAAAAGAAAAACATTCAAACTCAAAAGGCCACATTGCTCTCAATCACTCCTTCTTCACTTCAGCTCTCCATTCCAGAAATTCTTGCAGCTTAATACCAGCATACCTCAGAAGTCATATTCACCCCCAAGGCTCTCAAAAGGTCATTTGTTTGCTCAGTAGAAGATTTAAACAAAAATCAATCCCTTCTGAAACCAAAGGGCATGCTTATGTAAAATAACCCAATGGACTCTTGAGTAAATTGCATTCTCCTGGACAGGAGCCATGCTTTGAATATCAAATAGTAGACATGACCCACTGCCCAGGATAGATTCAGTGCCAATTTTTAACCAAGTTTGACTGCCATGGAGTATTTAGGTTTCAAAGGATCAAGAATGGACTTTATGTGAGGGCTTCAGATTTCTTCTCATGCTGCACTTGCCACCCTTCTCTAAGAACCTGAGATTCTACAGTTTTAGATTTGATATTGTCTCACACAAATGAAACAAGTAATGTCAACATACTGAGTCTTCTACTTAGACATCTGAGGGGGAAAAGTATGTCCTACTTTGGCATATTGGTACATACTCATTAGATTGGTTTTTCCCATCTGGATCCTTCCAGATGTTTCAGAGCAACTATTCTCATCAAAGTAGATTAATCACATGCTACTGGGATGATGGGGAAGAGTACTTGAACATATTGAGACTGAACCAGATTGGAAAGTTCAGATCTAATAAATATGAATCACTGACTAACATCAGAAGAATAGCCCAAAAATGTCTCCTAGCAATGGATTTTTAAGATTATTTTTTTCCCAGCACCTAAAGACTACCATATAAATGGGATATTTCCTGTATATTTAGAACTGTTCAACCATTCAATTGTTCCAGTAACTTTTTTCATCCATCTATTATCAGCCTAATAAAACAAGAATGAGAATGGAAAAAACAATATACAATACACACATATTAGAATCTGATATCTATTCTTTATGGATCTAATACATTTTTGAGGCAAGTGTGTGTTACAAATCACATGATTCTATATGGGACTCATTAATATATAACAAAAAAAAAAAAAACCTGAAGAATTTTAAATCCTCGATATGGCCCAAATTCTGCAAAATTTTGTGCAAATGCTCATGAAATGATGCAGATAATCCAATTCCACTCTAATAAAAACAGAGCTTATTTCGTCATTGATTTTATGGACATCTCTGGCATCCAAGCTTTCTGTACCGCAATTCTTATTTCACAATTAATTTAATTAATGTGACTATTTCAACTACTATTAGGTTAACAGGATAATATGGGAATTGGTATATTTTCATATGTCTAACACAAAACTAACATTTAATTTAAAAATGTCCTGTTGGGCTAACAGTAAACAGAGATAACTGCCATATACCCATACATAGTTGTCAGGCAATTAAAAAATACTATCCTTTTTAGACATGATGACAACTCATCTTCGTGGCTGGATTCAATAGAGTTAGAAGGTGGGGTGATCCAACACATCCCCTCCCATCAGAGATAATTACCATTAACTTGCACATTTTCCTTCAGTTCCTATGATAGATTTCAGTGGTGGGTTGCTACCAGTTCGCCCTGGATTGGGTGAATCGGTAGCAGCAACGGTGGGAGGCTCTGCCCACCCACCTGGATGCTTCTGCGCAAGCATGCACAAACGAACCAATATCAAACTAAATTAAAAACCACTACTGGTAGATTAGTGGCTGATTTATGCTCAGTTAAATTATGAAAGCAATGCTCATATTATTGTTTTCAGAGAGATCTTCACGCAATTGTCTCTCGATGCTTGCAAATATGGAACATGAGCTACTGAACAGTTAATGGATTAGATTTCTGTTGAAACATATTTTCACCATGCCTAATGAATTTCACATGTAAGTCTCTTAGTAAGTTAATAATCAAGAATCTGGTAGCACATTTTCCAACTGACATTTTATTAAAATGCATAAGCACTTGTGTGCAGTAGCTCAATTCATCAGATGCATAGAGTGGCTAGACTGAAGTTGGATTTAAATTCCTGCCTTTTCTCTCCACCTCATCCCAATTTAAATCCAATCTCAGTCTGGCCCAGGGGTCAGCAACCAGCAGCTCTGGAGCCACTAGTGGCTCTTTGGGCCCTCTGCCGCGGCTCCCTGTCCCATCACTGGTTCACCCCGCCCCTCTTATTCCATTTTTAGACTCCACCATTTAGTGGCAGGAAGCGAAGGCTGCCTTACGTGCAAATGTGGCGTGAAAGCAGATACAGGGCAGCTTCGCTCCTGCACTTTCCTCCCCCCTCTTCTCGTAACCCCTTGGCCAGCTGTGGCTGAGCTGGCAGCATGCGCATGCACGGGGAGACCCTCCTCAAGCGAGCGCCAAAGCTCAGGAAAGGCACGTGTGGGGCAGGCAGCAGCTCGCTCAATCCTTTTGTAATAAGGATTACAAAAATAAGCATACAAATCTTAGGCGAAGATAGGGAGCTACCTAAACATAATTAGTTATGATGACATAACCAGAATATGAAAGGAGATGGAGTTAATCTAATTTAGGAGGTGAAAGAAGGTTCCATAAGGCGGGTACCTCAGCAGAGAAGGCCCATCTCCTGGAACCTGCCAAATATAGGTCCCAAACTAATGGCACCCACAGCATACCTTCTCTGACAGATCTAATGGGGCAAGCTGATATAACCAGGGAGAAGCGGTTCCTCCCAGTCCATTATTTATAGCATGTTTGATGTATGCATTTTATTTTATTATGTTGACAATCATAAATTACTTTGAAAGGCATTAAACTTAAAAATCATGTTTTGTAATGGAATTCATTGGGAATATTGCAACTCTTTACAGAATATTAGTTTTTTAATCATTTTCTTCCAAGTTTCACAAGATATCCCTGTGAAGTATCTAGCGGTTCTACTTAGTCTTACTAGTAGAGTGAATATCAGGAACAATTGTTTTGCCAAATTTCCAAACTTGAACGTATAGTTAGCCACTTGAGTTTTAGAAAAACTTTATCCAAAGTTTTTTATTTAGAAACTATAATTAAAAAATATTAGATACTGAATTCACCCATTTACTTAGAGCCATGAAAAGGAACACAATCATAAAATTTAGATCAAAGCTACCAGGATCTCATTCATGCACTTTCCAAAGTAAAATAACATAATCTGCCTACTACTTTTTAAAGTTCTGGAGAGGTTTTGTTGCTACTGTATTCAGTTTTATTGACTTGCTATCAATCAGCCCAAATCCATAAATATTACTCAATTACAAAAGACTCAGATCCTTTAGGATGCATTTGTAGGATGCAAGCTACATAAGATTACCATATTTTTTGGAGTATAAAATACTCCAGACTATAAGACGCACCTTATTTTGGGGGGTGGAAAATAAGAAAAAAATCTGCCTCTGCCTACCAGCATCCATCGGTATTTATCTGGCTAGCATCCTTGCAGCAAACAGCAAACAGCCTGGTCAGCTTCAGCACATTAGCCTGATTCAGCATGAGCAGCTGACTGGCAGGTGGATCACCTCTCGGAATACCCCCAATCAGCTGTTCCCAGAGGTAAACTTTAGCAACAGGTTCGCTGGTTGTGAGCATGCACATGCCTCATTGGGGCAGATATACAGCTTCAAAAATGCAGCTGATCATCACAGGGCACTCCAGTGAGTACAGCAGGGGAAGCGCGAAACCAGTCCGGCAAGGCAGCAGCTGTTCCAGGTTGCCATTTTGGCCTCTGTGCCTTGCTTTTTCACCCTCCAAAAGCTCCGTTTGAGAGGCTGCCTTTGCAAAGAGAAACTCTTTTACAAATGGAGCTTTTGGAAGCTGTTTGAGAGGCTCTCTGTTAAGCTCCAAAAGCTCCGTTTGAGAGGATGCACGGAGGTTGTAGGGTGGGAGCCGGTAGGTAGGCGGGGCTACATTTGGTGTATAAGACACACCCAAATTTTCACCCTCTTTTAGGGCGGGAAAGTGCATTTTATACTCTGAAAAATACGATGTGTGTGTATATGTGTGTGTGTGTGTGTGTGTGTGTGTGTGTGTGTGTGTGTGTCTTTGGTTATTCAGGTTTTCTCCCGTGTAAAATTGGAAGTGTCTTGGTCTTGTCCTGGAAGCACGAAGCCGAGAACACCAGCCTGAAGATGACGAATGAGACTTCGTCGAAATGTCGCCAAGACACTTCCAATTTTACGCGGGAGAAAACCTGAATAACCAAAAACCTACATACAGACACCCACGAAAACCTCAGAAAACATCTATATCTATATCTATCTACTCTATATCTATATCTATATCTATCTATCTATCTATGGGTGGCACAATGGTTAGAATGCAGTACTGCATGCTTCTTCTGCTGATTGCCGGCTGCCTGCAATTTGGCAGTTCGAATCTCACCAGACACAAGGTTGTGTCAGCCTTACATCCACCCGAGGTTGGTAAAATAAGGGCCCAGATTGTTGGGGCAATATACTGACTCTGTAAACCACTTAGAGAGAGCTATAAAGCACTGTGAAGCAGTATATAAGTCTAAGTGCTATTGCTATTGCTATATTGAAAGCAATACTGACAGTGCTATTATGCGGTATCTAGAAATAGATAAACAGTATCCATAAAAACAAAACACAATTGGAATAAATGTTATAGATTTACAAATAGATCTGATCCCTTAATATATATTATCATAAACATACTATTTAAACTTTTTTATATGTGTATTATGCTTTTGAAATTTTACTCCTTTTTCCATTGGAGTATTGAAGGATAAATATTTTCCCTGCTCTTATAAATGGATGCATAGGACAAAAAGTATGCCTAAAGTAAGATTTAGCTGTTTACAGAGCAGGAACAGAATTAGATTAGTATGACACATAGCAAAAAGTTATTGAGTTTTAACTTTATGTTCAATTATTTGCCTGGTTTTGTTTTAGCAAGTTGTGTGAACGCAACCATTTTTGTTCAGCATCTTATTTAAACCCAATCAATTCAATGAGCCATGGTTAATTAAGGGTTTGAAGGTCCTAACCCATCACATTTGATTGCCATATTGTGGAAAGATGTGAAGCAGGCCTAAAACATATATGTTAACTCCAATGTGGCTCTTAGGAGAAATGTTACCCAAATCTTAAAATGTGTAACAAGGGTTAATGAAGAAGAGCAATATAAATAACCTCATTAATTCTGCAGTGATTTTATTAATTCTGCAGTAGCTCTGGCATAGGGCAATTCTGGAAATATTGTATGGAAAACCTATCCCTCCATGCATTGTTCTCACAAAGTGTTTCCAAATGGACAATTCTAATGTTTCCAATTTAAAAAGTTGTATAACTATTATGCCTTTCCTATATAGTTTTTGTATGAAAAATGTTGAAAGAAACAATGGCAAGATATAGAAGGCTTTTAAGTGGAAAATGGCAGTTTTCTGGGTCCACTCCAGAAAAGGGGAAGGAAGGATAAATTGCCTATATTTATAGTGCCAAATTTATAAAGCTATTCCTCTCACAAAAAATAAAGGTGTTTGGGCTGCACAAATCCTGATATATTATGCAGCTATATCCAAATAAGCTTGTGATTGCAGCAAATGGTTCCTTGCCACACCAGCATATCACAGGAAACATGGTATGTACATACTGCTAGATATATATACTGTATAAAGCAGTGGTAGTCAACCTGGTCCCTACTGCCCACTAGTGGGCGTTCCAGCTTTCATGGTGGGCAGTAGGGGTTTTGTCCCTACTTTATAAATCACCATTACTGTGGAACCGGTGGGCGGTTAGAAAATTTTACTACTAACAGAGATACAAAAGTGGGCGGTAGGTATAAAAAGGTTGACTACCCCTGGTATAAAGGAAAGGCACATAAAGAAGCATCCTAATAGAAACATTTCATTCTCTAGTCATATAATGCTGTACGTAGAAATATTCACCCCAAATTCTAAATGCCAAGGATGCTGGAGAGGTGTTCCTGCAGCAATCAACAGCAGAGGCACGGCCACAACACCAAAAACTGAAAAAGAATTTCACTGGCTGAATGGTGATACAGAATGGAAGTGCAAGTGTAAACTGCTTAGAGAGGGCTGTAAAGTGGTATATAAGTCTTAAGTCCTGTTACTAAGTGCTATTGCTACATTGCAATGGCTGAAACTTTGAGGACCAGTTGTAAATCTGCTTATTGAGGACCATTGTATGCAGTATAAGCCCAGCCTACTTTACAAGGTTGTTGTCAGGTTCCGATGTCATCTCAAATAAATTTCACTCCCAAGCAATTAGTCTTTGCTGAAATATCTCATTTATTGAGAACGACAGATCTGGTCCCAACTTCGTCGTAGCCAATACTAACCCTCTGACCCCAAAACCTTTCCCTTCCGTTCCTCCAAACCTCAACTTCTTATTGGCCATCTTCCAGTTCAATCTTCTCAGCTCCTGCCTCGAACCCCAGGAATTCCCCCCTCCCATCCCATCTCCAAGCAACACTATCTACAAAAAGAATAAGTAGGTAAAAGTTCAAGCCTCATCTCCTCCTCTTTATGGCAGCCTTGAAAGGCTGACAGTTGTTCTTGTTGGGAAACACAGAAAATAATACTATATATACTACCTTAAGTACCTTACAAAAAGTTATAAATCAACCAGATAAACAAACACAGTGCTAGCTGCCATTCATCTATTTCTTTCCCAGGAATAACTTTGTATATGGAGTCTGTGTAGTCTTATAGGCCCATATTTTACTTATCTTCAGTTTCTTCCTTAATCCATTCTGCTCTTTCTTTCTATTCCTATCTCTGTTCTTCAGCTTTCAGCATTTCTATCTAGTACCTATATAAGGATGCCTCCACTGTTTTTCATTCACTGCAGATGTGACATTTTTCTTTAACCCAGTCTGATCTATCAGTTCCCAGCACCATGACTGACATCAGAGATTTAGCCCAGCACTTGCAACTATGTCAGGTAGTATTTTCTTGTCAGTGATGAGACATTATACCACACCTCTCCAGAGCAGCTTTTAATATATGCATAGATAAAAGGCCTCCAGACTCACTTAACCAGCAAAAATTGAGAAAATACAGTTGGACAAATGCAAAAGTAGAACTCATCTACAAAAGTCTGGAGGTCTACTTGGGAGAATAATATAGAAAACAATCCACAACCTACTGGCAGTAATCAGTAAAGCAACCATGATGTTTTCCAGGCTCACATGGCTGTTTCAGAAGCTGCTCTCAATTGCCTCTCTTGTGTACATGTACAGCTACTTTACTTCAAAGCACAGGTTGACTCTTGTGCAATCCAAGGCACTGTTTCCAAACAATTTGCACAATCCTTTATAGAAGGACTATAGAAAATACCTGGATTACACATAAAACTGTTTTGCCTTAGTGTTTATCTCAAGCTGTATTTTATTTTATTTCATTTTAGCTTTGGGCAAGGGTCTTAGTAAATTTGATTTTCATTAAATGGGTCAGGAATTATTTCCCCATGAACAAGCCCATATCTCCCCCCTCATCTGCTTCATCCCAGTTTAAATCCTACCTCACTCTAGCCACTCTATGCATCTGATGAACTGAGCTGCAGCTTACAAAAGCTTATTTCTTTTCATAAAATATGTTAGTTAAAAGAGGTGCTACCAGATTCCCAATTCCCATTTTTAAAACGGAACCCAGCAAGATGTGGTGCTGTACGCTAAGTACAGGTGGAGACCAGGCCAAAATAGTGCAGTTTGCTTGCTTTGATTATGTGTTAAGTACCTCAATTAAATATAGTTAAAATTATTTAACTTTCCATATATACAATAAATTCCATCTCATCTCTTCTGATCTGCCGCTGGGCGGTTCTTCAGATGAATCACCAAACAGGGAAAACAGGGTTTAGTCAAGCAATCTTTAATCCGCAACAGTTGGGAATCGAGGAAAAACCAGGTCCGAATGTAATAAAGTCAGCACTGAATATTTGGTTTCGTCAGCGTTTTTTAAAGCACTGCACCGACCACGGCCACGCCCCACCCGTACGCAATCGTCTTTCCAGCTGTTCCTTATTTCCTTCTTCCCAAGCCGACAGCACTTCCGCATTCAAACGTTGCAGATGCTTATTCTTCACAGATGATCCTGACTCACAGCCTATGTGCAGGTGTTAGTAACCACCACCACCAGAATCTAACGAACCCGTCACCACTACTACCCCAAGTATCTAATAACCATCCCCACTGCTTTTCTGTAGATTCTTTAGTCGGCCGTGGATTCTTTAGTCGGCCTTGGATGCCTCTCCCTCTGACAAATATGTAGAGCTGCTGTCGGGCTCGACATTCCATCTTCATACAAAAAACTATTGTCCTCTAAATACTTAAGTGTATTCTTTGGTATTCTTGCCAATGCTTTTTATATAACCAAATAAGAAAGATTCAGATTGTTGGTGAGAAGATAATAACCAAAGTTTGGTTAATTATCATTATACTTTTGGTATGTCAGTAGTAGTGTGTTTTGTCACAAACGTATTGTACAAGCCTAGCAGACCTATGCATGGAGTTGCCAGTTCTCCCATTCTCTCAAATGGAGTTCCAGAATGTCTGATGAAAGAATGTCATCAAACCAACTAGTTCAGTTCCCACCGCCAGATCATGGTTGGGAAGATGCCCTCGCTTGCACTTGTAATCTGGATATAGCAAAAAATAAACCCCTTTCCCCAGGACTATGTTCTTAAATAAATTGACCCAGTTTTCCCTTTTACCCAGCCTAAGATTAAGTGAAGTTAGTACAAACCAAATACTAGAGTTACAAAAAATAAAGGTTTTTAAAAAAATAAATAAATAAAGGTAACAAGGTCAAGATCTGAGAAATGTGATAGCAGCACCAAGTCATAAGAACCTTAGATCTACATCTCAAAATTAGCAATGACAAACTTGCACTCAGGCAAAGAAAATAAAGGGATAATAGAACAGAGAAATGAAGTAACAATAAAACTTCACAACTAAACAGCATTGAAAAGAAATAAAGCACTCCCAACACTTCTGTCTATACTTTGCCTTCCTGATTTAATTCTTCCAGAATTTCTGGGCAGAAATCTGAATACTAGGTCTAACTAGAAAATGTTCTCTTATACACTATTTAGAGAAGATTGCCTATAAAGTGATAACGAAAGAGCATGCAGAAAAAACAATTGCTACCAACCTGCCTTCCATTTAGGACCTGTATACTGCATGAGTCAAAAAGAGGGCTATGAAAATATTTACAGACCCCTCACATCCTGGACATAAACTGTTTCAACTGTTACCCTCAAAAGGACGCTATAGACCACCACACCAGAACAACTAGACACAAGAACAGTTTTTTTCTGAATGCCAATACTCTGCTAAACAAATTTCCCTCAACACTGTCAAACTATTTACTAAGTCTGCACTATTATTAATCTTCTCATCGTTCCCATCACCCATCTCCTTCCACTTATGATTGTATGACTGTAATTTTGTTGCTTGTATCCTTACAATTTATATTTACCGAGTATATGTATATACTCGAGTATAAGCCGACCCAAATATAAGCCGAGGAACCCAATTTTACCACAAAAAACTGGGAAAATTTTTTGACTTGAGTATAAGCCCAGGGTGGGAAATGCAACAGCTACTGGTAAATTTCAAAATAAAAATAGCAATAAAATTACATTAATTGAGGCATCAGTAGGTTAAATGTTTTTGAATATTTATTTCAAAGAAAAACAGTAAACTAGCTCTGTAAGTGCATAGTGTAAACTACACTATAACTAAATTACACAAGAGAATGTAGTCTATATATCAAAAATAATTCAATAACAATTTAATCTGATACATTGGGTTAAGTGATGTAGGGCTTGATATAATTTCAGGCAAATTCAAGCCTCTGTTAAGAGCTACCTGCATTCTCTCTCTCTCTCTCCATTTCTTTTTTTTTCCTCTTTCTTTGTCTCTTTCTTTCTTCTCTCTCTTTCTTTTTGGCCTTAGCAAGCCTCCCTGCAGCCCCTGGAAACCAAAATGGGTTGCAGGAAAAAAGGCATTTTTCCTCATTCGAATATAAGCCGAGGGGGGATTTTTTCAGCATTAAAAATGTGCTGAAAAACTAGGCTTATACTCGAGTATATACAGTATATTGTTTCCTGATTGCTTATTTGTGTCCTATGACTATCATTAAGTGTTGCACCTTATGATTCTTGATGAACGTATCTTTTCTTTTATGTACACTGAGAGCGTATGCACCAAGACAAATTCTTTGTGTGTCCAATCACACTTGGCCAATAAGAAATTTTAGTCTAGTCTAGTCTAGTCTAGTCTAGTCTAGTCTAGTCTAGTCTAAACCCTTTGCCTTTGGAATAAAAAAGCACAATATTTTCAGATATAATAGGAATAAATAATTATTGAAGGAGAATATTTGGGATCCTGGAGAGGATGAAATATATCTAACTAATGTATTTGGAAGAAATTGGTTTGCCATCTTTGAAATATAAAGTTGTTATTTTCTTCATATAATTCTCCAAATTCGTCTAATTCTTCATATACATGCATTGTGCAAAACCGAGTCCCTGTTTTGTTGCTGCTGTCAGTACTGCATTGTTTATCCCATTATCTCGAAGCATTTAGAGATTTATTTTTTTTATGTGTGCATTGATAAGGAAAAGCTTGTGTCAGACAAGGCAGAGGTAAACATATGAAGATTGAAGAGTACTGTTTGGAACAAGGGAGTTCCTAAGCCTTCAGATTTCAAAATAGAATTGTAGTTCAGTTCTATACAGATATAGAAATATAAAGCTCCAAGAAAATTGAAAAATAATGGAAAGGGGAAAAGAGTTCACCCCTCCAAGGTTGCATGTATATTTATTAAAATACTCTGTTAGCACATTTTAACTTTAATGGATGTATAAGTATGAATCCAAACTTATGTGGATTTTTTTTTTTGCAGTCTTATTAATGTTGCGGAATGAATTCTGTATTTGAAGTTAAGTGCATACAATTAAAATAAAGCCATAATACCTTTTTTATCCTGAGTGTTTAAAACATTTTAATGATATCAATTGGCATTGAAAAGGTTAAATCTTTACCTCAAGAGCTATACAGATATTCAGCTTGTAAAGTTATCAGACCAAATATTTGCTGAAAACTATTATAAAGATATAACTAAACACATATGAAAATAAAATTCAATCAAACTCTGCTTTGAAATTCAGTACTATTACTCAACCAAATTAGATTGCTTGTCTTCTCAGTTGTGTTTTTAACGCAAGAAATGCATGTCGTTGACAATATTTTGTAAGCCAAATGGCCCTTCTTAAATTTCTCTGCATTTTTTTCCACACACCCATATGATTATTTTATTATTATTATTATTATTATTTTATTAAATTTGTATACCGCCCTTCTCCTGCTGGACTCAGGGCGGTGCACAGCCAAGTAAAAACATACAATACAAAATTTAAAAGAAATATAAAAGAATTATATATTATGGCCAAAGATTTTAAAATCTACCAATTAAAACCCGTTTTATAATTAAAATCTAATATCTCAGAAAAGGGGGAGGGGTTATGCCAGCCCTGCTTGCTGAAAAAGAAGAGTTTTTAGGGCACGGCGAAAAACCCGGAAATCTGATATCCTGCGAATCTCCAGGGGCAAATCGTTCCAGAGGGCAGGTGCTGCCACAGATTAGATTCTAGACTGTCCTGAAATCCTACATTTTCCAAATATTATCTATCAAGCGGTCACATTTTAAAAACCTGCTGGTTTTAATGATAAATGTGAATACATTTTCAGATTTCTCTAACTGAACATGGAGCTCAACATGCTTGGTAACATCTTGGCAACTACCTAATTTATTAGAAAATAATTTTATTCTGTAATTGTATTACTTGTGGGTTTTTTTTTCTTGTAATGAGTTTATATATAGGATTTCTTTGAGAAGTCTTCAAAAAAGTGAGTATTTCAGTGGGTATTTGGGTGTTATGTAACCTGTGCGTTTACGTGTTAGGCAAGTTAAATAGTCACTCCTAGACTAGGGGTAGGCATTGAAATAGGAATGACACAGGAGACTACAAGATATGTAGTCTCGTCAGTCTGGGCCAATTCCCATGGCTTCTTCTAGAAATGATAGAATTTCAGAATATGCTAGAGAATAAGTTTATGATGCACCAAGACCCTCATGTTGACAGTTTGGAATCACCAAATATCCCAGACTCTATTTTTAACTCCCAAGCCTATAGTTTACTGGGGTACTGTGGGCAATTCATTGCACTGGAAGATGTCTAGAATGGTACTGGTGAAAGTCAACTCCCATTCTAGACATAAAGTTAATTGGAAAATTTACATTGAACATAGAAAAAAAATCTATGCCTCACTACATTTTCAGAAAATCACCTAGGGAATTTGTTTGGAGTGGTTTGGGAACTAACAACAGGTCCTTCAAGGTAGACATGGTCAGGAAACAAATGTTTCTAGGAGTCTTGGAATGTACTTTAAGGTAATTGGGTATTATAAAGGCTCTTGAAAACTTGACAGAGCCCCTCTCTACACCAATTTATCCCTAATACAATCAACACAGATCTGTTTGGCGTTTCTCACACTTTCCATTTTCTCTCAAATATCAAGACTCAATCTTTTGCTAATGGCTCAGCATTCTCCCCTTGTGAGTCAAGCTGGCATTCTATCACATTGTCGCAGTGCATTAGAGTTGTGAAAAGCCTCCTTGAATCCTCTACTGCACACTCAGAACACTTTACAGAATTTTAGTTGCTACCAGAATGACAATTTACTTAGTGCTGCTTTCAACATGTCCTGTTTTGTCATATCCATTTCAGCCTGTACTCTTGAAGATGCAAAATGCTTGGATGAGTTTGAGCTACCATGTGTCCTTTAGATGTAGTTCCATTGTGGCTGGTAATCACTGGAAAAGATCAAAAGAGAGAGCACTGAGTTTAGTTATTCATGCCTACCTCAATGGGAAGGATGATCTCTTGAACAAACCAACTTCAGATAAGTGTAGGAAGATTAAGAACCACAAAAAGAATATTTTACTGAAAGTGCATGGTTAAACTATAGAATTCACTCTCAACAGCTATGGAAGTGGCAGGCAATTTGTATGTTTTAAAATATGACTGGACAAGTCCACAATGAATCTTTTAGTGATGCTTGTTTACTTCTCCTAAAACACATACAGAATGCTTTATTGCTGGAAAAAGGCTATCCCCTTTCCGTGCAGATGTGAGCTTTCCAAATGCAATCAGTTAGCCTCTATTTAACACAGAATGCTGAATTATATCAGCCTGTGGCAGGATACATGAAGGCTTATCTTATATTCTTTAAAAAGAAGATCTTAAAAAATAGCAAAAAGAAAGGAAAAGTTCTGATAGCCCAAAGGCAAACTGATCTGCAGCAAAAGTGCACCTCTTAGACAGACTTCAATTTCCCCTGCCTGGAGATCATCTTCAGGGTAGTTTCAGATCTGGCGTGGCCATGCAAACAGGCTTTGGGGAAATTGCAGAGTCAAATTGGGGGTGGATGCCTTGATGAAACTGGCTGGCACTTAACTATGCATAGAGAACATGTGCTTGGTGTCAGAGAAAGGCACTTCACAAGTTCTTTAGTCCTTTGGTCTTAGTTGACTAAAACAAAGCTTGCCTCCATAATCTTTTACATAGATTATTTGTCTGCTGCCCTTGAATGATAACAAAAGAATGTCATGATTTATATATCTATCTTGCCAGCAGAAAATATTACTAATGGACTAATAAGAGCAGATTCTTCTTACAGTCAGTACTAATGTAATTTATTTAACAACTGTTTTGAAAAAGGTTCTGCTTGGCATTCATTCAAGATCAGATTAAAGTGTGCCTGCTTATCTTGAAAAAGATCCCACAGTACCTATAATGAGGGTAGCATTGATTATATCTGGCATCTTCAGCTCATCCAGCTGTGATGAATGCCAAGATGACTAAATTCAGTAGTGGTTACACTACCCTCACCAGTTGATTTCCTTTCTTCCAGAACTATAAACAAACAACTTTAGCAGATTAGCTATGGGGGTCTTGTGAACATTTGATGGATGCATTTTCTGAGGGTTAAGCCAGGCTTCCTGGAAAGATTTCATTTAAGCAGAACACTAAATCATAGTTATAGCACTGCAGTATTATTCCCAGAAATGCCAGTATGCAAGATAGTAATTCTAGGAAGTGAAGCAAGAGAGTGTATCTGTAACTCAGTTGTTGCGTAACAAATTGCACCTAGATTTAACTACTGGATAGAAAGCATAAGTAATTGGCAATTGTCATTGCCGAAGTTAGGTGGAGGTTCTGAATTTTAATATATTCCCCATCAAATGTTCAACCCAACCCCTAAGCAAGAGCCCAAGAATGATTGCACTTGACTATAGTAGCTTAAAAGTGCATATCATGTGCCATGCTTTTATCTGGCAAAGAGGAACTGATACTTTTAATACACCCATGCCATGTCTGAAATGGAAAGAAATTGTCCTGACTGTACTAAGAGTGTATGTGGGAAAAGACACTGTCAGCTACTGGAACCCAGGAACTATGAGGACCCCAGGAACAAGACATTACTGCCAGGTTTTCTAATTGGCTGGAACACAATTAAAACAAAGATGCATTACAAGCTATTTATATGGCAACTTATTCATTCAACAATGCAGTTTCTCCTGACGAAACTCTTCCTTCAACATTTATTCACAAGTAATCCCATTTAGCAGTGGCGCCCAGTAATGGTCATTAAAGGTTTCCACCTTGTAAGTGTAGCTTATTTTATTTCTTAGTGGTGAATACATCCAATACATTAGAGATAACAGCCAATTTAATCTTTGAAAGAAAAATTAATTTATCCAGTTTCTTTTTTTGTAGAAGAATTTTAATAAATTTGCTGGGGGATAGTAATGCCTATTTTGTACAGAAATAGATTGTGTATGTGCTTTTTTAACAAGGGGAAATGTTATTAGAACTGTAAAATAAAAACCATAACAGCCTCAACAAGTTTGCAAGAGTAAAAAGGCAACTAAGTGAGCTGTTCAAAGACAATTAAACTGCTTATTCAAACTGCTTAATTCAACCTTAAACTTACCCTTATCATGAATCACTAAAACAGGCTGAACATGATAGGAGTGGTAAATTAAAATTCAGTATACTAATGTTATAAGCAGCAGAGATTTAATCAGTATATATTATATACCAATATGCATTGCATATCCAGATGATATGTAATCTGAACACAGATATCCAACAGTCATATCTGCTTCTGTGCATGCTTTTATGGGTTTATATGGTACTATATATATTTATACTTTATGTATAAATGTATGTATCAGTATGACTGATTTTGAGAGCCAGTTTGGTATATTAAAGGCATTAGGCTACAAACCAGGAGTCCATGGTATATAGTCTTGCCTTAGGCATAAAATCAGCTGGGTGACCTTAAGCTAGTCAGTCTCTAACACCCTAGAAAGGAGGCAACAGCAAATCACTTCTGAAAAGCCTTGCCAAGAAAACTGCAAGTTCTTGCAGTCACCAAAAGTAAAAACTGATTCAAAGGCACACACAACAGAAATGACTGTTTTACAATGTATTTGGTACCTTTTTTCAAGGAATTCTTTGGTAGTTTTTTTTCTAAGTTGGTTTTATTAGAATAAGGATAATAGTTACGGTATCTACGTAACCAATATATAAAAACAATTGTTTGTATGTATGTACATAATGGAGAGAGACAGAAAGAAAGAGTAGGCTAATCCTCTCCTATATATGGGGCACATATAGTACCTCGATAGGACTCTACATACTGATAATTATTTCTTCATGGGAAAAGAAAGAGTAAGGGAGGTCTGTGAAGTATATCAACTAGATTATAACTTTAACATTTATAAGGAGCTTTTGCACATATTAAAAATATTTATTTGTTAGAACGTCATCCATTCTAGAACATCCTGGATGACATATAGCATTTCAAATAATAAAAACTAAAATAATGAAAAAAAAAGAATAATGCACATTCCAGAAGAAAACGTTCAAATAACATTTAATTAATTAATACAATAGATGCAATTGATATCTTGCCTTATTCAAGGCAGCTCACACTAGAATGAAAAATATATCTTAAAAACATGAAAACAAACAGTTAAAAATATCTTGTACTTTAAAAGAGCACCATATAAGGAACCAGAGTCCCCTAGTGCCCATAGACATGGCCATAAAGATTTTAAAAAATTAAAACAAGATGTGGCTCAGTGCCACAAAAAGCTACTTCTCTCTATATCATGTCTTGGTTTGCTTAAGCCCCATTCAGTTAAAGATATAGATGAGCTGACAATAAAAAGCCATAAGGTACAATAGTTGGGTTCATGCACTGAACAAAGTCAAACCCAACATTTATTTGTATTTATTGGTAGGATTTATATGCTATTCCAATCAATATGACAATAAATGGTGTATGTTCCCAGTTCATTATTAATAAAATTAATAATTTAGCGCAATAACTGGACTCAAATGATTTGCATTATTATATATGATACTGCATTAAGAAAGAAGATAAGATGTTTTCACATATAGTTTCTTAATTTACGTATTAAGTAATAAGATATATATTAAAAAACAACATGTGATAATACATTAAGTAATAAGAAATAGACTGTGAAGAGTCATTTGTAAATTACATAAACAGGAATATCTACTCAAACACTAGTGCTTGGAAAAACTAAAATGAATACTCAAAGAACAGTAGCATTTTAATTAATACTGTCAATCTTCAGCTAAGAAAATAACATGATGAGTTATTTAAGCAGTTTCAGCCTATTAGTATTCACCTTTCAAATGCCCACATCACTTTGTTTTTCCTATTCTGCATCCATCCTTCATCCTCAAATTATGGAACTGAAAGCCCATGGCTACAAAAAAAACCTGGCCACCTCTCCAGGGCTACAAATCAAACCCTAGGTTGCGTTGCTTTGAGAGATCTGGGCCCATCCTTTGCTACTGTATTTCATAGTCCATTTGCACTGCCTTTTTCAGATATCATAAGGCACCACAAACATATTGTCATTATCAATTATCTTGCAAACCGTGGGAGTAAATAATGGGCCATTTGTGGAATTCAGAGAGATCTCCATGGTAACACTTAATCACTGACATTTAAGCTTGGCAGCATTAATAAGCAGGGGCTCACTGACCTGTTCTAATAGTCTATCAAGGTAAAAAAATAAAAACAAAGGTGGGAGTGAGAGTGAGAAAGCACGAAAGTAAGCAAGAGACTGCAACCTAATGTTATATCTTTTTTCCCCCTCTCTCATCACAAATGACCTTGAATTCTTTAATCAATCCCTTTTTGCCCTTTTTGTTATTTGCGGAAGAGAAACTCTGAAAGATCAGGCCGCTGTTGAACAGAAATTTGCAGAACTTTAACATTATCTGTATCATTCATAAATTATTGTATGTGCTTCCTGCCAAACAAGTATTAGCATTATTCTGTCTGTTTGCTTAGCCATAAGATTGATAATGGTCAAGGGGGAAAAATTAAAAAAGCAGTTGCTAAACATTCAAGAGTTACAAATGAGCCTTGGTGTTGTCTGCCATTCCTGCTTCCCTCCTGATAAATTCCATGGTGGTTGCAGAATGGATTTCAAATATAAACAAATGCTGTTCTAAAAGTGAACACAAACATCTAACATCTAAAAAGCCATATATAATAGGTACCATATAAATACCACACACAGAACAGCCCAAAGCACACCCTCTGCTAGAGAGAAGTTTCCTGACGATTGCCTCCAGCAGAAGTCTGAAGTTCAGAAGACAAAACCTCTGGTCCCAGATTGGATCCTGCAACATTATTCTGGGACACATATATTCACATATATATGAGAGAGATCTGCAGCTAGCACTTCAAACAGTTTGGCTTTGGGAAACCTTCACAGTATGTGAGGGATCCACTTACAAACAGCTATGCTTCCTACACCAATGCACTTGAGAAGGGGTCATTCCATGCAGCCTACAATACCAATCACCGGTCAACTCAGAGATGGGCAGGCACATGGCAAAAGCTAAACATATGGTCCAAAATTTATCCAGCAAACAATTAAGACAGCAGGAATTATGCATACTTGAACATAATGAGGGAGTCAACACTTGAGACGCCACATCAAGAGAATTCATAGCAGCATTGGAATCCATATTCAACAGACCAGGGATAGAGAGAGTATAAAAACATGCTATCAGACAAAAAGTATTGGCAATGCTGGTCATACACAAACCAAATAATGCACTCAGCCCTACGGAGCAATGCAACTTGAAAGACCTGAAACAAGATCAGCACATTATTATTTTACCAGCATACAAAGGCTGCTCAATGATGGTGATGAACCACACAGATTATGGAATGAAGGCATTTGTCCTGCTCAATGATTCCTCAGCATATAGACCAGCAAAGGCATCAGAGATGGGAACAATGGCTACCCAACTGAATGCTTATCTCTGCCAACTCAAATAAAACAACTGTATAACAGAGAAGGAATGATGGCAAATGAGAGGAACAGATGCCATCCCAGTGAAATTCAAAGTCCTCAAGATACACAAAATAGGAGTCCTCCTCAGACTATCATTGCACTATGAGACACCTCTACATATAACATTGCTAAAAAACTGTCACAATCCTTAAGCTTCCTGACCCAACTCTCGAACAGCATGGTCACATCATCTACACAATATCTGACAAAACTACAAGGCTTAGTTGTATGTGGCTCCTGATGATATCATGGTCCCTATTTACATCCCTCCCTCCCCACTTAGCATATGAAGCAATAGATAGAAAACTAGAAGACAAGTACAACACAGATCAGAACGGTTCTCCAGAACTGGTCAGAACTTGCTGAATACTTCCTCTGGTATATTCGCCTTCATGTGTGGGTGATCACAAAGTTCAGTCCATGCTATGTGTTTTTCAACCAAATGAAAGAGTATTAAATACATAAATTGCTTTATATGAAAGAAATAGAGTTCAACTAATTTTGCTGAATACTTGTGTAGTTGCATTTGAAAATGATGGATTGAAAGAAAGAAAGATGAATACCTTGGAATCTGGTCAGTCTATACTTAGAACTTAAAATTTTGGGGTTTTAGATCAAATTCTTTTCCCAATAACAAAGATTGAATTTTTATTCCATGCTTATATATCCTCAGCTATATTCACTGACTAAGAAAAGGTAGAATTTACACACTTCTCTTCTCTTCTTAAGAAAAGGGGCCAGATTGGTGTAATGCTGTAAAATTTGCCTCAAAACTATAGGAGGCCCCTTTTGCCTTCAACCTTTTAATTCCTCTCATTTTCTGCTGCCTTCCCATAGTTGCTAATTTTTTTTCCCAAACAACTCTAAAATAATGAACTGATAATAAAGCATCTTTGGATCCAGTTATTTATTGCTTACCATTCCATGGTTACTTCATTTTAATCCACCGAGAGACTAATGGCAACTCAGCTTTTACTTGTCATTGTAGCAACAAAAGATAATAAAAATATAGGAAGTGAAATGTCTTACAATATATGGATCTATACCCATAAAAGATTAATGGGATAAGATTCTGGCAGGATCCGACAGGTAACCAATACAGTTGTCTCAATGCAATCTAAGTCAGTTTACATTTCTCGTATTTGCCAGGAAGCAAAAAGTAACTCTATGCATTCACTCAAATTTTGGTCTGTCCTTGAAAGATAAATTAAAGCACATTAATTGAATTATTCTTACAATGGATAAAAGCATGGATTAGCACAATAGGTACGAAGTTAAAGATTCTAAACAGACTTTTAGTGGAACTAGTTATTCACAATTTGTTCATTAGGAGAATGCTACAGTAGGCATCTCTATGTTGATACTGAAATCTGTTTGTGGTGATTTCCAATTTTTTCACAGTAACTGATTATTTAAAATAGCTATCAATCAATATAAATATAATTATTATAAAATGTTATTTTATATCTTTATTTACTAGTTTTTCTACCCAGTCTGATCAGAAGACTCTCAGCAGTTCACACTATATTCAGCAAATTGCCTAAAATGTCCATGATATGCATATAACATTAAAGATAAAACTACAAAAATAAAAACACAGTAAAATACATTTAAACATGCATGCTAATCAAGTCAAAAACAAACTAATTCAGTAAATGATTATTCTGGCATTTGTTCCTTTTTTTCTTGTGGTAACATCTGCTTTTCTTTAGATTTTCACATTTCACCAATGTAAATCAAGCTAGTGAAAAGTTATTTGCCTTATTCTGATAGAGTTTTTAATCAGCAAAATAGTGTAGTTTTCCTCTTTTATTGTTCTCACAATGAATAAAGAAAAAAGCTATAAAATAAAGCAGGATGAGAAAAATAAATGGATAAACTTTGCATTCTGGCATCTTTCAGTGTTGAGCTGTGCATTACAAATAGACAGCATATTTGAGCAAATTTACCAGCTATTATTAATTCTAAAATGAAGAGATTTTGGGACATTCTGTTTTAATCTTCTGTTAAATATAAATATACTTTGCATTCTTCCCATCAAGATAAAATAGAATGTCTGCCTTATACTTTAGCTATATATTAAATCAGATCTTTCCATATTATTCAAAACACAAACCCTTCCCTTTATCTTTTGGATTTGGAGAACATTTGTCTGTACAGAATGTCCCATTATCCAATGTCACAACACTAATGCTATTTAGCCAACAGCTAAAGAATAATGCACTTTACACAGAACAGTTTATCTTGTTTTGTTATTGCTAATTAAACAAAGAGTGCCACTGATTATTTACCTTGTCCCTGCAGACACATCTACATGGTTGATGAGAGAGAAATAAAGCTATAATAGAATACACATTAATTTTAAAGCTATATGCATAGTTGCTTAGAAATGAAAATTTATTTAGCTTTTGCTGTTTGCTTTGTCTTCACTCAACAATGAACATGAAGTAAAATCTTTCTTATTCTTAGCTGGAAAGTGCCTGTAACCTTTTGCAGCCAACATAAGTGTTGAATTTATTTTCCATGAATTTATGTTGCAAGGTCTTTATTCTGTTTTATTGTGATAACTGTTACAATCATCCAACTCACAAATACCAACTTGAACCAGAAAATATATATCTTTGTAGCATTCCATCTAGGCATCCGTGTATCTAACATTAACTGAAGATGGTCACTTATTTGCTTTGTATTAAATTAGTAACCACTGCTCTGTCACTGGGGAAAAATGAATGGAAAATGGCTTATGAAACAACATGACAAAAAAAATCCTACTGGAAACTTGCAGTTATTTCTCTCTCTCTCTCTCAAAAAAAATCCAGCAATAAACAGAAAGAGCTGGATGCAATCCTACTTGAGTTGTTGCACTGCTTAAGGCCTACATTCAACAGATTTGTTTGCTTGTTCAGTTTATGCTGTCTAGCAGCTCACTTGCCAAACAACTCTGGAAAGCTAAGAAGGGTTTTTTAAAAAAAATCAACTATAAAGGGAAATAATAAAACAATGCAATATAATGAAATATGCTCCACCAGGGTTCAGGGTTATAAAAGACATATATAGCATTATGGCCCATTGCCTGGGAGAAGAATTTAGGGAAAGGGATGCTGCTCAATAGGGCAAACACTGAGACAGAAGAGGTATGATCCATAAAGTGACAGTGTTTAATTGATGGAACCTAGAACCGTGATGGCGAACCTATGGCACGCGTGCCACAGGTGGCACGCGGAGCCATATTAGTGGGCATGCCAGCTCAGCTCGGGCGCATGCGCCCGCCGGCCAGCTGATTTTTGGGCCTTCTGGGCCCACCAGAAGTAGGGAAACAGGCTGTTTCCTGCCTCTGGAGGGACTGGGGTGGGTGGGGAAGGCCCGTTTTTCTTTCATACCTGGCTCCAGATCCTGTCTATTTATCTGGGAAAAGCAAAAACAGCCTTTCACACTCCCTTGGAGGCACTACGGAGGCTGAAAGGCCAATTTCCTGACTTCCGGTGGGACAGGAAGTGACTTTTTTTGCTGTCCCCGGCCTCCAAAGATTCCTAGAGAGGCTCCTAGAGATTCCTAGAGAGGCTCCTAGAGACTCCTAGAGAGGTTCTGGAGGCTGGGGACAGCAAAAAATGTCACTTCCTGTCCCACTTTCAGCGTCCGTAGGGCCTCCAAGGGAGTGGGAAAGGCTGTTTTCGCCCTTCCCAGATAAATAGACAGGATCTGGAGCCAGGTAAGAAAGAAAAACGGGCTTACCAGGCCATTATGTGCCAGGAGGGGGGAGGGGGGTTGCGCGCACATGCGTGTGGGCACGTGCGCGCACGACCCTCCCCCGCCCCCCCTCTCCTGGCACGCGATGGCAAAAACGTTAGCCATCACTGACCTAGAAAATGCAACCTCTTTATATATTATAAAATAGGCAGGGATAACTGAAAACCAATGGTCTTCCAAAAATCTAGATCCTCTATTCTAAATCGATGTTTCTTAAGAGTGTGGTCCTAGGACTTCCAGAGCCCTCTTAGGGGTCTACAAAATCACGTTTGCCATGTTGAAAAATAATATAATATTAAAATCCCATTAAATCATTGTGAGAAGTGGTAGCAACAATGAATGACTCAATTTAATTTTTTAATATGGAAAATATCAATAATTCATTCAAAAAAGCTGTTTTGGGATCTTCCAAAATTTTTAAAAATGGGAAGTGGTCCCAAGAGAAATTAAGTTAAAGAAACACTGTTCTAAAACCATTCCTTAGTGAAGCTACTACTTCAACAAGAATGAATGTCTTTCCTGTTTGAGCAGGGGGTTGGACTAGAAGACCTCCAAGGTCCCTTCCAACTCTGTTGTACTGTTATTCTGCTTTTTAAAGACAGGCTAATGTGAGGTCATTTTTAACATCTACTTGCATATTTATTTTGGGGGCCTCTTCCAATGTTCTTACTAATACATAAGTAAATAAGTAAAGAAAAAGAGCCTTGGATAGTACAGTGGTCTAAAGCCCTGTTATTAACATCAGCTGCCTGCATTATTGCAGGTTCGAATCTCACCAAGGCTCAAGGTTGACTCAACCTTCCATCCTTTCTAAGGTAGGTAAATTGAGGACCCAGTTTGTGGGGGCAATAAGCTGACTGTATAAATATACAAAAGTATGAAGGCTATTGCTTAGTGCATTGTAAGCCACCCTGAGTCTCCAGAGAAGGGGCAGCATATAAATCAAATTAATATATATATATATATATATATATATATATATATATATATATATATAGCCTGGATTTAAAAAAGCCTTATAATTATACATCTCTGATAGAAACTTGCATTCTATTTGTAGAGTAAAATAGTGTTTGAAAGATACCATTTTAAAGAAAATCTTACTTGTAAATACAGTTGAAATCATAGCTGGAGCATTGGAATTTTTAAATTTTTGTTCTTTACTAGCAACCTGCAATTTCTATAATGAAATAATTTACAAAAACCTATTAGTTTTGGCAATATTGATTGCAAGAGAACAGCATTAAATTAACATTATTTGCCACATTAAGGCCCTGATCTTGATGAGGCTTAACAGTAATGATTTTCTGAAGACCATTCAATAAGCTTAGCAATATAGACAACCCTTCTCAGCAGCCTTTATGGACAAAACCAATGAAGTTTTTGAATTAAGGCAATAATTTTAATGCCTAGATTATTCTCAAAATATAGGCTATGCAACAAATTCTAACAGTTCAGCATTCATCTTTAAAAAATTTTCAAATAAGACAGATAACGCCAAAGCTCCAAGAAAATGCTAATTCCTAAAATAGAAAGAAAGATGGTAGCATATTTTTAAATTAAATTAAAAGACAGTGTAAGCAATCTAGGCATTTCAAAATGAAATTATATTGTTTTTAATATTTTTTTACTGTTCCTGCTGAATTTTGAATTAGCTGCCCAATGTGGCAAAACGGAGGACATTTGGAGCACTATCTGCAGAACTCCGTGGCTTCAGATCACAGATGCATAGTCAGAAACCCTCCAGATGTTTTCAACATTGCTCCAGAGGTTAAATTTTAAAATCTATTGACTCTTGCTTATTCAACATTTATTACTTTGGATAAATGTTTGAAATTTGCAGTGTGGCAGTATATGACAGGCTTAACAATCTTACAGCTGTTTCATACTACTGGAGAAATTGAAATCTTTCCCCAGTTAAAACTGAAGTTGTGGAGATAAAATTTTGCACCATGGAACTGAAATCCTACCCTAATGCATACAGTTTGGAAATAAAACTGGAAGACAGAATTGCTCCATAATAGAGTAAACTATACCAAGATGTAAATACTCCCAAATGTATGGATATTAAATAGTGTTTTCAATCATCTCTTCAACTCATCACTGCCAAATATCTCCTAAGAAACGTGTTAGCCTTTGAATCTCTTGAGCATAACTAATTGGCACTTAGAAATTTCCTTAGAAAGAAAATTAGTATATAATGTATTCCACCCACACTATAACTTTAAAGGAAAGCAAAAAACAAAGTATGTTTTTCTCCCACTTGCTATTTCAATTTCATAGTTATTAAATTCACATTTTACTGAATTTTTCAGAGTTTGGGATTAGAAAATAATCCCAAGAAAATAATCTGCAGAAAACGATAGAGGAGGAAACTAACTACACTTACTGAACTACCAAATGGAGATTTGCCCCAAGATGTTTCACTAAAGCTTCAGTCCTATGTCATGTACATAGACCACAGAGTGAGATAATGACATTGGCGAATCTAGAAAAGGAACTCCTGGGACATTATTTTACCTGGAGTATAAAATTTTACTGAATAAACCACATTGGTATGGAAGAAGCAAAACCAGCTCTGTGTTTCCCGGGTAAAAGCATAGTTAATTCCCCCTCTTCCCCATGGGCCACCCACACTTCAAAACATCCACCAATTCATTCCTATTCATTTTATTATGGGAAACAGCCCAGTTCGGATATATGTTTGTGTGTCCTTGGGGTGCCAGCAATGTCTCAAGGTGCCAATGGATGCTTGAGTACCATTCTCCCTCCCTTGCATTCCATCTACCCCCTCCCCCTGTTATTGTCAAGCTGCGAGTGAAGAAAATGTGTAGGTGAAAGTGAGAATCAGTCTTGACATGCTGATCCCCCAGAAGAATGGAAGATCTGAAACAATAATATATACACATTATTACTTACAAACCAACTACTACTGTGTTCCCTACTGGGACCATTGAGGGTACTTAGTGTGAAATGACTTAACCAATCTTGCTGCCCTAACATCTGGAACAGCCACCCACTCAATGTCCACCAACAAGTAGCCTTTCCACAGTACTAGATATTGTAACTTTCCCTTATATCTGGAATCAATAATTTTTTCGATCTCATAGTACTCCTATCCCTTAACTAGGATGGGAGGAGGAGGTGGTGCTCTGACTGGTCTCAACCCAGAGTCTCGAAAGGGGTTTAAAAGACTACAATGAAATACCAGATGAACCCACCTGAGGCTTTTTGGCAACTTCAGCTCCATCATTACCAGATTTATGATCTAGATGGTTTGGAAAGGCCCTGTGTATTTGGGACCTAATTTTGTACAAGGTTGCCTCAGGTTCAAATATTTTGTGGACAAATACAGTACACCTTATCCCAGGGGTGAAATGCTACCAGTTCAGGCCAGTTCATCCGAACTGGTAGTAAAAAAGGCTACAGGTTTGCCGAACCGATAGTAAAAAAATGTAAAAAAAAAAGTTCCGACGATCAGCTAAGTGATGTGTGATCATCGGAACCTTTTTTTAAAAAACTTTTTAAGCATTTTTTACTACCAGTTCTCCAGAACCGGTAGTTTAAAATGGTTTAAAAAGTAAAAAAAAAAGTTCCGAAGATCGCGCATCTGTCAGCTGATCATGGAACTTGTCTTTTTACTTTTTAAGCATTTTTTTACTGGTTTATTGGTGTTTTTATTGTTTTATGTATTAGCTACATAATGAAATGAAATAGTAAAAAAAAAATCACTATTTTTACAGAGCATCAATTAAATAGTTGTAATATTTTAAAACATATATTTCATGCATATGAATGTATTATAAACACATGGCACTACAGAACAACAGTTTGCACAATGTAATAATTATGTATATAATATATAAAAGACGCTGCGGGGCCCCTCTCAGAAACAGCCGTTAGAGGAAATGGCAGTTAGAAAGCACCATGGAATAATGGCAAGAACAGCTGTTTGGCGGTTTGCTCTTCAATATGACTGGCGGCGGTCGGGGAATTAGCAGCAGCCTCGAAACAACAATGACGGCAATACGAGGGCTTCCCCCAGCTCTCTGGCTCCTCTGGGGTATTTTGAAACCCCCAGCGTTTCTGGAGTGGAAAGGGAACGCCTCCGAAACAGCAGGGGAGAAGAATCGATCATCAGAAGGCATCGGGAGATGGCGACAGAAACAAATAGTCAGCAACTTTTTCTGTCCCTTTAATATGCTGGGCAGCATTAGGAACAGCGGCAGCAGCTCTATGAGGACAGTGATGGAGATACGAGGGTTCCCTAGCTCTCTGGCTTCTCTGGGGTTTTTTTAAAAAAGGCCCCCAACGTTTCTAGAGTGTGGAGGGATCCCTGATGAAAACAACGATACCAGCAATGATGATGCCTTGAGGTGTTCGAGTGTCTCTTGGATATTAATGGAATCAAGCGATTAACAACTGTCTAGGTCAGACATATAGGGATGGGGAGAGGCTAATTATGGATGGCCTTTAATACAGATGACCTAGGACTGTTGGAATACCTTGAGCCATACCCCTCCCTTCATTGGCATATGCTGGCCTCTAATGATCTCTAACCCAGTTGCCTTTACCTAGTAAACCACTTTTCCATCTTTTCATATATCATCAAATTCTACCCCTGGTTTATTATTTACCATCTACTTCTGCCGCCTGGACTGGCTTATTTCACCTATATATTCCAACCATACCCCAGACTATCGGACAAAAGGACAGCCATGACATGGGTTCTGAGGGAGTCTGGAATATTCTACCATTGAATAGAAGGGAAATTTCTTGACCTTTTGTACAACATATATCATCTGACCAGACATCATGAGAGGATGCCTGGAAGAAGTACCCCTAGATCATACCGTATTGACTTAAAACTCCCTCACTGTCGTGGGAAGACAGTAGAATCCAATTACCCATACCTTGAAGTTTGCTGCCTTTGTCCTTAGACTTTTTATCTCTATAGTACTCTTGCCAGAGGTCATTTACTCCTATCCCATTGTAGATGTATTCAACCAACGAACTTCTTGCTCTGCAAGACTCCCCCCTCTCGCAGATCTGGCCCTCCACATTACTGAGGGCCTACCTTGATGACAGGTTTTGGAACCCAGAGAGGTGGCATGCAGCAAAAAGGAGACTGAGGAGTTTCCTTTCCAAATCTTTAGCTAAATTTTTAAGGGACCCTAGGGGGAGGGAAAATTGGATCAAAAATAGGGTGGTGGGTTTGGGGGATAACCCACTGAGAAAGGGACCAGGACGGGCCAGGAGTCAGGACACAGGAGACATAGAACTCTGGGTTGATGAGGAGGTCAGAGTTCAAGACGAGGGCCAACACATTAGTACTGTGAGTGGGAGGGGCAGATATGGCAGGAGCAGGGGGCCAAACCAGATTATGGGAGTGCGCACTCGCTGTCTCCGAGCGGTGGCATGCTCCGACCCCCAATGCTCCTCTCATTCCCCAGGTAGCTCAGATTCTCAGGCCCTTCTCAGGTTGATGTTGTGCAATGCCAGATCCGTTGTAAATAAGGCCCCCCCTTATTTGTGATCTTATTCAGGATAGGGGAGCGGATCTGGCAGGAATCACGGAAACCTGGTTGGGCCAAGAGGGAGGAGTCCCCCTCGTTGAAATATGCCCTCCTGGCTTCCGTGCATTTCATCAACCAAGGTCACAGGGAAGGGGTGGGGGGGTAGCGGTTATCATAAAAGAAGGACTTAATCCAAAGGAGGTCACTGTTCCTCAGACTGCTGGATGCGAGTCCCTCCTGGTGAAGTGGGGTCATAGGGTACAGGTGGGTTTGCTGATCATGTACCTGGCTCCCTGCCACGTGGCAACAACCCTGCCCGAACTTTTCAACATTATAGCCAGGGTGGCGGTTGATACCCCGAGGCTTATGGTCATGGGGGATTTTAACCTGCCATCCATCGGTGAAGCGTCTGAGGCAGCAAGGGAGTTCATGGCTTCCATGACGGCTATGAACCTGACCCAATTAGTGCATGACCCCACTCACATTGAGGGAAATACTCTAGACTTGATTTTTGTCTCTGGTCAGTGTTCGAATGATCTTGATATCGGGGATATAGTAACTGAACCCTTGTCATGGTCAGATCATTCCCTCCTTCATTTTGACCTTCGGACTGCTACACCTCGTTGCAGGGAGGCGGAACCGATGAAATGGTTCCACCCCAGGCGCCTGATGGACCCGGAGCGGTTCCAGACGGAGCTTGGGCCATTTCCTGAATTTCTGACTCACGGCTCGACCGAGGACCTGGTGGCCGCTTGGGACAGGGCGGCTGCTGGAGCCTTGAATCGAGTCGTGCCTTTGCAGCCTCTGACCCAACACCGATCTCGCTTAGCTCCTTGGTTCACTGAGGAGCTGAGTGAGATGAAACGTCGGAAAAGATGCCTGGGGAGTGATTGGAGGACCAGCCGAACTGAATCTGACCGAACACTGATAAGATCTCACATTAAGACTTATCTAGTGGCGATAAAAGCGGCAAAGTATAACTATTTTTCCGCTCTTATTGCATCATTAGATAACCGCCCGGCTACACTGTTTAGGGTGACACGCTCCCTGTTACTTCAGGAAGCGCAGGATGACCCCTTGGCAGGTAGAACCAAGGACTTTGTACAATATCTGTATGATAAAATCGCTCAGATTCGAGAACATCTGGACTCTGACATAGTAGATTCAGGGGAAGGGATGGAGGCAGGTCTTGAGAATATTATCTGGGAAGAGTTTGACTCTGTGACTCTTGAAAACGTGGACAGGATACTAGGGAGACTGAATGCTACCACATGTTTATTGGACCCGTGTCCCTCCTGGTTGGTACTGGCTGCCCGGGAGTTCACACGAGGCTGGCTCCAGGGAATCATAAATGCTTCTCTGAGTGAAGGTATTTTTCCTACTGCCTTGAAAGAGGCAGTAGTGAGATCTCTCAAGAAGCCTTCCCTGGACCCGGCAGTATTGGCTAATTACCGTCCAGTCTCCAACCTTCGCTTTGTTGCAAAGGTTGTTGAGAGTGTGGTGGCACGACAGCTCCCTCAGTACTTGGATGAATCGGCTTATCTGGATCCGACAGTCTGGCTTCAGGCCTGGATACAGCACAGAAACGGCATTGGTCGCATTGGTAGATGATCTCTGGAGAGCTCGGGACAGAGGCTGCTCCTCTATCCTGGTCCTATTAGACCTCTCAGCGGCTTTTGATACCATCGACCATGGTATCATGCTGCATCAGTTGGAGGGGCTGGGAGTGGGGGGCACCGTACTACGATGGTTCTCCTCCTTTCTCTCTAACAGATTGCAGACTGTGTTGACGGGAGGGCAGAAGTTGACCCCAAGGCCTCTTGTTTGTGGGGTGCCACAAGGATCGGTTCTTTCACCCCTCCTGTTCAACATTTATGTGAAGCCACTGGGTGAGATCATCAGTAGCTTCGGGGTAAAGTACCACCAGTACACTGATGACACCCAGCTGTACATCTCCACCCCGAACCACCCCAATGATGCTCTTGAAGTGATGTCCCGGTGCCTGGAGGCTGTACGGATCTAGATGGGGAGAAACAGACTCAGACTAAACCCATCCAAGACCAAGTGGCTGTGGTTTCTGTCATCCCGATATAGTCAGTTGGCACCATCACTGACTATTGGGGGCAAGTCATTGGCCCGCACAGAGAGGGCTCGCAACTTAGGTGTCCTTCTGGACTCACAGCTGTCCTTAGAAGAACATCTGATAGTTGTGGCCAGGAGAGCTTTTTATCAGGTTCGCCTGATACACCAGTTGCGTCCCTTTCTGGATCGGGATTCGTTAATGACAGTTACTCATGCCCTCGTCTCTTCCCGCATGGACTACTGCAATGCTCTCTACATGGGGCTCCCCCTGAGGAGCACCCGGAGGCTTCAGTTGATCCAGAATGCGGCCGCGCGGGTTGTTATGGGAGCGACATGGCATTCCCATGTGGCTCCCCTGCTACGCGAGCTGCACTGGCTCCCTGTGGTCTTCCGGGTGTGCTTCAAGGTTTCAGTTACCATCTTTAAAGCGCTCCATGGCTTAGGACCGGGATACCTACGAGACCGCCTTCTGTCACCAATAACCTCCCACAGACCAGTACGCTCCCATAGAGAGGGACTTCTCAGGGTACCATCGGTCAAACAGTGTCAGCTGGCAGCCCCCAGGGGAAGAGCCTTCTCTGTGGGAGCACCTACCATCTGGAATGAGCTGCCCTCAGAGATTCGGATAATCTCGGATCTTTGTACATTCTGCTGTGCCCTCAAAATATATCTTTTCAAGCAGGCCAGCCTGACCTAACCTCGTCTAAAAACTACTTTAAATTTTAAATTCTGAATCTGCCCCAGAAACTTGAAATGATCTAATTCAATACTATATCCGAACCTAACTATTTAATTATATTTTAAATCGGTTTTTTCAATTCCTTTATTACATGTATATTTCGTTCAACTGTACACCACCCTGAGTCCTTCGGGAGTAGGGCGGTATATAAATTTAATAAATAAATAAATAAATAGATTGGGGAAAATGTCATGGTTGTTATTATTAAATATTATAATTGAAAAAAGACTGGTGTTAACATTCTATAATGAAATGTTAGGCTAAACATTTAATACATTTTGTAATACATTCCCATGCATAGCATGGGAAGATCTCATTGAACCCAATTCTTAAGCAGCCACATTAAAAAAAAGAGAAGACTATTAGCCATCCTAATAATAGATTGCAGGACACTTGATAAATTACACCATCAATTCTGAAGCATTTTAGTTTCATAAAAACAAGAAATACTTCCAAAACAAGTCTGACTATAATGAGATAGGGTGGCATATTTAAATAATGTTTAACTAAAAATGGGTCATCTTTTCATCAAGATCAACATACTAGGCAAGGTATTACTTTATTTGTCAAATGAGATTTAGTTAATATCCTTACAGTGATAATGAGAATGATCCATAAATACAACTTCTGTTATATGAAAGGAAATGAAAGACATACTGAAAAATAATTTTAATTCACTCTAAGTTAGCCCTATAGCATAACTAGCACAATGCTATCAACATTAACAAACATTTTTCTATCAATGAAGGGGAAAACATCCAGATTTATTTAATAAATTCAACAATACATTAAAAACTCTTAAATAAAAAACAATTTATAACAATTATAATTTTATTTATTTACATCTTTTTTTTAGTTCTTCAGATATTGCTAACTAAAATTCTTTTGATTTATGTAACTATAATGCATGATTCTTATCATAATACTGTAAGTTCACTAATTTCATGGGTGAGATAAATGTACACTGATGTATTCTATATATTGACATATCTTTTACATTCCCTGTGAAATATAAACTATAAAACATTCATCTAAAATGCAGCTCTACACTTTTAAGTATTTTCTCCAGGTTTTTCCTGTTTCTAGTTCATGCTAAGTGAAAACTGCCACTAGAGGCTACCCCAACCTTAACCCTCCTAAAGAAACTTAAAACTACTTTTGGAAGAGAAGCTGTTGGCCATAGAGAAGATTATTAAAAGACACATGTTGTGTTAGATTTTCAGACACAAAACAAATTTACAAGATTACATTGTAATTGTAAGAACTCTACAGTTATCTACAAAATTCTCCTTTCAGATTTTCTGAGGTTTTCTATTTTCTCAGATTTTTCTGAGGCAGTGAACATTATCAGAAATGTATGCCAATCCCACTGATATATAAAGAGACTCTGAATGAATAAATAGCATCAATATTTGGATTTTGTTTCATTTAGTTTATCAACAAAATAGTCTAACATCATGAAGTATATCAGTAATCATTCATGAACCCTCTTCAATAAATTCAATTAAAGGGAAAACTAGGTCAGGTGATACCAGTTTGCCTCCTTAAACTATCTGAGCCAATTCAGCTTTCCTATATAAATCCCATAAATCTTATCATAGTTTAGTTCTCAGATTCCTCATACACATGCATCTCCATTTTTAAAAAGTCATTGTTCCTTTCAGAAAGTTCAGAACTAAAGAATGACTGTTCTATTCTTGCTACTACTCCTATTCATGTTGGGTATACTGAAGTGCTTCCAGGTTGAAAGGTTCACTGTTGCCCAAGGAAGGCTCCTTTCATGTTCCCATTAAGTTGCCCACTGAAGTGGTATCAATCTATCTATTTGTGGTCACCCGCTTTCAAATTGCTGGGTTGGCAGGAACTGAAATGTGTGATGGGAGCTCAACCAGTCCTGCAGCAGCAACCAGGTCTCGAATGCAAGCCTGCCGATCGTCAGCCCAGTGTCCTAATCACTTAAGCCACCACGCTTCACACCATTCTTGCTTTGATTAACATAGCATTAGAACAATGATGCTCCAATAAGGGGAAAAAGAAAGACTACTCAAGGGAGAAATTATGGAAAGGGGCGCTGAAGACATCCACTTATGCAAACCATTGAAGAAACAAAAGAATAGTATGGAAATACTGAAGAGGGAACAAACCTCTTTGTTAGGCATGGTAGACCAGTTGACACAGTTGCCAGCCAGCAAAACTTGCCTTCCTGCTGATATGGGAAGGGTAAAAAAGGAAAAGAATGACCATTCAGGTCCTGCAGTTGCCATCCCAGACAGTAAAGGAGGTCAAGCCCCCATCCATCAATGTGATGCTTCTGCTAGCCATCCTTTCCAGCCCTTCTTGGAAGTCCCCACACAGTAGTATAATTTATTTTGATAATTTATTTTGTAGCTTTTGCTTAACATTTTAAGACATTATACTAAATTATTTAATTCTTTGATTTAATTTCTCCCAATTGGCCGGGGGTCCTGATGGGGCATTATATAGTGGCAATGATTAGTAAAGAAGATATTATCTCTACCCTGTTGTATATTGCTTCCTTCCTAAGCCATCTTTGTTCATTTTAATGTTGTAATTTATTATTTTAATGTTTTATATTGTCATTTTTATCTTGTTTGTAAGCCACCTAGAATCCTCTGATGGTGAGATGGGCAATTTACTTATTTTATTAATTAAATTGATTTCAATGGGGGTTTTTTTCTGTTATTTTTATCTATGGTTTCACCTGCTTTTTAGTGATTCCTTTTAGCGATTCAAGAGGTCCTATAATTCTTTTCTTTTTCCTTGACCTATGAAAATACTGGTTTTTTCTATATGCAGGGGTTTTTTTAACTTAGAGAATTAACTTATATCTTCGTCAAACAACAGAGAAATACTTATTAAACTAAGAGTTTAAACTTGCTTGCTTTTATAAGAAACATACATTTTCACATGAGAAATATCTTTTATCAGAATTGGTTGTGCAAATTTGTATCAGTGGGAATTTAAAACTTGTTAGTAGCTATTAAGTCTAATTAATAAGCCATTGAAATCTGTAATGGAACAAGAAATAAGTGTTTCAGGAAGACACTTTTTAATACTGATGTTGAATATTTAATAAATATATTGCATTTATTAATTATGATCACCCTACTAAGATGTTTTCATTGATATTTATAATATTTTTAATTGTATCCTGTCGATATGTATGCCTAGATATTTTATTCATGATTCAAGGTAAACAAAATTATAATATTAACCCAAGTTTGTATAGAACAAGTTACTAGAATAATGCATGTGGATATGCCCCAAGAAATCTAGCAGTTCTGCAGTGTCAACACTTAACACCTGTTCTCACAAAGAGCGTTAACAACATTTGTCATGAGTGCTTTCTCATCTGGTTATGATGCAGAAAGTAATAAAGTAGAAAATTTAATCCAATAAATATTAACACCACTCTTTTTTTTAAATTTATTTATATTTATATGCTGCCCTTCTCCGGAGACTCAGGGCGGCTTACAATGCGTTAAGCAATAGCCTTCATACTTTTGTATATTTTATACAAAGTCAGTTTATTGCCCTCACAAACTGGGTCCTCATTTTACCCACCTTAGAAGGATGGAAGGCTGAGTCGACCTTGAGCCTGGTGAGAATTGAACTCGCAGTAACTGCAGGCAGCTGGATGTTAAATGCTACCTTAGTAGGAGGCATTAGCCTCCTACCCCACTCAGGCTCCTATAGTGTATATAATTGCAAGTGCAATTCTGACAGGTGGTTTACTTTTCAAATGCCTATTTACTATTATTTTTACATCTCCTTTTAAATAGTTGCATATATAATAGTTGATACATTGTCCAATTACGGAAGGAAGCCAGTGAAAAACATCCATTCCTCTGAGGCTTCTCAACAAATTCATCATTAAGCAGGAATCCAAACGCGTTGAGTGTGGGATAATAATAAAATCTGTTTGAAATTTCTAGGCAGTTCATATGGCAAGGAAGTGTTGAAACTAAAAAATGTTTGGACTCTATTTTTGACTGCCAAGCTTGACTTAAAGGGAGGCTTGGACTTTGGAATTATTTTTTCCAACAGAGAGAACACTGGCTTTAATTCTTCTTGGTTTACTTTGCGTGTAAGAGAACAGCTGTATAAAGTAAAACTAAAATTTCTGCTATAGTGATTTTAGTACAGGAAAGGGTTGCCAGATTCATCAACAATGACATTGAAAAGCTGTTTTCTTTATTTCTTAGAAAAAGATTACCGAAACCTGAAAATTACCAGTTTTCAAATTGTATTACTTAAACCTCAAATATATGGCTACATTCCCTACCCTCCTCCCAATTATGATAAGAAGGTTTACTGCTTGTTTTACATGTAGCTTTAGAAGAACACATTGACTTACACATAGTTTGTTATTCATATGTAATGCAGTTGATTTGACAGACTTGCTGTCCTTTTGCAACTGTTGTGTAGAGGTAATTCTTTTTGTTCTAAAATGGGTACTGCTCAAAAAAGGAGTAGCAGACTTTCCACTATAAATTGCATCTTTTCCCATAATATGTTGAGCACATATCATTAGATTTTATAACCATTGTCAATAAGTTTAAAATAATATTGAATGTGCTGTTAACTTCCAGTCTGATTATAGCGATGCATTCTACATACAGCTGATTTATGCCTTCTCCAGAAACTTTCGTTGGTTCAGACTATTTTTCAGAACTCAGAAAGACCATCTTACCTGGCTATTTTGAAGCTTGTTTGAGGGGCCTTGAGGCTAAAGCTGCCATGATTAAAACAAAATAGCTATAGCCAACAGTATACAGATTATGTTTGAAAATAGCATATTTCTGTAAGGCTTATTAATTTATGTGATGTCTTGCATATTGAACCATAACTGACTTCTTTTCTGACTCAGTGACCATTCTTCAACCCATCTCTCTGACCATAGTTAACCATTTTTGTAATTGAACTGTTATTCTGAATTCCCATACAGGATAGGATACATATGTAAATGTATGTACTAAAGGGAAACCCAGTGCTTAAATACAATGTTTAGCTCATCAATATTTACAAAAATCAGAAGAAACTGGGGAAATCCATGATAAGCAATGGTGCAGAGAACGGAATTCAGATTTCTCCAGTTATAATATTCAGTTCTTCAATCATAAGATTAAGACAGAAGTTGACAATCATAGATGTTCTTCCTCCCTCACTGCAATGTAGAATGAAAGGAAAACTAAACAAAAGTTGTCTGGGAGATGTCCATATATGTGTCCATATATGCAAAGCCATTTATGTTTCTCTATTCTCACTCTGCAAGGAAGTGATATCTGTAGCCAATTATATGTGTATGTTTCAATTTTACAAAGGAAAGATAAAATTGGAAAAAGGAGAAAACATTTCGGACACCGGAGAAAAAAACAGAATGAAAGAACAAAATTAAAATCGTGCCTTTGCTACCTATTTCTGTTACCTTTGTTTACAGTAGTACTGAAGATACAAAAAGTTTTCCATATTTATGGAGCATATTTCTGTTCTCTAAATTCTATTCCACCTGCTGTTTCTTGGATTGGAACTAATCTATTGCAGAGAAAATTGAGGTGATTTTGGTCAGCACCCTCCAGTTCATTCATGCATTTTGGATGTACTTAGCAGAACATACTTTGTGTGATTAAAATCAAGATGCATCTTAATAAAGTTACCAAAGAAATTAGACAATTAAACAATGAAAGACCTTCATTTGATCTTGCAGGTGGAAAAAAGGAAAAGGAAGAAATCTACGAAAAATCTGAAGGAAACAGTCTAAAAACATCAGAGCCAACCTTTAACTATAGAAAAGATGAACAAAAACCAAATGAATATTCTTTGTTTAATATAATTATACCTCTAGTGGTTCGTAGAATAAAAGATGCAATAAATTAATGCAGGAATTCCTTCTTCAATATTCATAACTTCAAGTTTTCTATTTTCAGACAGTGAGAGAAGACAATTAAGAGGTGATGATGCCATGGTTCTTAGCATGTGCCAATTTGCTTTTGGTATGTGTATGGTTTTCATGAAATTATCCTTTTCTCTTTTTTTTTCTTCTTTTATCAAACTTTAAAGATCCCTTCAGTCTACATTCCATAACTAAGTTACTATTCTTTTTAATCTACATATGCCCAGGTTTAGAAGGTATAATAAGGATTCTCTTGAATCAAGCTTGAGTCTTGGTGGCTTTATGGACACAACCTCATCATTTCCTTAACAACAGTATAGAAGTGGTTTGGTATTACCATCTTCACAGGATGTTTTCAACTTCTTGCTTTGCTGAAAAAAACTGTACTTCCTAGCAGCCACCCATCTTAATCAGATTCTGCTTTATTTACAAGCCAAAATGGGCCAAATACACTACCTCTTGAGACCTTCAAAGATACAGTGGGATAGACATCAACCCACCAATTACAATACTTTTTTAAAAAACTGGAGAAAAAGTTATTCCATAGTTAAATGCAATCATGTCACAAATTTATGTGGTGTGATTTCAAGTCCATATTTTTAACCAAACAGCGCAATTTTAAATGATTATCACTTTGCTCATTTGTGTGTTTGAGGGAAATTTTGCAAAGGTGTGGGTGGCAGTCCAAGGTACAGATCACAGAAAGGATAAACCAATCACATGAAAGTGATGATATCAATCTAAAGCATCATTTTCTCAAGTTTATGTAACCTACAAGGTATCTGGAAAAAAAATTCTGCAAAGCCACGTGTCAGGTGCCACTCATAAACACCTATTGTTAGTGTTCTGAAAAATTAGAAGTGTCTATAGCAAATGGCAACAAATGGCTGCGTAAGTATTTCCTTTTCTGCAATATATTTTCAATTTCTCAGAAATGCAAAGGAAGATCAAAGAAAAATATGGCTTCTACATATTACTACTCATCCAAAAAATACAGACAAAATTACTCAATTTTCCAATTTTGACACCCATATGTCCCATAGTGCCAAGCTTTTCTTTTTTTTCAAGATTAGAGAAACGTCAACTCATTAAACTTGATGTTTGTATTGAGCATTCAAATCACAGCTTTTTCCCAAGTAAAAAACCCTAAACAGTATGTTTGACAGATTTTCATGCCAAATGACCCATCTTCTCCTCCAGTACAATGCTGCATCCATTCCTGCTTTAATTCCTACCACATACCACCAGATGAGATAAACGGCTTTACTCTGTTGTACAGCAGAGTTACAGTACCTCTAGCTTTGATAGCATTTTTAACATATTAAAAATGAGTACAGTGAGCGTAAATTATTTCATTAATTTAAGAAAAGCCTTTTCTTTTAAAAGTTTTCTCTGATAAAGCACATTTCTGTGATATTTACCACAGTAAATATTAACAGTAAACAATAAATTCAATTAACCAGCTAAATCAGATGCATCCTCCCCAAATTTGATATTCTTCATATACAGTTGGGAATGATGGGAGTAATAATCAATACATTTGAAGGATGGCCTATTTGGAAGACTGTTAATGTATTCAAGGCATAGTGGGCATGTCTAATAATTATTGCATTAGGATAAAATAAGAGACAAAACAAAAGTAAGAATGTTGTTTGATAAAGTAAGAGTAGAGTAAATACGCAGTTTGAAAAATGTCAATAGAATGCTCTTGACTGAGTTCAGATAGCATTGAACTATGGTTTGTTTTAATACTGGTTTGTTGAATGCTTTTTGTTAAACAAGAAACAATAAGTTATTGTTTCATAATTTATAAATCATGAATGATGGAGAAAAAGTTGAAAAAGCTACATTATGGTTTGATTTATAAACATCTGATAAAACATACTATAGCTTAGTATAATATGAATTTAAATTATTTCAGATTAATGTAAGAAATTGGTATGAATTGTGCTTGTATATAATTCCCATAAGTCATACAATAATAAAGAACAATGTTATTTACAGAATTGAGGTAGGTGTCATTGGTTCTGAGTGAGTTAAGAAATTAGTTTAATGAAAAACTGGTGGAAACACACTGTCAGAAACAGACCACTTCCTTTTTAAAAAATTTTACAGTAATTATCTTTTCAGCCACTTCAGTTTATCTTCAAGGCAATCTATTGCTCTTAGGTTTTCCTTATTCTTGTACTCTGTGATTTCTGTTTCAAGTGTACTTAGCTGTTATTCTTAAAGCTATCTCAAAATCTTTACCCTTATTCAGCCTACTTTTAATGACTAAAAATGTAGTCAAACAACATTTCCAAAATTAGCATTGAAAAAGAAAGAAAGCCAAACCAACCAAGAACCAAGAACCAAACCAAGAATTCAAATGAGAAGATTATGCAATATGTAAGCAAAGATCCAAAGTGTTCATAAAAATCAAGCCAAAAAAGTTCAGGAATCCTACTATTCAAGTCTTAAATAAGTCTGAACAACAAAACCACATCTTTGTTTTTGCAGTCCGGTGGAATGAGAGAGTAAACATTTACATGCTTATACAGATGATAATAATTCACAAGACTGAAGTGGTTTCTGGTCTTGTAAAACTTTCACATCAAATCTCTACAATTGTATATTCAAAATAACATTATTTAATTTATTTTCAGCAAGTAAATTTTCTACTTCAGTTAACATTCTCTTTAAATAAGCTAGAGATTCCACCATGGCCACTTTGAGGTAAGATCACTTAAGAGGAATGATTGGTTACTATATCTGAGTTGCAAAAGTCCAATTAATTTGGATTAATTGGATAAGAAGTTACTTATTTTTCAATTGTGTATATGAATGTAATAATACAACAGATTTGCAGTGGTTAATATGTTATATGAAACATAATAAAGCATTAGCAGTCATCACACATCAACCGTCTCTCCCAACGAAATCATTGAAGTCTCCAGAGATGGCCCAGAATATAAGAACAGCGATAGTTCATTGGCCTCACAATTCTGTAGTCATCTGCAAAAATTAGATCATCAAACGAAAGTTCATTTACACTATAAATTCAATGCCAGATCCAACCACAACCACAGGAAACTTCGATCACGGCCTGATCTATCTTTACTACAATGGATCCGCTCCCATGAACTCTGTGCAGAACTCAAAAGACGCCAAGACCTAGGTGACACAAATCTATACATCGACTATCGTGCTGACTGCATAAAAAGTAAGACAATTAATCCCCCAACATCCAACCCTCTATCACCCAAAACATCCAACAATCCATCATCCAAGACATCCATCCAACCAACATCCAAAACTAGGGACACACACCCCTTACTTCCTCAATACCAACCACTACTGACCTCAAATGCAAACTAATAAATGCAAGAAGCATCGTAAACAAAATGCCCGAATACTGCTACATTTGACATCATATTTGTCTGTGAAACATGGCTAAACACATCCCTCCCTGACTCCATTATCACAGTAAGAGACTATCATGTTTATCGGTCTGATCGCAAAACCCGCAGAGGGGATGGAGTAGCTATCTTCTACAAAAAGTCACTAAATCTAAAAAATATTCAAGTTGCACATGAACTCGCTCTTCCGGAAACTATTATCTGTGAACTGTCCTTAAACACCACACTTCGCTTCTTACTATGTTATAGAGCCCCTGACTATGATATCGCAAATGCGAACAAGTTAACTTCACTACTAACATGGGCAGCCTCCTGCCCATACCATCTCATCTTTCTTGGTGACCTCAACCTACCTCTTATTAATTGGACAAAAAACAAATGTACAACTGAACCTATCCCTACAACCATATACAATGCTGTTACAAATCTAGGTCTAGATCAACTAGTAACTAATAACACTAGACTCAACAACTGCCTCAACCTCATCTTCTGCAAGTCAAGTCAATGGACTACAAATAAAAGAACCCTTTTCCAACAGTGACCACAACATGATTGACATTTGTCTCAATATATGCCCTTACAAAAATCACCCAAATAAAGGATTACTCAACTACAACTTCAAAAAAGCCAACTATGATCTCATAGACACCGACCTCTCATCTCTTGATTGGCAAATTCTATTCTCTGGCTGTAACACTGCCAAAGACCATTATAACATTTTCTTGCCCTAAATCAATAGAGTTATTAAACTATATGTACCACTAATCACCACCAAAACCAGAAAAAACAAATTACCCATATCAATAAGAAATCCAATCCAAAAAAAATCCCTCTGGCAAAAAAACAAGACTGGCTATGTAGCTAAGTTTAAAACTTTAACGGGGGGGACACACTGCCCCCTGCACCCCATTTTGGGCCTAGTAGGCCTCCCTGCCTACTAATGACTGGCTGGGTGGGCGTGGCCATGGTGGGCATGGCTAGGGATGTGACAGGCAGCACTCGGCCTTGTCATGACCCAGGCCCACATGGTTGATATTAAATGCAAAACAGTTCCAAAAAACAACCAGATTTTATTAAAACAGCTGAGAATTAACTCATTCTCAGCGTATTTTAAATGAAATGAAAGCAAAGTCCTTAAAACACCAGTCTTTAGTTTATCACTGACCTTGGGATAATTAGGCAAACTGCCAAAGGCTTTTCTTGGCAACAGTTCAGGAAGAGAAGGAATAACTACAGCCAAACAAGAAGCAATTCTCTCAATGGTTGTTTTCCGGCAAAGAGACCAAGAGCCGTTGCTGGTCTTTTAAGCCTTATGGGAGGGGCCAATCATCTCTTGGCCCTATTCCCGAGTTGTTCTCTCTGCTTTAGCTGCTCATATATGCACTAGAAACAGGCTCTTCCTGTACCTCTGCCTCTCTACTGTCAGCCTCTGGAGGCTCCAAAGCCTGCGCATCACTCTCCGATGGCCCTGGCCCCATCTCTGCCTCTGACACAGAGCCCTCATCCATGCCTTCCCCAGCCTCCAGGACTGGCCCATGTTCTCCCATGTTCTTCGCTGCCAGCTCCGCAGGCTGCTGTCCGACCACAACAGGTCTCTTGCACCCCCCTGAGAGCAAAAACGGGCCAAGGGGAGCTATGCCACACTGCCCGTGCCCTATTTTGGGCCTAGGAGGCCTCTCTGAAGCCTCCTGGGAGAGAAAATGGGCTGCGGGGGGCGCCACACATACCCTGCACCCTTTTTTGGGCCTAGGAGGTGTCCCTGAAGGTTCCTGGGAGTGAAAATGGGCCATGGGGGGAGCACCACAACCTCCTGTGCCCCATTTTGGGCCTATGAGGCCTCCCTAAAGCCTCCTGAGAGCAAAAATGGGCAATGAAGGAGCATGCCACATCCCCCCGCACCCCGTTTTGGGCCTAGTATGCCTCCCTGCACTTATCTGGGAGCCAATATGGAGCACATGGGGACTCCTGGAAGAGGAAGGGCAGGAAGGGGTGGGGCGGGGCGGGGCAAGCAAAAATTTAACTACCAGTTCGCTCGAACCAGCCAGAACCAGCTGAATCACAGCACTGCCTTTATTGCCATAAAATAATATTAGTCCAGATCTGGTATTTATATTATATAAATTGTTTTGATAGGTGTCCAAGAATTTTGTGAATTTATTATCAAAACTGTTTGCATTCAATTTTTGTAATTGTCATAAAGGAAATTTAAGCAATCATTTTATACTAATAAAACTTGAAATTGTGGTAATAACTGTGGCAAATAACTCTTTATTTTCCTGAAGGCTACTTTGGAAACACTATTGTTTTCTTTTCAGATATTATAAAACACATTTTGCAAGAAAAAAAGTCATTTTCAAATGTAATGAAACTGATGGATTTAGATGAAATTTTTGTTATGTTTATTTGGCAATGACATTTTCCATTGCCAATGGGGGCTTCTAATTAACCACTATCTCCACTAAAACTCAGGCAAGTTTTAATAACAAATAGCAATATAAAATAAACTCTGATAACCTGTAGTTATCAGTTTATTTTATATTCTTTAATGGAAGTGAGATTTTTTTTTTTTTGCATCAATTGCTTTATTTTATAAAACTGCCCTGGTCTGGGAGCGAATAGGAAATTGTGAAACTGCCTCTCTCTTACTGTGAATGTAGGCAGTTCTACCTAATCTTTGATATCCTTTATTTATCTACTAAATTACGACTGTCACTTCTTATCAGCATTATCAATTAATAATGTTATGGGGGAATTTGAAATTGTAACAATCATCCTGTGAGAAATTTGCAAGTATTTTGTGTGACTAAAACGTCTAAACCTCAGCATAATTTTATCTGACAGTCTTTTAATCAAGTATATATATATGGCTGCTCTTCCTGGGAAAGCTGAAAAGTAATACTGCATTTCTGATCTCTATCAAGTAGCTCCATGTTGTTACCAGATAAAAGTTTCCATTCCAAACATTTAATACTTTGATTTTTAAACAGCATAAAAAAGAAGTTTATTTTTATACTCTTGAAATGTTTTTCAGATTCATTATTGAATCATGCTTTTTTTCCCCAGAGGGATGGTTCTGTGAGTCCGTTGAAATCAGAACAATGAAGAGTCTTGTAATATCTGAAAGACCAGATTTCCTATCTGCTATTCATCATGACTTTTCTTAAAGTGATTCTTTGTAACTTTCATTTAAATCCTGACTTTTATTTCAGCTATTATATTTGGAGCCTCATTTTCATTCAGTTACATGGGTATCAACAAGCTATAACCTGGTCAAAGATTTTAATTTCAAGTTGTTCAGAAAAACACAATAAATATATTCCAGAATAGTAAAAATAGTATTAAAAAAAACCCACAATATTTTTGTTACTATTATAGTACGTTTTTTTCTCTTTCTTTCTGTCTCCTAATATTTTCAGCAAGTAAATATTTTATTATACCACAAATATTTCCCAATTCTATATCTGTTCTCTGCCAAGTATAACACTATAATTTTTCTCTTCTAAAACTCACAGTATAAATAGTCTTTGTATTTTAACCATAATCTTGCCATGCCCTGATCGCCATGTCTCCTTGAAAAATTGATAATGGATAACAATATTCTCATAATATTATACATCACCCAAATAAATTCCTTATTTGACTTTCAAAAACAAAAACTTGTAAGGAAACATTACCACACAGAAATTCTACTCCAGGTTTGCAAGTCTTTATTTATTAGTATTTAGTATTTAATTTTAATTTATTTATTTTATTAGTCATATTTCTATGCCGCCCATTCTCCGAGAACTCTGGACGGCTTACACCAAAGACAGTATACTAAATAGCATATTGCCCCCAACAATCTGGGTCCTCATTTTACCTACCTCGGAAGGATAGAAGGCTGAGTCAACCTTGAGCCAATGAGATTTGATCCGCTGATCTGCTGAACTAGCAGCCAGCTGAAGTAGCTGCAGTACTGCACTCTAACCACTGTGCCACCTCGACTCTAATAACCAAGATTCGAAATGCATTACTTAATTGTATCTTTCGAATTCTCTTTAGAAGACACTTTTATGTTAATTTGCCTTACTTTCCATTACACTAAAAACTATATAAATTCCTTTACATTATTTTCATACAAAATATGAAATAAAGGTGTAGCATATGGGTACGTTTATGCTTATTTTAATTAATTGGGTAGATGGGTTCAGTTTTCCTTTACTACAAGAAAACAAATTTATTTTATTATCAGTTCCTATCCTTCGGAAAGAGTATACATCTCACTATATAATTAGCTTTCTTTTGAAGAACAGAATTGCTTATGAAACAGACAGATACACACAACTTCCCTGAAGTACAAATGCATGTATAAAACTTCCAGCTTCTAGAATAGATTCATCACTGTCTATTCTATTCTCTAATGTCAGTTTCAGAAAATTTATTAACAGGAAACCAAATATTCACAATAGCTCTGGGGCTGTTATGCTATAAAACAAATGGCCAGTGCTCACTTTCAAGAAGAGGTATAGAAAAGACTAAGCTCAAAATATTTTGGAAACAGTACCATATGTTTTAAAAACACAGACAAGAAAAACTGTGCTCCTAAGATATTTTCTCATTAAAAATGTTTTGTTCGTGACTCCACCTGCAACTTTTGGACTATATAAGAGAAAAATGCCGTAAGGGGGAAGAAAATGAAAACAATATTTTTTAAAATCTTCAGTTTCTGAATAATTCTTTCTTTCATGCTTATGCATCTGTTGAATATTACATACATATGATTTGATCTCAAATCTCCATTCTGAATTTTTTTAAAAAATTACACATTACACATCTCATTCTCATTCTTTTTCAGTTCTGAAGACTGTGGGAAAGCCATACCATTATGAGATTACAAATTCAGTTCAGGATTTTGATTACATTCATTTATAATCTTGGTTATTAAACTGCCATTGCATGTCACTTTCCTTAAAAAAGAGCTAAAACTATAAGAAACCTCAACAGTTCTGAGGTTCTGAAATGTTCCACGAAATCGAAGCAAAATTTTTTAAAGAACAGTCTTTCCATTGTAAATTTGTTTGCTCAGGCCACTTTTACAGTACTCTGAAAAATCCTTTGCCTATGGGGTTTGATCTTACTTGATCAGTCCCTTCAGTAGCATTTCCTAATATGGTGACATATAGAACTTATCAGCATAGCTGAAACGGGTGCTACTTATATGAACCAAAAACCAGGAAGATACACATTGGACTATATTATTTACAATTATTTCTGTACAGTTAAAAACAGATTCTTATACAGAATATAACCTTATATTCTGGGAGACAACACACTGATAATATCAATCTTTTGGAAAATAAAAAAAAATTGGAATGTCACTTTTAGGCAGGATAGCCTCTATTAAGATGAATATCCTGCCTAAAGTACTATATTTATTTCAAACGATATTTATTCCATTAGATAATTTTTTTTTACAGAACTTAATAAAATTACCACTAAATTTATCTGGGCGGGAGAAAAAGCAAGGATAACATTACGATCACTACAGGATAATAGATGTAGGGATTGTTTCGGCCTTCTGAAAGCTGCCACTCTAGTCTGGATAAGAGACTGGGTCTCTTATACTTAAGGGATAAAATAATCTTAGCTTGGAAGGACATGACCTACAAATCGGGTGGCATGCTTTTATGTGGGACAAAAAGAATAAGACACAAACATACTTTTTAGACATAAGATTAGAGAAGCACTAATACGAGTATGGGAAGAAGTAAGGAGGAAGCAGTATATGAAAATTCTGAGCTGGTTATCAACTATGGAAGCCATGATCCACCCCAATACAGTAAAGATTAGTAAAATGATTAGATATAAAGAAATTTTAGATAATCATGGAAAACTCAAAAGTAATCAGGTTTTGAAAGAGCAGGGAATATCTATCGATTGGTGGCCATATTTACAAATACAGTCCAGATATAAGAAAGATATGGAAGAATTTGGTATTGAGGTAGAATTAAATCAATTAGATAAATTGTTGGTGGGCCCAGAAAGAAAATTAATATCAAGACTATATAATTACTAGAATTTGATAGGGCAGAGGAGGTGGTAAAAGAACCGATGATCGCATGGGCCAAAAATATAGGGCACAATATAAATTTAGATGAATGGGAATTTATTTGGAATAAAAATTATAAATTAACAAAAATGGCAGCATACAAGGAAAATATAAAATGGTATATCGATGGCATCTAGCACCTGCAAGATTGGTGAAAATATATCCGAATTTAAGCCCTAAGTGTTGGAAGTCACCACCAAGATACCTTCTTTCATATGTGGTGGCTATGTCCCAAAGCGAAGAGGTATTGATTACAAGAATTAATTAACAGTAAAACAGAATTAATTCTGGAAATATTTCTCCTGGGCATACTAAAAACCAAATACAACAAAAAAATACTTACAGCAGCGAGAATTGCTTATGCACAATATTGGAAAGGAAATAATGTACCACCAGAGGGATTAATTATTCAAAAAATATTCGAATGTGCCAAAATGAACAAATTAACATTAGAATTGAAAGAAAAAGAGGATTCAGAATACTATGCAGTGTGGGATAAATGGTATAGGTGGATTGATAACCAAAATAAAAATAGATAATGTTTAGAAGAGAGTTAAAGGTTGTGTGTGTGTGTGTGTGTGTGTGTGTGTGTGTGTTTTCGTAGATTTTCACAGGTACAGGTATGCAAGTCTTGGCGTATTCGGGTTACAATCCACTTACAACAACAAAGCCAGCACTCCACACCTCCCCACCAGTATTTACGGAGAGACGGCATCTCCGATCACGCTTTGCTCGCACAAACACGAAGCCGAAGACACCGGCCTGAAGATGACGAGTGGGACCTCGTCAAAATGTTGCCAACCTAACTTTTATGGGGGGGGGGGATGACACTGTCTGTTCGATTATGTATTGGAATTTTGAAAAAGAAAAATTATAATAAAAATATATTTTTTTAAAAAGGTGGATAATATATGGACAGTACCCAGGCACGCAATAGAGAATACGAGTATAGAAAGAAGACAGGATGTGATTACATATACTGATATTCTTTGCATGGAGGGAGGCATATTAAAACTAAAACCTTTAAATGTGTTGAAAGAGGAGAAAATAATACAAGTTTCAGTATGTACAATTACAAGCCAGATGGAGAAAAGATCAGAAAATTGGTATTATACAAAGTGATGAAAATTTAATAAAACAAACTAGAGACCAAAGTCCAATGCATATAAAAGACTGTATAGTATACTGATAGAGATAGACTCGGAAACTGAGTTAGTTAAAGATTGTATGATAAAATGGGCACAGAATTTTGAACAACCAATAATGATGGAAACATGGGAAAAAATATGGCTAAGAAATGTAAAATTTACACAAGCGCAAAATCTAAGGGAGAACTTCTATAAAATGTTTTATAGATGGCATCTACATCCAAAAAAATTATCTTGTATGTATCCGAATATACAACCAAAATGTAGGAGATGTGATTGTCAGGATGCCACATATTTTCATATTTGGAGGACATGTAAGAAGGTTAAAGCGTTTTGGATAAAAATTTGGTGGATTTTACAAAATATCTTTAAAAAGAGGATAAAATTTACACCACAGCTGTTTCTGTTGGGTATAGTTACAGACTGTACGGTCAGAGAGACTAATTTGATCTTGAACTTGATAATAGCAGCAAGATTGTTGGTGGCACAATATTGGAAGAAGCAAGATTTACCTACAATCCAAGAATGGACAATGAAAGTAACAAACCTAGCGGAGATGGCAAAAATTTCGGCGTATTTGAAGGAACAATCAAATGAAAGATATTTAAGGGACTGGAGAAGATGGATAGATTATATCCAAAATAAATATCGGAATAAGAAGTTACAGATAGGGTTTGGATAAGTATGTAGATATTTGAAGTGTTTTTAAGCAATCAAAATGGTAGGGTAAATAGGGAATTGAAGAATTAAGAAATGTTGATTGTCATAATTAGTTAGACTAGGTTGGATTTTGATTACTGAATATTATATCCTGTATTTGATCTGGGAAGGGGGGAGGGGAGAGGAGGGGAAGAGGAGGGGAGGGGGAGGGGGAGGGGGGAAAACATGTAAACTTTTTGTAAAACTTTTTAATAAAAAAAAGGTGGATAATAGAGGTGGATTTTGTATGGATAAGTATAATGTAATATGGAACTAATATATATAAAACATAGTAGGTTAAAGAGCCAATGATATATAAATGTATTAGAAATTAATATATATGTACTTGAATAATACTTACATTAGATAAATGTATATCAATTCGTAACTGTTAATTGCTACAATAATATATTATACCATGTTTCTTTTATCTTCCTGTTATGTTCCCTTGCCAGAAAGTCAGGGCTTAAACATTTGTTGCTCACAATCCTTCCAAAAAACATCAAATGATGAGGCAGAAAGAAAAGCATGCTTGAAATATTTCAACACTTTTACAAAAGGAGACAATCCTTCAAGTAATCTGATTCCAAGCCACTTAAGGATTTATAGATTTTAAGCAACTCTTTGAATTGTCCCTGAAAACAGTCTAGCATACAGGACAAATGTTGCAATTTAGGAATTAGATTCTGCCCATAACAGCTCTATTCATTTATCTGCTGAACCTGTTGAAGTTTGTAAAATCTTTAAAGCAGTCCTAGGAATAGTGTAAGACAGTAATCCAAACTAGGTACAAAACAAATATCTTCAGGATCCAACAGGAATTTCTAACAATGAACATTTCTGATTATGACATACTATTACTAAGTCTTAGCTTTATTGTGTTTGGGTAAAGGATTGTCCTTTTTTATAAACTCTATTGTATACCTATGAAGTTAGAATAGCTAATATAAATAACTTTGAATTATGATTTTCTCTAACTATGGATTTTAAGATTGGTTGCTGAATTTGATAAGAATATTATAGGATGGAAGGGAATAAGTATAAGAATAAATGGAATACTTATCAATGATTCAGCAGTGAGCAGGAAAAAAAGCAAGAGTAAAAGATATCCCCAAATTGTTTAACCCTTAACCACAGACATACTATTTCGGCTACACTATTACAGACATGAGGTCATAATGATCTCACTAACAAAAAGACATTAGATGTTTTCATGGTTGGATCTAAAAATTGATGTATAAAGCAGTAAACCAAAAAGGGTATTGATCTCTATTAAATCCACATTGCGCAGGTCACTTTTTGTTTCTCCATCCTTGAACTTCAATCTTTCTTCTCTAATTTTTACATTGCTCCACTGAATGATGATGCTAATAATTTCTTTAGAAAATAATAATTTCCAAATCTCTAGGGGAGTTAGTGAATTTCCGAGATATCTAGCTGCTAGCCGTAATCCAGTTAATTGCACAACAATATTGTGACTAGCAGTTCTGGATCTATTGCTTCCAAAAGGTGCAGAAGACCATTTGAATTTGTTCTTGCCATATAAATTATTGTACGACGTAGATTGTACCTGGTCATCAATTTCATTGGGAGCTTCATCATCGCTGATGTTAGAATCGGTGGCGGCAGCAGCAACGGGTTCCTCATCGTCTGTTACAAAATTTTCGTCACAATCTGATTCCACTTCACTCAGATCACTTCTCCATACCATTTTAGAACAGTTTCTTTGAAGTTTGGATCACCAAATTGTACTCTTTTTGGTGAAAAACATAGCCCCAACATTATAAAAAAAAAATATGTTAACAAAGATCTGCGGTCAAAATGACCGAAACTCAAATTCAAATGCCGCTATGGAAAACACCAAATAACTGACACAAGCGCAATGCTGCATATACTCTTACTGGTGGGAAAACAAAAACTATTTGCAACTGGAATGGTCTATTTCTAAAAATAGGGGCGTTCCGAACATTTTGGAAAACTGTTGCAGTCACTATGACCGCAGGTCTGTGGTTATGGGATTAATAGGTTAATAGGATTATGGATAAATATATAAATAATGCTTTTGGTGATCTTAGCATTGGTATGATATGTTGGTTCAGGATGTGAATATTGCATATACTTTTATATGCAGATAGTTTCATATTGCTGACATGTATATATGAAAAAAGATTAATAGATTGAAGGGAAGAGGACAAAAATTAAAACTGTGGTTGAATCGCATACAGAGGATCCTGAAAAACTTAGAACAGAATACAGAATAATGGAATTGGAAAGGACCTTGGTGGTCTTCTAGCCCAACCCCCTGCTTAAACAGGAAACCCTATACCAGTGATGGCTAACCTTTTTGCCGTCGCGTGCCAAAAGCGGAGGGAGTGTGGGGGGGTCACGGGTGCGGGTGCCCACATCCATAATTCAATGTGCCCCGCCCTCCCATGCATGCACACATGACCCTCCCACACTTCCCCCTGCTTTTGGCATGTGATGGCATGGTGGGCCCAGTAGGCCTGTTTTCCCCCTCCCCAGGCTCCAGAAGCTTTCTAGGAGCCTGGGGTAGGCAAAAACAGCCTTCCCCATCCCCCCAGAGGTCTTCCGGAGGCCGGAAACTGCCAGTTTCCCAACTTCCAGTGGGACTGATAGGCCTGAAAATCAGTAGGCTGGTGCACGCATGCACACTGGAGCTGAGTTAGGGCAACACTCGCGTGCCCACCAATATGGCTCCACGTGCCACCTGTGGCACCCGTGCCATAGGTTCGCCATCACGGCCCTATACCATACCAACTGGCTATTCAATATCTTCTTAAAAACCACCAGTGGTGGAGCATCCACAACTTTTGGAGGCAAGCCTTTCCACTGATTAATCATTCTCACTGACAGAAAATTTCTTCTTAATTCTAGATTGGGTAGGTCTTTGTTAAGTTTCTTCTCTTTCTTTTTACCTTCATTTTATTCTTCTCCTCTTTTTTGTTCTTTTTCTCCTACCTACCCTAACAGCCATGCAAGGAAAAAAGATGCTATGAGGAAAAGTTCATCAGTAGCAGGCATCCCATGCCATCCCACTGCTGACAATGCCACTATTCTTAAATCCCCCCCCTTCTTCTCCTCCTTCTCTTCCCTCTCCTTGTGTGTAAACAACAGAAGACAGTGCAAAATTTGTACATACTAAAAGTAATATAGTGTGCAAGCTTTTCTCCCAATTTGATTTAATGTCTTGGTTACTTAATTAATGTCACTGGATGAAGTCATCCACCAGTTTTGAATTAGGTATCATTCTGTATACTGATAATATACAGTTATACATTTTAATCATTGCATCCTAGGCAAAGAAGTTGAAATTCTGTCTTAATATCAGGATATTGTGGAGATAAAGATTGGAGAAAGAAGCTTGGATTCAACCTTACTAGACTGAATTACTGTGGCTTTGGATGAAGGGAATTTTTATCTTTGATTCTGGATGGAGTTCTGCATACCAGTTAGAACCACTATGCAATTCTTCCACTATGCACTCATGGCTCTTCTTTGAAGAGATGATGACAGCCATGGTTCAGAGACCTTTTGCACAAATCCATTGTCTATGACAGAATAACAGAATTTGAAGGGACCTTGGAAGTCTTCTGTTCCAACGCCCTGCTCAAGCACTAAACCCTATATCCGTGATGGCGAACCTATGGCACGGGTGCCACAGGTGGCACGCGGAGCCATATTGGTGGGCACACGAGTGTTGCCCTAGCTCAGCTCCAGCGCGCATGCGTGCAGCAGTCAACTGATTTTCAGGCCTTCCAGTCCCACCAAAAGTCAGGAAACTGGCTGTTTCCAGTCTTCGGAAGGCTTCTGGGGGGTATGGGGAAGGCTGTTTTTCCCTCCCCAGGCTCCTAGAAAGTCTCTGGAGCCTGGGGAGGGGGAAAAATAGGCCTAGTGGGCCCACTGGGCCATCGCTTGCCAAAAGCAGGGGGAAGTGTGGGGGGGTCACATGTGCATGCACAGGAGGGCGGGGCGCATTGAATTATGGATGTGGGCACCCGCACCCGTGACTCCCCATGCTCCCCCCGCTTTTGGCACTCGACGGCAAAAAGGTTAGCCATCACTGCTCTAAGCGATGCTATTCTTCCTCAGAATAAATAATTTTGTAAACCATCAGAACTGCCCTTCTAATTGACTTCCAAACTGCCCACAGTTTTCTAACAGAAGAGCTGAAATGAACTCTCCGAACTGCCAACTGCCTTCTAAACTGCCCTTTGGACTGCCTTCCAAACTGCTCACAGTTTTCTAACAGAAGAGCTGAATAGAACACTCCTAACTGCCTATCTGAACTGCCTTTTGGACTGCCAACAGTTTTCTGTCAAGAATCTCCTTTTATACTGTCAACTGTGACAGTTAGGGGAGGGAATATAAAAGCCCTGGAGATTCAAACCCATCAACTGCCTTCTGATTCTGATCACTTGTTCATTCTGATCACTTGTCCATTCCAAAAGCCATTAATAGGCATAGCAATTGAGAAATAACTTTTCTCTCACAACATCCCACCTTGATTAAATTATGAGCCTCAGAAAGTAGCAGCATTTGACTGAACTTCTCCAGGTTTGGAAGCCAAGTTTGTACTTAGATGTATTTAGATGTGAAACCACCAAATGAGCCCTGCTATAGACCAGGAGTGTCAAACTCGCAGTGTCATGTTGTCGTCACGTGACGTATCATGACTTTTTTCCCCTTTGCTAAAATGGGGGTGGGCATGGCCAGCACAGGATGCATCTGGCCGGTGGGCTATGAGTTTGACACCCCTTCTATAGACCATAATAAGAAGTAAAAAAGAAATATTCAGAGAAGACAGTGTCAAGCCACTTTAATATTATTGTCAAGAAAATGATTTTTATATATAAAAATATACCAAGATAAATGCAAAAGAAAGTTTACTTCTAAGTTATAGGGCGGCTGGCCTACTTCCTCAACTGAACACCTTTCCTGAACTTTCTTCTCTGAGGAAACATAATAAGCAATGATACATAGGATAATTTCCATCCTACTTTCCATCTATTATATATATGTAAGTTTTAAGTAATTCTAGTATGAGTTGGAGATTAATTATGAATAGCAATAAATATTCAATTGGGATACTATGAAAAGCAAATACTAAAACTAATAGACAGTACAGGTTTAATACAACTATAATGACATGTATGCAAACCGGGAATGGAAAAATCTGAATAATTTTTACTAATGTCCGTGTCCTAGATTATTTTTATATTGGTTTATTATATAGAAATTAGATTTAATTATTGCATTTTTTATGCAAATAGGCAAAAATATTTTTGGCTTAGTTTCATATGAATAGCACATTTTTACAGGACAAAGAGCAACATTTAAAGTGTGGATTTTAAGACTTGGTAAATTGTAAATGATTATTTGAACTGAGTTGCAAACTCTTTTTACAAAATCTATTTTAATCTATTAAAACAATCAAAATATGTTTAGATATATTGCTAGTACTAACAAGAAATGCCTGTCAGTTCTGCCATTTTTGGCTCCAAGTCTCAGTGGCATTCTGCCATCAATAGCTAAGGGGGGGAGAGGGAGGAAGCGAAGGACCAAATGGGCAATAAACATGTATTAGCAGAATGCTGGGAAACTGGGAGGAGGGAATGACAGTTGAAGAAGACCAGGGATGCTTTGAACCAGTTTGTTCTATTTGAAGAACTGGCAAGAATGACGGAGACTTGGCTACCAGAACACAACGTTTATTTAAAACTCAATAACTCGAATAATAAGGCAACTCAGTACGCGTGCGCAGGCTGTTACTCAGAACTTGTTGCCGTCTGACAGCTGCTTAAATAGGGGCTGTCAGATCAGCGGAACCCAATAGGAATGCTGCGTTTTCCCGCTAGCTGCCTGCTGGCGTCTAACCCAATCAGAGCAGGGCAGCAACAAGGGAAGCTCTGGCGGAGGTCGTAATTGCTAAATACTCGGATAAGCAAGACCACGACTGTAGTTGTAGTATGAAGTAACGTTTAATTACCCAACTAGTTAACCACTCGTAACGATAACAGCTTTGTATAGAAGAGACGCGCGCGAACTCTGCCTGACAGTCCTTAAATACCTTCGGCTGTCAGGCGGCCAACCAATCATTGAACAGGAACGTTACCATGTGACTTGTTAACAATGCTACCTCACTACGCATGCTCAGTACACTACACCCCTTCCCACCTGGACGGCGCATGCGTAGTCTTGAAGATATGACGGCCGGCGCCGGATGCGACTGGAACGCCGGGGGCTTGTCGCCATCGGTCTTTCTTGCTCCGCTGGACTGTTATCCCGGTCGCTGTCAGCCTGGGCCTCTACCTCTGCTCCCTGGACACCCCCTTGACCCGGATCTCCAATCTCTATCATAGGTGGGTGTAACGATTCTCCTACCTTCTTCCTTTGGTCAACAACTGGTCTATCCCGCGGTCCCCCATTATCATGTTCCTCCCGGCTTGTGGCGGATGGCCCCCCCTGGCTTTCTGACTCGCTGCCCTTACTCTCCCCAAACCCCCTAGGTTCCCCTTGGGTTCTCCTCCAACGACTCCTCAATTGGTCCTGATGCCGTCTCCAATAACGCCCTGGGCTATGCTCAATAACATAGGAACATGGACCGGTTACCTTAACCACCGTGCCGGGGACCCACAACGGGGAACTCCCATAGTTCCGCGCGTATACCAGGTCACCTGCCCCGAAAGCTCTGGGGGAACTAGCTGAATCTAGTGGCGTCTTAGGAGCGTATTGAGGGTGTAGTCTGTCCAGTGTGGTACGTAAACGGCGGCCCATTAATAACTCGGCTGGACTCCGATTTGTTACCTGGCATGGGGTGGTGTGTTGACACATCATATACTCAACCACCTTGTCCTGCCACCCCCCAGCCCCCATTTTCCCTAGGGCTTCTTTAGCGGATCTTACTGCGCGTTCAGCACAACCATTCCCAGCAGGATGGTACGGGGAGATTAGGCTGTGGCGGATTCCCAAACCAGCAAGGAAAATTTCAAAAGACGCTGCAGTGAATTGAGGGCCATTGTCCGAAACAAGCAGGTCGGGCAACCCGTGCGTGGCAAACATACCCCGGAGAGCCCTTATGACAGCTTCAGCTGAGGTGGAGTGAAGTAGCACAAGCTCAACCCATTTAGAGTAAGCGTCAGCTGCCACCAAGAAAGTTTGCCCTTGAACCGGCCCCGCCAGATCAACGTGAACGCGGGACCAAGGGCCCGGGGGATCCTCCCATACTCGGGGCTCCTCTTTAGGCGGCAAGGCACGGGACTCCTGGCAAGGGCGACAGGTGGAGACCCACTCCGTAATGCATCGATCCAGACCCGGCCACCAGACATAGGCACGCCCAAGCGCTTTCATGCGCACAATCCCAGGGTGGCCAGAGTGCAAGGACGTTAATATGGATGTGCGCAGGGCTTTAGGGACCACCACCCGGTGACCCCACAACAAACATCCACCCTGGGACGATAATTCTGTTCTGCGCATCATATAAGGCTGCCATTCTGGCCCCGGGGAAACCACAGGCCACCCCCTCAGTACCCAGTCCAAAACAGTAGCAATCTCCCGGTCTTTGAGTGAGGCTCTAGCGACATCCGCAGCCGTTACAGCAAAAGAGGAAGAGTCAATTAACAGGACAGCAGACGTGGGAGCCGGGTCACACAGGAACGCTGGAACAGGGCAACGGCTCAAGGCATCTGCATGAGCCAGGTTTTTTCCGGGAACATAGTCCAATGTGTAATCATATGCAGACAGGAAGACGGACCATCGGGTAAATCGGGGGGAAAGAATTTGAGGTGTTTGCCGGTTTCCGGCTAGCAACCCTAGGAGAGGTTTATGATCGGTCACTAAGTAAAAATGCCGGCCATAGAGGTAATCATGAAAACGTTTCACCCCGGCCACCAAAGCTAACGCCTCCTTGTCCAACTGTGCATAATTTCTCTCCGCTGGAGCCAACGTACGAGAGAAAAAGGCCACCGGGGCTTCACGACCATCGGGAAAACGGTGGCTCAATACCGCGCCCACCCCATAAGGGGAGGCGTCACAAGCCAGGACTAAGGGAAAAGCCTCGCTGTATTGGGTGAGGACAGAGTTTGATACCAGGAGTTGCTTCACCGCATCGAAAGCGGAGGACGCGGTAGTATCCCAGACCCAACGCACCCCACGGTCTAAGAGGCGATGTAGGGGCTCCGCCACTGATGCCTTATGGGGGAGGAAAATAGCATAAAAATTCAAAAGGCCCAGGAACGCTTGGAGCTCCGCCTTATTAGCAGGGGGTGGGGCGTCGAGAATGGCCCTAGTCTTAGCTGCTGTGGGGTGGATACCGGCCTTGTCAATTAGAAACCCCAAGAACTCCACTTGCGGCACGGCCACCAGACACTTGGAACGTTTAACCTTCAGGCCACATTTGGCAAATTTGGAAAGAACAACACGCAGGCGGTCCAGCAATTCAGAGGTGCAGGAAGCAGAAACCAGCACATCATCAAAATAGGGAATAACCCCGGGAATTCCGTGAAGCAACCGTTCCATCATGCTCTGGAAAATCCCCGGGGCCACGCTGACGCCAAATTGCAGGCGGCGACAACGGAAAGCGCCCCTATGAGTAACAATAGTCTGGGCATCAGCAGTACGATCGTCCACAGGCAACTGCTGATACGCCTGTGCCAAATCCAATTTAGCAAACACCTTACCCCCTCCCAGGGAATGTAGAAGGTGCTGCACTACCGGGACGGGGTATGGGTGGGACTGCAATGCCTGATTTATTGTTGCCCGGTAGTCGGCACAGATTCGAATCGAGCCGTCTGCCTTCATTGCAATGACAATTGGCGTTTCCCAGCACGCATGCTCAACAGGCTCCAAAATGCCTTGGGAGATGAGCTTGTCGAGCTCAGCATCTACTTTTGGCCGCAGTGCAAAAGGCACTCTGCGTGGCTTCAGACGCCTTGGCTGAACTAGAGGGTCTAGATTAAACGAAACCGGTTTCCCGGTGTATTTGCCCAGGGTGTCATCGAATACGGAAGGGAATTCCCTACATAAGGTGTCCAATTCTGATGACCTCACAGCATGGACCCCCTGAATAGTTAGACCCAAAGCCTCAAACCAATTTAACCCCAAAAGGCTTGGGAGGGGACCGTCCACAATTATGAGGGATAAACGGCCGGAGAATTGTTTAAATTTAACTCTGAAAATCCCACTACCAACAATTGGAATCTGGTTTCCCTGGTAATCCCTCAATAATATGGAGCACGGGTCTAAATCCCTTTTGGCTAACCTAGGGACCAAACGTTTAATTGTGCTCCAGGACACAATTGATGTGGCTGCCCCCGTGTCCACCTCCATAGAACATGGGCGACCTTCAATAATTACAGTGAGGTGGATCTTCTGATGTCCCCAGGGCTGTGGGGGCGCTATTAAATTAACTACTGAGGACCCTGTTGGGTATCCCCCTTGTGGATACCGCGCCCTCCCATTTGAAGGCCGAGTCCGCTGTTGCCTTTCCCACTCTGGAGGAGATCGGGTTCCGAACTGAGGCTGTGCAGCCCTGCAGACCCTTGCGAGGTGACCCCGACGGCCGCAACGGCGGCACTCAGCATCCTTGAACTTGCAACTGGCCCGTAAATGACTTCCTCCGCAGCTGAAACAGTCTGAGGTTCCGCTCTTCCCACCGCCACGGCCGGCCACTTTTCTGGACTTGTCTTGAACGCGGCATACACTGAAATCTTCATCCGACTCAGACATTTCTCCATCAGCGACTTCATGCACAGTGGCCCCGTCCTTACCGGACGTGGGCAAGCATTGTCCCCGAGGCAGCTCAGCTAGGGATAAGGCTGCCAATTCCGCTGCACAAGCCTCATCAAGTGCCATCTGAAATGTCAATTCGTGGTTCGCGATCATCCGCCGCTTTAGGCTCTGGTCTCGCACCCCGCTGACAAGCCTGTCCAGTAAATAGTCCTCTAAGTTTACAAACTCGCAATGACGTGCAGCCTTTCTCAGGGCAGCCACATACTGATTAATTGTTTCCCCAGGCGCTTGGTCCCTGTGGTAAAATTGTTGGCGTCTGGCAATACGTGAAGGAGCTGGTGCATAATGGCGTTTGAGTTTCTTCATAAAATCCTCCCACGTCCCAGAATGAATAGACTGTGGGGCCATTAAAGTCATGGCGGTGTCGAACATCTCTGTGCCACAGAAACTTAAAAAATACGCGCGTTTGCGCTCAGGCGTGAGATTAACATAGTCATTTGCGATAAGAAAACATTCAAAGCGAGCTACGTAGGCATCCCAAGTCTCATTGCCTGGACTGAAAGGGGGAAAATTATGCGAGGACGCCATAGTAGCCCCAGGAGGACAAGAAGTAGAAAAAAAGAAAAAAAAAATTCTTGGTGGCGGTTCCTCTCGTTCAAACTTACTTCTGACAGCCGGCAGAATACACACTCCGCCCCACCGCCTCAGAATGTACCTCAGCAGTTCATTAATATCAATCAGCAGGATTCAAGGGGGGGGGACTGCCCATCCCATCCTCGTCGCCAGTGCTAAATACTCGGATAAGCAAGACCACGACTGTAGTTGTAGTATGAAGTAACGTTTAATTACCCAACTAGTTAACCACTCGTAACGATAACAGCTTTGTATAGAAGAGACGCGCGCGAACTCTGCCTGACAGTCCTTAAATACCTTCGGCTGTCAGGCGGCCAACCAATCATTGAACAGGAACGTTACCATGTGACTTGTTAACAATGCTACCTCACTACGCATGCTCAGTACACTACAGTAATTGTGAGGACTTAACACAGTTCATGCTAGGCAAGGGGGGCAGTATGTCAGTTCTGCCATTTTTAAAGTTTTTACAGTACAAAGAGTAACATTTCAAGTGTGGATTTTAAGACTTGGTAAGTTCTGCCATCTTTGGCTCCAAGTCTGATTGACATCCTGCCATCAGTTCATGTCAGGCTTCAAGGACATGTCAACTCAAGACCCGCAGACCACAATGTGTTTAAATCTGGCCTGCAAGGCTGCCCTGGAAATGGTGAGTGACCAACCCCTGCAACCTCAGCCCCAGCCTACCCCAACCTGGCTGGGTGCTCCCCCTTGGCCTCTGCACCTTGCCCCTACCTCAACATCCAAATAAGCTCCCCCAAATAAGCTTGGAATCCCACTTTCTTTCCCCCTGAGAGCTTCCCTGGTGCCTCTCCTGCTTGTTGCCTCTGTGGGACAGGAGGACACATTGACAGTTGCCTTAGCCCCTGACCGCTGCCAACCAGCCTGCTTGCCTGCCTGCCTGCTTGCCTACTGTCTCCCTCAGGCTGGGCCAAAGCCACTGGGCATGGTGTGAAAAGGAGGAAGAGCAGGAGGAGTAGCTGGCCGAGGCATCTGAGTCCAGCTCCTCTAGGGCCAGCGGCACTGACACTGCTGCTGGCCTCCTGAAAAGGGGAGTGTGAGAAATGGAGGTCACCGCAATTGATGTGATCTGTTGGGCTTCGGATTTCTTCATCCCCCCCCCATCACTGAACAGAAAAGCTGTTTTGCATATAGGTATTCTTAAGCACTTTCCATGTTTATATTACAAATTAAATTGGCCTCTCCAGGCAGTTGACTGGGCTCCTTCTTTCCCTCCCTCCTTCCTTCTTTTCTTCCTTCCTTTCCTTCCTTCCTTTCCTTCCTTCTTTTCCTCCTTCTTTTCTTCCTCCTTCTTTCCTCCCTTCTTGCCTTTCCTCTCCTGATGGCTCCTTTGTTCAATTGCTGTGGAGGAAGGCTCCACCACTCTCCTCCAGCCTGGGAAGCCCACATGCACACACAAACACAAACACACACACACCATTGCAAGCTTGGAGACTTTTATTGATATCTGAGATTCCAATCATGCCTGGGCTTGGGAGGAAGGACCTCTCCTTCCTCTGTGGATAAAATTCCACAGAATTTCAATGCAGTGTATGTATGCGTGCGTGCGTGCATGCGTGCGTGTATACGCTCGGCTACCAGCAGTTTAGGTAGGCGAGGAGCTTGTGGTGCACCGAATTGTCCTCATATTGAGTTAGACTTGTTCCATCCTGACTCAGCAGTCCCAAGTCAACTGCTCCCAGTGAGTGGCCTCGCCCATCCAGCCACACCAACCTATTAGCAGCCACGCCTACCTAGCCATGCCTGGCCTCTGTGAGTCATCATAGTCTTACATGCAATTGGTCCTTTGAGGGTAACCATAATGCTGAAGTGGCCCTCAATGAAATTGAGTTGACACCTATGGTATAGATTGATATTTAAACATAAATAATTTTACTTTTCAAGTCCATAATTAGATATATTATTATGAGGACTATGCTATTATGTGTTAATATAATATTGTATTTTAAGAATATCTAAAGCAAAGAAAAAAATGAGCAAGTTGTGCAAAACGTATCATTCTGAATGTACATATGACAGGAGATGGGAATCAGCCTGGGAAGTTGGAGGAACAACTAATAAAACACTCAAAATAGAATAAACGTTATTGTACATCTATCAGAAACTTTCAAGGAGTCTTTTTTAATACAATATCAAAATAATCACTGACAATTTCATGATGCACACATTTATTCTGTATCTAAGCTGGTGCATGCGCATCTCTACTTTATCTTTTTCACAATGGGAAAAGGTCATTGGGAGGGATTTATTAATAACTCCTCGAAGGTCCTATTCATATACAATAAATCTTCCCTCAGCCTAATAAAAGAAGTGTAGCAATTTGTTCATGGGGTGTTAAGGACATTCAGGTATTCACTAAATTATAGATTTCCAAGGGAAATCTTGAGTAGCTGATACTGTAAGATAGAAAAATATAACACCTGGATTTTTATGAATAATAACAGTTATGAAAAAGATAAAGCTTCCAAGCATTCTGGGTGTTTTTTTTAAAATTCATTAGAATTCAGCAGAACAATATACTGCTTAGGGCAAATGACTATGAGTACATTAAAATAATTTAGTTGTCAGAAAAATATACTGCCCCATAACCAAGTCATTTTCTGCCACAGTAATGGAGACAGGGAATGGTGCTGCCCTTAAGTGTTAGTGCAAAAAAAAGTTAAGAAAAGTGGTTGATAGTTTATTGTAGCTTCATCTCATCTTGAATCCACTCCTTGGAAAAAGTCAACTACCAATCATCCTCTTTAACATGTTGGGGCAGAGCTGGGAGATTGGAAGCACAAACTTTAGGCTGTGTGGCTTTAGAACATGTCAAGTTGTCCAAATAACAGGCGACAGGCCTGTTTAAAAGAGCACTAGACCTATTTTCATAAATAATTCAGCTGACAGTTGAAGGCAGAGAAGAAAAGTATGGAATGAGGCAGAAGTCAGTTTCCCTATGGATTTCAGAGAACCCTTACTCTGTGCTAGCCTCTGTCAGTCAGGCTAATGGAAAATAGTGTGGGGTGACAGAGGAGACAATAATCAATAAGAAATACACTCCATAGTCCAGTACTGCAGAGAAATAGCAGTGCTGCCTGTAAATATGATATGTGGCCAGAGTGCACAGAAATATATCACAAAGAAGACACAATGGTGTGGGAGTAGACAATATGGCACCTCCCACACAATAATAAAAACAGTAAACACTATGGTTACATGAAATGCCTTTTTGGAAAAAAGCAGAATTAAAATTGCAGCAAAATAATTAGTGACAAAATGAACAGCACACAATTGGCAAACCCTCATTTTTTCCCTCGGGAATTCAGGAAAAAAAAATAGCATGTATTTCTCTACTAGTGTATCTGGCAGTGAAATACAATAAAAATCATGTTTTAATACTATTATATAATTGATATTTGGCTAGTTCCAAAATAAAAAATACCATCCTTCTCTATTAAACTGACTTGTGATAGTGAACTTGAGAAAAATACATCTGCATGTGTAATATTTTTTGGATTTTTTTAAAACTGCAATAAACTTGTACTGATTTAAATTACTGCTGGTTAGCTGAATATTAAATATCCAGATATCATGATTTTTATGAGACCTACTTCCTGAGATTCATTTCATTTATACAGTGCTCTCTTTTGATGGTGTAAAGGGCTGCTGGTTTGGTGTTTCACTGTAGTAATACAATTTGCCACCAAAATTAAAAAGGCCAAGATGAGGGTTTTTAAACATTTAATTTTCTGGACATGTTAAATTTTGGCATTGATCATACTTCCTTTCCCCTGTCCCTGCAAACTTTCATGATCCTTTTATTTTTGTAATCCGCTCATTCTTCTGATATGATCCTAGCTATCTTGGATTATGTTAATGCAGATACCTGATATTATAAAAGGAAAAATAAAGAAAATTAAAGAAATCCTCTTTAAAAATGATATTATAATTCCTAGATATATATAAAAATAAATAAAATACAAAAAAGAATGTACTACCATATAAATAAAATGTCAGGTACTATACATGTCAAAATTCATCTTATACAAGGAGTACACCTAATTGTACTCTATTGCTATTAAGATAAATCATAAAATCCAATCAAGTTTGAAGAAATTGTGGTTTGGCTTCTGAAATCTCAGTACTTTAATTTTATCTCTACATTTTTTTCTAACGTGGCAATTGAGGAGGCTTTATTAATCCATAATTCTGTTACATTATCTAAAGCTTTGACAAATGGATTTGTTTATGCCAGCCTCTACCAAATATAAACTGCTTTGGATAGAAATTCATTATCTTTTTTGGGCTGAGTAGAGGTATTCTTAGAATAGATCAGTGATGGCTAATCTTTTTGCCATCGCGTGCCAAAAATGGGGGCAGTGTGAGGGGTCACTCGTGCGTGCCCACACCCATAATTCTATGCACCCCACCCCCACGCATGCATGTGCGACCCCCCCGCACTCCCCCCACTTTTGGCATGCAATAGCAAGATAGGCCCATTTTTCGCTCTCCCCAGGCTCCAGAGCCTTTCTAGGAGGCTGGGGAGGGCAAAAATGGCCTTCCCCACTCCCCTGGAGGCCCTCCAGAGGCCGGAAACAGCCTTTTTCCTGACTTCTAGTGGGCCCAAAAGGCCCGAAAATCAGCTGGCCAGCATGCACATGCATGCCGGAGCTGAGCTCGCGTGCCCACCGATATGGCTTCGCGTGCCACCTGATAGGTTCGCCATCACAGGAATAGATGGACTATTTCTAACCATTACATGGAAATGAATAGCTATAATTTCACCACCTTCAAAAGTCAAATTTCTTACAATGCCCCACAGTCTGAATTAAAGAGGTTGGCGTTCTAGTGTTGGAAGATTTCCTATTGACACTCTTGATGCAATTAAAGACAAAGTCTCATTTCTGCTAACCTGTTAGTAGTCTGGTATTGTTCTTTAGATTATATGCTGTTGTAAAAAGCCTAAGAATGCGGATGTTCTGGAATCAGGATAGCATGCATACACATACACTATTCAACCAATGTGGCAGCAGCTGCTGTTTAAATAATGATTTAAGGAAACCTATATTTAATATAATAGTTTCAAATTATGAATACACATTGCCTTACTATAGAAATCTTGAAGTATAATGATCTAGGTACAGTCTAATTATTGTTATATCTTATGCATTATATACAAATACTGTATAATATTATATGGCATATCTGTCAATATCGGTAAAAATAGTATGAGTGCAATAGTTCAATGGTTGCAAAGGGGAAATATTTACTTCAGTTCATATAAATAAAACTCCTTCAGAATAATCTCACAGACTCAATAGTAACAGAACTCTGTCAAGGAAATTATAGTTTAAAAAATATAAAAGGTAATCCAATAACCATATAGTAATCCAAATATATCAATTAGATTCAATTTCACAGACTCTCTCTCACACACAGACACACATGCAAGCACGCACACACAGAGAGAGAGAGAGAGAGAGAGAGAGAGAGGATATACAGTATTTGTCACCAACTATTAGTAATTGTGCCCTTCAGTCTGAATTTTTCTGAATGAGATTTAAAGCAAAGCATTTTATTTCATAGACTTTTTTTGTACTGAGGAATTAACATAAATAACGACTTTAAAATAAGTCCTGTGTTCTTTTGTAGAACCTTAAAAAAAGATTGCTGCTAAAGTATGGATTAAGTTTGAATTTCAATGTAGATTAAAATGTGGACAGTAAAGAACTGCAGTCATCCAGAGAAGCTTCAGTCATGTGAAGAGGGAATCCCCTCTTTTGACCATGTATGGTAATAAACAGCAGTAGAAAAATGAGCCTCCCACAAAATCAGCTTGCCAGAAAGAGCCATGACAGGAAAGATTTACAATATGTACTGGATAAATTCCAGAGGGATTTCAAGCACAGGTGGGGAATGAGAATTTCTTTGACCTAACCACCAGATGCTTTTTTTTTCTTTTGCTAAACAAAAGAAGATATAATCACAGGCAGACATTAAAACTATATTTGTATCTGACAAAACAGAAATATTTGCAGAGGAGATTAGGAACACTGGCTACATTCACTAAAAAGAACATCAAGAAAATCAGTCTCAGTAGATAAAGCACAATGGTTGGCACGTTTCTAGCTAGCTTAATGTTAGTTGAGCTCAGACATTTGTAATGAGACATGGGAGAGGGAGACATAGATAGAATTGCTATATGTGACTATAGCACACCATGTGAATGCGCTCTATTTTTGTTGCTATTGTTTATTTAACCCAGAAGCAATACAGGAAGATGTCATGGTTGCCCAATAACCACAGATATGTTCCTTTTTCACATGAAGAGTTATTGAATATTTCCAATATGAATGAAAGTAGTACAAGTAGTACAAGCTGCAAGATATGTTCGGGGCCAGCTCAGGACTCAAGTGGTTTGGAAGAGATCATCCTGTGTTCTACAACATGTTTGCCATATTTTTCAGTTTGTTATCATGCAAACAGAAGTAAATATATGAATGCCTATGTGCAAATATGGTATTTGCTGGATCCTAGCAGGGGCTGTGTATCATTGTGATCTTTCTTCTGATCATTAAAAGAAAAGAAACTCTTTGTTATTATTACATTTTTTTCTTTATAACTATATTTCCAGTTTTTTATATTGTGGAACTGTGTGTGATTCTATAATCCCCCTTTTATGTGTGTCTTCTTCAGGTAGCCAAATATGGACAAAAGAGAGAGAGAGAGAGAAATCTAGACAAAAAAAATTATTAAGGTATGTAAGATGTGTGTTATATTAAATTGCACTAAAAGAAACCTGAATGGATAATTTTTATGCTCAAGCCCTAAGCATTTTGCAGTCAGTCAGAAACTCAGTTGTAATAAAACAAGAAATTACAAACTGTTGTTTTCTGTAAATGGAAGAAACAACTTAGAATTATATTTTCCCTTGCCAAATCACCACGTAATTTATTCTAAAACCTGGCTTGTTTAAAACACGAAACCTGTGGGTATGTTCCAAGTTAGTAACACATGTATACATTTTCCAGTTTTGAAGCTCTGTTGCTTTTACATTGCTGTTCTGACCTAGGCTTCCTGATACAGTAAAAGCACACAATGAGTCCCAAAAACCCTCTTTTTATTTCAACGGATGTGAATTCTGTTCATTCACAGATGAGTCCCAAATAGTTGTAAAGAGTCTGACAGAAGTCTGCCATAGTCCTTTGGGATAAGGCTGATAACCACCCACCTTTATCTCCCTTGACACACTGCCAAGACCTAATTGGCAATTAACTTTACAAGGGCCACACAAAACACAGAGTCAAAATGGAGCTGCTGAAGTGAAACAGGCCAGCATGAACAACGTTGCTTCCTGCAAAGGCCCAGGTGCCTTTGCTCCTCCTTTATGTCTTATGGGAGGGGCCAATCATCTCCAAGCCCTATTCCCAAGTTGTCCCTTTTGTTTTAACTGTCCTTGCCTTCTGGCAGCTCTGCGCATGCGTGCACTGGGAACAGGCTCCCCCTGTTTCTCTGCCTCGCTGATGTCCGACTCTGGAGGCTCCAGAGTCCGCATATAACTCCCAAATGGCCCTGGCCCCATCTCTGCCTCCAATGCAGAGCCCTTATCCGAGCCTTTCCCAGACTCCAGGACTGGCCCACGTTCCTCTCCAGCCTCCTCACTGTCCAATTCTGCTGCCAGCTCCACAGGCTGCCGGTGGACCACAACAATTGCTTTGGATGAAAACACATATAACATTTCCTGTGGCAGAACATTGCTTTTCTGTAAGAGGCTTGATGGATTAATGGTTAAGACACTTGATCAGGAACCAGAAGTCTCAGGTTCTAGTCCTCCCTTATATACATATAGTGGTAGGATTCAGTCGGTTCACACTGGTTCAATTGAACCGGTTGTTAACTTTTTGCGCAGTTCAGCGAACCGGCTGATCCCATCACTGGCTGCCCCTCGCCCCTCCCCCCTCCCCGTCACTCATCACTTGGCCTGACAAGGTAAGGGTGATGGCAGGGGAGGGAGACTCACAGCGTAGAGGGTGGTACAAGAACTGGTGCAAGGAGTAGCGCAGCCCTCACCAGCCTGAGGGAGGTAATGGCACTGTTGCAGCAAGGTGGGGAGGTGCAGGCAGGCTAAAGTGGCGGTGGTGATGGCCGGAGCCTTAATAAGGGAGTGAAGCACCCTTGTACTTGCCTTTGTGCAGCAACAGCATTCCTCCTTCGTCCCTGTACATTTGCGCTCAAGGCAGCCCTCGCCTCCTGCAACTTCAGGCTCAGAGCTGTAAGCCATGTCTGGTAAGTGCTGTGGTGGAGAGAAGTGACAGGTCTGATTCTCCAGCATTTCATCTCTTGCTGGGTCTTGCTGCCCAATAGTCAGGGGATTTTAAAGATTTTTGCAATAGGAAACGGTGGATGGCTACTTCCGGCCTTTGTTGGGCTGGGCATGCACGCCGCAGTCACTCAGGGAGATGCGTGACCTGATCTCCACCCTGAGACACTGCCCTGCCACATTCATGTTCACGGCCATCTCATGTCCTGCCTGCTGACCCAACCCATGCTACCACTGCCACCGCCGCTGCTGTTACCGCCTCATGGCCCAAGTGGCCTGCCTGGTGCTCTCACAGTACCTTGCACAGTACAGTGAAATTTAGCGTGCTACATAATGGGGGAGATGGGGTCCTATCCTCCTCCTGGAGCCCATTACAATGCGGAGCCACAGTGCGACCCTGGCCCACTTGCCCCTGGCAACAGCAGCAGCAGCAGCAGCAGCAGCAGCTGGGTCAGGTAGGGTTGGGTCGGGTCAGTGGACAGGACATGAGGCAACCACAGTGCTGAGCGCAGCTGGCCAGGGTCTTGGGGCAGAGAGCAAGGTTGCTCATCTTTCCGAGTGACCGAGGCATGCGTGCCCAGCTGCACCAACAAAGGCCAGAAGTAGCTGCCCACCATTTCCTGCTGCAAAAATCTTTTATATATATTTGCAATAAAGAGGATAATTTTTGTATTTTAGACAAATACAGTAGATGCTCTTCTGGATTGTCCTGTACTTATCCTATAAAGGACCAGTACTTATTTATTGTCGGAGAACTGTTTTTGAAAGTAAGTTTTCATATATAAAAAATTATTGAATATATCATGAGAGTCACATAAATAATTGCAAAAACTACTTTGATTCCTTAGATAATGTGTGTGCCTGTTCTTTTTCTATCCCACTCTCTCTCAAGAATTTATTCCCACAGAATATGTGCACGTGCCTTCCAATAGAAGAAGCAGTCAAGTGGTTTTTACCCAATAACAGAGGAAATTTGTCAGAATATTCATGACTGGAAAGACATGGTAACAAGGTCAGCCAATGAATAGGCATGGCAACTAAGTCAGCCAATTGGGAGCTGAGACAGACTGGAGCCAGGGCGTGTCTTAGAATGCAGCTTCAGAGTCTGTAAAGAGAAACTGAAACCAGTGTGTGTGTGCGTGTGCACGTGTGTGCATGCGGTCTACTCTGCTGAAATGAAACTGTAAACTTACTTCATGTATTATTGTGAATATAAAGAAGTTAATGAATCCTACTGAATCAATTTATCTGTGTGCTTCTGGATTTGATTTTTGCAAGAAACTCTGACAGACTTGCAACCATTCAATAATTAATGTAACCAAGCCAACCACTCAGTTGATAAATGTGCTTATTCATGTCACAAGTTTTTAAAAAAACTTTCCAAAACTTACTCTAAATTATTTTTACAATCTCTCTATATGCTTGCCTTAACCTTACCCATCAATAACAGTGCCTTTTTTTCTTGTTTTCCTTTATACTGATAGAATAGAATTATACTGATAGATAGAAATCTAGCCCATCTACTTACCTAACCCTTCTTCTCAACTATTAGAAATCAATAATATTTTTTTTTGAAGTTTGCAGAATTTCAGCAGCAGAATGTGTTTATTACTAAAGCCCCATAGCACATTAAAAATTGCTCTTGAAATCTATAGAGAAAAACAAGGCCGGTATATATACTTACAGTAATTCTGATACAATGTCAAATTTAATAGGGGGGATTCTTCTACACTCTTGAGAGAAATTATAGACAAAACCCAGTTTTTTCTGTGAACCTGACATGTACTAAAATTTGCTTTCACATCTTTCAAACTTGGCCAAGGGTTGTTAGATCTAGCATAGGAGAAAATGAGATATAAATTGTCAGATAAATTAACAACAGCAACAACAACAGCAAAAAAATCAGCCTTCCAAAACTGATTTTGATCAGATCACTCGTTTATTTCTGCTTACTCTTTTATGGGTCATAAAAAAATTTGAAGGCTTATCTTGGTCCAGGCCAATTTGTTATGAATTATATAGCTTTGATTTCCCGCTTCATTATCCTATTCTTATATTTAAAAAATGCATTAGAAGAAAAGCAGGGAAGCGTAATCATTCCAGTCATGCTCATGCTACGTTTTCTATACAGAAAATATAAAATGTACAATTGCAACATCAATTGTATAATATAGGAATACAGGTAATCCTCAATTTATGACCACAATTGAGTTCAAAATTTCTGTTGTTAAGCAAGACATTTGTTAAGTGAGTTTTACAATTTTCCTTGCCACATTTGTTAAGTGAATCACTGTGGTTGTTAAGTTAGTAACATGGTTGTTAAGTGAATCTGCCTTCCCCATTGACTTTGTTTGTCAGAAGGTTGCAAAAGGTGATCAGAGGACCCTGAGACACTGCAAACACCATGAATATGAACCTATCTGAATTTTGATCACATGGCCATGGGGATGCTGCAGTAGTCGTAAATGTGAAAAACGTTCATAAACAACTTTTTCAGTGCCATGGTAACTTTGAAAGGTCATTAAATGAACTGTTGTAAGTCGAGGACTACTTGTATTTCATGGTATGTCAATTTGTCAACCAGAAGATTATATTTATACTTCTGTAAATGTTCATAACACTTCGCAAGGAGTGTATAATAACGCAAATATTTTCTAAACAGGTACCAACCAGAATCCAAATTCATATTTTTTGTAAGTTGCCAAGAGGTGTGCTGCAAATAGTACTTCCTTAAAGTAAGTACTAAAATTACATGTTGTGAAAAGGATAAATTGCTCTCATTTTGGTTATATAAACAGTTTTAAAATTTCTACATTTATACTTCATATCAGTTTTAATTAAGTCATATCAGTTTTAAGGATATTAATGGTGCTTGACCCATACCAAACTTTTTTTGATGGCTTCTCAAAAAACTTTAGGAGTCTTTCCCTTTAGATGTAATCCATAACAAAGTCTTACTGTTTCACTTTGCCAATTAAATCAGAAGTTTGCTTTTATATAACAGTTAATATTTTTCCCAAAGCTGTTTCCCAATAAAAATGTGAATTGAAAAAAATTGAATCAAGTGTATTAATTATTGAATAAAATATTATTATGCAGATTAGAGGGTTTCATGTGATTAACTAAAATAAAAAATTCATAGTGTTCATTATGGTTTATGGAAAGTGTTATTGAAATAATTATTGAAATAAAATTCCTATGGAAAATTTAAACTGAGCTTGGTTCTATATTTGTATTTTTTTTGACTGCAAGTTTTTTTCATTCTCAAGAACATTTTTTTAATTCCACAGTTATCTAAATTGGAATGAAATTTATTCCATAATCTATTCTACAATTTATTTCTATCTTTCTATCACAAATTGAGTTAGGAATCTAGGGGGATTTAAGCCTTTATTTCAGTCTAATCATTCTGCATGGCTGCTCTTTCAAATGCTTTCCTCCTTGCTTCCTTTTTCCAAGAATCATCAAGATGACCAGAGGAGATTATCTACCCCACAATTTCTACCCTTATTTCATGGTTTTTATGAAAATCCACAAAGAAAATACAGTATGTCTAGAAGCAGAGTCTGATGAGAGAATATAGGTTGTCGGTTGGTTAGCCACTAACACCCCTAATAGCATTTTGAAGTTTAAAATAAATAAAAATACAAACCAATTTATAGTTTGCATTTCTCTAGCTTGTTATTTTATGTACTTTTATTTAATCAGCTAATATTTTATTGACAATAAAATTAATTAATTAATTATGCACCCACACAAATACACATATATAAAATTAATAGAATTCCACAGTTGATGGACAGGCATATTGATTAAGGCTAGAAGGCTGTCAAAAATACAATAATTAACTGGTTTCTGTTACTACATATCTAAACTACAAAATTCCACCCATACGATTCATGGAAAAAATGAATCTTGAAGAGGGGGTTGAGAGATTTTTATATTCTATACACATTTTTCTTCTTCCTTTTACTTTTTTTTTTACATAAGCCCTTAATGAGGCCTCAGTAACCACCGCCCACATTTCATCTGCAGTCCAAAAAAACATAATGTGTGTTAACGTCTGCCTGAACTGGAAAGGAAACTGTAAATTTTATACAGTCTGGTAAAAATATTTGGCATTTGGATCTTAATAAGTCTGTGGAATGAAACTAGGCTGAGTTGTTCCTTCCCCTTCTGCTTTCCCGAGTAAGGTTTCAGAACAGAGCTGCAGCCTCTTTTCCTGCGTGTGTGTGTGTGTGTGTGTGTGTGTGTGTGTGTGTGTGGAGAGAGAGAGATGCATGCTCCTCCCTTCCCCCAACAGTAGATTACCATCCAAATTCTGTGCTGTCTAGAAAGGTCATGTGACCCTCATCAGTCTCCTGGGGTGGAGGAGGGGAAGCAGATTGAACCTGTTCTTTGTTAAGAGGTCAATGCCAGCTCCTGGAGTAGGAATTACCAACAGATTTAGAATAGCTGCGCAGCCTCCTTCTCTTCCTCCTCCAGCTGTGACTGCTGATGAAGCCTTGTGTAGCTCTGTGTCTTCTTAGGCACAACCCAATTTGCATCGAGTTCTTTTCTAGTCCCAAAGAAATCTACAACTGAAACGGCAGGAAAGCAACCCAGCTCAGTCAATATTGTGTCATGCTTAGGGATGCAATTTTGCCAGGATCAAACTCAAACTAATAAATGGAATATTGAGTTTACACAGGAAAGAATATAGGTGGACAACTTCTATGTGTAATAATAACAATAACAGCAGTAACAGCAACATTAACAGGATTACATTAATTGTCAGACCTGCCCTAATCTGATCTCTTGGGGGGGGGGGGACCCTCAACACCATTTGATTGACGAAAAGGTACTTTCACTAAGAGATGCTGGTTGCAGTAAAGTCAGGCGGAATCTAAGTTCCTACACAAAGAGACAAACACTATTCCCTTTGGTCTCATCCTCCCTGCACCTCCATGACCGGCCCAAACCCAGCCAATGTGATGCTGCCTGGAGTTCTACTATAAGGTCCATGGATATCTCCTCCCATGGAGCATTTGGCTCTGCTACTGGTTGGAGGAGTCCTGGGGTTTTCCCTTGATGTTGTTTTACCAAAGAACAAACTGGGCAGATGGCTGCATAGCATTCAATGTCCTTTTTTAAGTGATGGCCACCAAAACTTATTTTGATCAGGTGTAAAGTTTTCACAAACCTGAAATGCCTGGCAGTTTTAGAGTCATGACTCTTTTCTAGTACCAGTAATCGTTGGCTTGCAGGGATGTACAATTTAGCCCCTACCCAGGCTAAACCATCTCACATCATGCATTCATTTCTATGGGCTTGAAACCGCTTGTCATTCTCTACTGGCGCCTTTAGGGTTGTTTCTATGTACTTGCCTATTTGAGGCTTCTTTTTTTTTTCTTGTGCATGGATGGTTACTGATGCAGCAAGTTGGCGGGATGAAATGACTGGCCTGATCATCTCTGTTTTGGTGCTGTTGCATTGCGGCATCTTGGACAGGGCATCTGCCAAGAATTTTTTCCCTCCTGGAATGTACTGCAAAGTAAAATTAAACTGATTAAAGTATTGAGCCCAGTGGACTTGTTTGGGAAACAAACTCCTACAGGATTTTAAAGCTTCTAGATTTTTGTGATCAGTCCACACCTCAAAAGGTGTTTTGCTCCCCCCCCTCCAGAAAGTGCCACCAAATTAGGAGCGCTCAGCATGCTGCGTAAGTCTCCTTTTCCCAGACTGCCTACCATTGCTCAGTTTCAGTGAGTTTGTTGGAAGTGTATGCTCATGGTTGCAGGGTTCCCTGTTTATTTTTCTGTAAGACTACTGCCCCTATGTCTTCATCACTGGTATCTCCTTGAATGACGAATGGGGCATTTGGGTCTTGGTGTTTCAACACCAGCTCAGCCGCAAATAGGTGTTTAATTTTTTTCTAATCCTGTTTGGCATTCCATTCTCCATTTCAGCAGCTGTCTGGGTTTAACCCCTCCCCCTTTCATTTTTAGCAAGTTGGTAATGGGGAGACAGATTTGGCCAATGAAGGTGTAAATTGATGATAAATGTTGCCGAACCACAGGAAGCTTTGCAGTTGCTTTTGGGTGTGAGGTGGAGCTCAGTCTAATGTGTCTTGGACCTTCTCAGGGTCCATCTCTATCCCTTCATAAGAGATGCAGTAGCCCTGGTAAACAATTTTACTTGATGGAACTCACATTTGGAGAGCTTAGTGTATAACTGAGTGGCTCAAAGCTTTTTGAGTACTGCCCTCACCAATATCACGTGCTTTGCCATGGTTTCAGTATAAATCAATATGTCGTTAAGTAAACCAACACGTACTTGTATAGATGTTCATGCAACACTTCATTTATTAGCTGCATGAAGACAGCAGGGTCCCCCTGTAGTCCAAAGGGAAAAACTCAGAATTGGAAACCTCCCAAGGAGCAATTAAATGCAGTTTTTCATTCATCACCCTTCTTAATCCTGACTCAGTAATATGCTTCTTGCAACTCCAGTTTGGTTAAAAAAAAAACCAAGAAAACCTTCCCCTTCACCAAGTGGGCAAGCATATCTTTCATCAGAGACAATGGGTAGATGTTCTCAATGCACACATAATTCAGCCCTCTATAGTCCATCCATAAGCAAAGGAACCCATCTTTTTTTTCCTGAAACAGGACTGGGGCAGCCACCCTAGGTTAGGTTGGTTGAATGAATCTCCATTTCAGATTTTTGTCTATAAAAGTCCTTAACTCCCAATTTCCTAGGAGTCATTGAAGTCAGCTTGGGTTTAGGCAGTTTAGCCCCTGGTAGTGTCTCTATGGAGCAGTCAGTTGGCTAATGGGCTGGGAGCTCATATGAGCCCTTCCCACAGATCCCACAGGTCCAAGTACTCCCATGAAATTCACAAGTTGACCTGCATGGCAGCCCCACTCCTATCTTGTCTTTCAGTTCTCTGGGCCCCTACTTGGCTCTCCCTTAGCCTCACCTTGCTGGATTTTTAGTAGCCCCTCCTTCAGGTCACATAGGGGTTCCATTTCCGCAGCCATGCTACCAGGGGTCTTTCCATGCCTGATGCTACACAGAAACCCTGATGAAATTCAGGGTTTCTGTGTGCATTTCCATTCACATTTCTATGGGCTCAGTGACAAACATCACTGGGATCCCCCCCCCACTATGTAGCGATCTAGCTGGCAGAATGCCACCAGCACTTTGAGTGGCCTAAGCTGCATCCCTAACTTTTCCATCAAGGCAGGGTTTACCAGGAATTTGGTGCATTTGAGTCACAAGGGCCACAGGCTGGCTTTTTGTCCTGAAGATCGGACTATCAGTTCAGTAGGGGTGACAGGGCCACTTACCAGGGTGTCAGAGTTGGAGTCAGTTTTGCTCTCTCCAGGGCCCTTGGTTGGTCAGTCAAAGTTCCCTTATCATCCTTGAGGACTGGGATGAACTCTATGACTTCCACTCCCCTTAAAGTCATTTTGCAGGTCTGCAGTGGTAGTCTGGCAGCTTTCTTTTTTTTTATAAGAAAAGTTTTTATTGGTTAAAAATATACAATATTATAGTTTACAATATGTTGAATTTTCAATATCTTTATAGAAAAGATATTTAAATTATTATTTTCTCTTTTTTAAATTCTCACACAACAGATGTTATTATGTTAAATCAAAACAAACAACCGGAATATATAAAAGTTATGTAAGCAAAGAAAGCCAATAGCCAAAATATTATACAAAGTACAGTGAAAAGAAAGAGTAAAAAGAGATATCAAAAAAACCCCATTAGATAATAGATTCCCCTCCTTTCTTCATTTCCTAGTTCTAGCTTTTAGAACCATGGCCTGGCCTCCCCCCTCCTCCCGGGCCATCACAGCCCCGCCCGCCCCCGCTCCTTGTTCATCTAATACTTCCCCCTCTTCAGCTCCTGTATCTTCTCCCTCTAGGAAGGACTTATGCTGCTCAAAAAAGGCCTTAGCCTCTGCTACGTTATTAATTTTCTTCCTACTGTCCTTCCAGAAAATCATCAAACCCTCCGGAATCAACCACCTAAAGCCTACTCCCTTAAGGTACAGCTTGTTTGATAAAAAATAATATTTTCTCCTTAATTCTCGTACCTGTCTGGGAATCTGCTTTAGGATGGTGACCTCCTTGCCCCTGTACACCAGCGCCCCCAGTCTTTGTTTTCTCAATATCTCATCTCTCAGTTCCCTTCTTACAAATTTAATATGGACCTCTCTTGGGACACTATGTAAAATTGCAAATTGTGAGTTTACTCTATACACCAAATCTACATCCTTTCCAGTAGACTCCAAATCTCTTTCAAGAAATTCACCCAACATTTTGACCATCACTTCTCTCAAATTTTCCTGGTCGAGTTGTTCCACGTTTTGAAACCTGAGAAAATAAGACATCTTATCTAATTGTAAAGTTAGCATTGCATTTCCTCTCCCTTCTTCCACCCGCTGGAGTGCCCATACCTCCCCCTCCAGACCCCCCCATCTTCTTCTTGTTTTGCTCTGCCAGCTGTTGAACATCATTTAAATCTTTTTTCGTAAGTGTCATTTCAGATTTAATTTCAGATAATCCTTTTTGCAAATCATCCAACTTATCCAATTTCTGATCCAATTTTGCCAGTCTTTCCAAAAATTTTTCCATGTCAGCTGCTGTTGTTTTGTGGCCCTTGGCCATCTTACAATGATAGAAGATGAAAAATCCCAAAAAACAAGCCTCCAGGAAAGAAAGAGAAAGAGGGATTGACAGTCGGTGTAATTTTTCCAGTATCCACCAGTGGGCGCTCACAGGAGCAACGAGTCCGGAGTGCAGAGTAGGTCAAACAGGAAGCTCGAGGTGGGTAATGTCTTCAGTCATAAATAAAGAAGCAGGAAGTCGGACCGCCGCCATAGCTCTCCACCGGGAAGAGAGGCCACCAGACCTCTTTAACAAATTCTGATTCAGCCATCCTCAAGAAAAAGTCAGCAAAGGAAGGGGGTTTTTTCCATTTCTTTCCCCCTACTTCTCAGCCAGGGCACCTTTCCAGCTACAAGGGGGGGGAACTCCACCCCCCCCTCTCACCTCCAGGATGCCTTGTCAGCTCTCTGCTCCTTGCAGTTAAAACTCCATCATGCCACCTCAACTCTCCGGTCGATCAGCTCCCAGTCCGCTGTGTCTTGCAGGTAAGCGCCGGTCCCCTTAGGCACTGTGGCGCCTTAGCGGTCCCAGAAAAGGCCGCCGATCGCCTCCCTCCCCCGCTGGAGCCTTGGGCGCGCCAGCATCGGCTTCCCGGCCCCTGGATGTGAGGCAGGGGACCCCTGGCGAGCCGCCCTCAAACGGCAAACGCCCCAATATTAGGGCGTTTGGCCCATAGGGCCTCCAGATGGGGGGGATCGGATACTGGGGCCAGAGCTAGCCCGATCAGTGTCCGTCGCCTCTGGGACCGGAACCGGAAGTCCCGTCTGGCAGCTTTCTTGGTGGGGCTCAGAGTCATCTTTTGGGTAGAACAGTCAGACTTGCACTCAGCAGCCCAGTGTGTCTCCTTTCAAAATTTAAAGCAGGTGGTCGAGCATCGTTGTGGGTTCGGGACACGCAGATGTGGCTTCAGCACTTCCTTCTTGTCTGGAAAGGATTTTCACCATCCACATCCTGGGCAGTGCTTATTCCGAGCCAGGTCAATCTCCTCCTCTGCCAACACATTCCAACCATGAAGGGTAGAGGGATACCCCTGGAAGTTGTAGGTTTCATCACGCAGCCCATCTTTGAGGGCAGCTGACCAGGATGTCCAATCATTGAGCCTTCATGCCAGGTCACAAAACTCTTGGGTATACTCGGCCACCACTCTGCAGCCGTAGCTGATGGTTTTGATGCAGACCCTGGTTTTGCAATCAGCCAGGGGTTCCTCGAATCGCTTGCAGAGTGCCACCATGAATTGGTTAGTTTCTCAGTTCCGGGGCATCATAATTATGGAGGGTGATCATCCACCATACTGCAGCCTCTTCTAGAGCCATGGTGACACACCATAGCTTTCCATCTTCTGTGGCTATCTCTGGACCATACCCCAAATGCTGAGGATCTCTGTCAAACTTCACACCCAGCAGTAGGGTTTTCAGTTTCCTCTTTCTCACTGGTGCTGCTCCTGGGCAGGGGGGTGAGTTGGATCCACACACACACCCCAATGCTGGGTCCGTGGGTGCCAAGAATCCAACTCTGGTATTGCCAGCAGTGGTGGAAGTGTGTGCCCCGTTGGCCACTGAGCCTGAGCCTGGAAACTACTGGTCATTGGATTGTATCACTCAGGCAAGGGCTTCGCACACCTTGAGGTTTTCAAAAGGCCCACACATGAATTTTATGGCTTGCTCCATCATCCAGTCAGCCTGGCCATGTTCCCCACTCATCTCTTCTTCCTCCTATAGCTCCTCCAACTCTGCTCGTTGCCTCGAAGAAGGTCCATCTCACACTAATAATCACTTTACCTTTGCCTCATCTCTTGTTTAAAAACAAATTGCTTAGAATCCTGGAAAACCTATGATGCTTTTGTATGTATGTGTGTGTGTATACATATACTTACTTACTTACTTACATATTTATATATTTATATATTTATATATTTATATATTTATATATTTATATATTAGGAGGGTGGCTGATTGCTTGGCTATAAAAAGTAGCTTAACCTGTGAATATCATTATAACTAATGTTCTTTTAAAAATAAATCAGGATTTGGTACGACTATTATTTTCATGGCAGAAGGCTACTAGGGAAAATACGGTATAACAATGTTGTTTCCATCAGCACCATCACTTCATCACATCTGAACTATTTTAAAAAAGGTGAGCAGTAGATGGCAACAGAGAACTATGTTTTTTCTCTTTGCTGCCATCTAATATTCATCCAGATGTTTGCAAACCAGATCTGGCATCTGTACATGATATTCTTTTGGTATAATGATACAGATGGTGCAGTAGCATTGTTGTTATTGTGAAAATTCATAGGATGGGGATAGTTCGGATTATTTAAAATGGATTTGATTTCCTTTATTTATTTAAGTTGAGTTTACACGCCTAGATATTCTCCCCAATTTATGTTGGGGAGCCTGGCCACTTTTGAAACAATGCTTTTGAAGAAGTAAAATGAAGTTATGCAGTACAATGCTAGGGTGGAAGTTTCCTTTACCAAGATAATATGGTAAATACTTTCCTGAAACCTACAACCAAGAATAATTGGATCAGGATGTACTAATGCTAGCAGCATTTTTTCCTGTTTATATTGACTAAGAAAATTATAAACTTGAATTATAAAATCTATCCAATTTCCAATAGAAAATAGGAAATTGCCATACAAACAGCAAAATAAAGTTCATTCTGGGGAAAGGATTATTGTTGATGATTCCACTGTGTCCCAATAAAATGGCTCATATGGCTTGTAGCAGTATAGAAAGCATAGGGAAAAGAACACATGAAGCATTTTCCAAGGCTGTAATGCTTGAGGCAAAATTCATTCAAGTGAATCAGTAATATAATAATTCTGCAAAGCATTTAGGACAAAGGCAATGATCCCAGCTTTGTTGAAACTTGAAATTGTCTTTTCTCAACTAGTATACAGCTTGTCTGATGCAATCTGAGTTTTTTTTTTAAGTTCATTAATGTGCATTTTTAGATTTATAAAATCCAGTTTTCTCCTTAAATGGTGTCTCTTTCCTTGAGATTCCCACAAGTAATTAGATCTGTAGGTTGATTTTTCTCTCTTGTATTTAAAATAATAATGCAGAATCCAGTCTGGGTCGGTCACCCGGACCAGAGTTTTGTCAGAAATTGTGTGGATGATGTGACTCTGGTCCCACTGACAGACACAGATTGGATCCTGCAACATTATCCTGGGACACGTATATTCACCTTCATTTCTAAAATAATAATGTCTCTCCTGCATGTGTACTGCATGCGTACTTCTCCAACAGAAAGTCCAATATGATGGATCACATTTTAGGGCAGAGACATACTTAGCATTTTCTCCTTTCTATAATGCTATGTTCTTTCGGATTTCCAATAACGCAATAGCTAATCCATTGCATTCCACTAAACTTTTCTTTATATCTTTTTTTTCTAGTCCTGTATAAAATGGCTTGTCTGATTTGTTTGGAGCTGCTTCTGTACAAATGTTTCTAGTATGCATAAATGGCATGACAGGCTATTGCTACATCTAAGTAGCAGGTATAAACTATCCAGCAGAACAAGGCTAACAGGTTTCCTGTCCCATATTCACCTTTGGCATATATACATACACAGGCCATGTGTGCGCGCACACATACACACACACACACACACCCCATTTCCTCTCCCTCTTTCTTTCCCTTTCCATGCATGGCTACCTCACATCTGGCAATCTTTTCTTCTCTTTTTTTTCTGAATTTCTATTTTTCAAGATAATTTTTTGTTCTGAATTTTGACAAAGTGAAAATGTATTTCAAGAACAGCACATTCGGAATTCATGTTTTATTTCTAATTAATTACAGGTAGTCCTTGAGTTACAACAGTTCCTTTAGTAACTATTCAAAATTGCAACACTACTGAAAAAAGTGACTTATTACCATTCTTCACACTTATGACCATTGCAGTATCTCCATGGTCACATGATTTATATTTGGATGTTTGATGTGGTTCCTATTTATGATTGTTGCAGTGTCCCGGGGTTATGTGATCCCCTTTTGCAACCTTCTGACAAGCAAAGTCAAGAGGGAAGCCAGATTCACTTAGCAACCATGTTACTAACTCAACAACTGCAGTCATTCACTTAACAAATGTGGCAACAAAACTTATAAAATGGGGCAAAACTCACTTAACAAATTTCTCACTTAGTAACATAAATGTTGGCTCAATTGTGGTCGTAAGTAGAGAACTACCTGTATGCTTTCTAGACATGTTTTTCCCTGTAGTAAATGTCTGGCACAAATAGGCATTACTGAGATACATGTTAGAAATGTGTTTTTGACTAGTGGTAAACCAAGTATCCTGATCCAGCCAAAGGAATTATTTGCCCATTATATTCTGAAAAAGTATCTATAAACAAGTTTATTTTTAATTATTAATCAAATGTGCATAGATTCATATATTATTGCAAGCAGTCTTATGAAAATATGAAAACTTTGTCATGTCTCAAAAACAGTACAATTTAATAAGGTTTTATCATTCATAAAGGTAAAAATTTCCTCTGTTCAGATGTGTCCAACTCTAGGGGGCAGTGCTCATCTCCATTTCTTAGCTGAGGGAGCCAGTATTGTCCAAACACATTTCTGTGGTCATGACAAGGCATCCAGAATGCTGTTACCTTCCCACCAAAGTGGTACCTATTTATCTACTTGCACTTGCATGCTTTCAAACTGTTAGGTGGGTGTTATTCATAGCTGAGTTCTAATGTATATTACTCAAAATGTGGACCTAAATTTGACAGGATCTCACAAAAATCATATTAGATTTGAGTGACTTTCTTGGTAGTAGAGAACTATTTCATGAAGCCCTCCAAAAATTGATAGTCTCTGCTATATATCATTATTGATATTACCTCTGTATAAGTTGGCAATCATAGAGAGCTAAAATGCCTGCAGTATGCCCTAATATAGCACATGTAATATTATAGATAGTACTTAGATAAACTTTGTTAAATGTCCATTAGGATAATTGGGTAATATTAAGAGAGATGTGAAAAAAGATAACAACATTAGCTTTCTAACAGATGCAATTCCTTTCCCCACAAATAATGTTTACTACATTACATGAGATAGAACATTAGAGAAAGCTGCTGTTTTCTGGGCAAATGCATCTATCTGTTGCAAGATAACATACGAGAAGTTTTTAACTAGAATAGTTGAGTTCTTATTACATTAGAAACAGAATACAAAGCCTTCAAAATAGTCCCATTATTTCAATATCATGTTCCCATAATGATTAGGCAACATTATGTTTGTATCAAGGTATGTTTTAAATGATTCAATAATAAACAAAATGACATTAGTTTTTAAGAAACAAGACGTTCTTAGTTCTTCAAATAGCAAGAAGTTGAGCTAGTCATCATTTCTCTGAATATCGATGTCTGTAATTTTAAATATATTGCAGGATCCAAACTTGGTCAGTTACCAGGACCAGAGGTTTAGTCTTCTGAATTTCAGATTCATGCTGGAGCCCATCTTCAGGGAACTTCTCTCTAGCAAAGTGTGTGTTTAAACATATTTACTGGGCAATACAACTCATTGGGACTAAGATAAAATATAAAGAATGGCAAAACAGACTGTCTTCAGGCATTCTCTTTTTTATTTAATCTATATGATGAATGTATATTAAGGGAAGCTGAATTGGAAGATAAGTGTTGTTTAAAACTGAAAGAAGAAACATAATAAACTGTGCTATGCTGATGACACTATCCCAATAACCAAAAATGCAAAGGCTCTGCACGCCCCAGTACAAAAAGCCAAAGAGCACATTGAAAAAATGAGACTAAAATTAAATATAGAGAAGACCAAACTAATGACAACAGGTAGAACTACCAGCCTTGAAATTGACAATGAAGGTATTGAAAAAGTGGATAGCTTCTGCCTAGGTGACTCAGTGGTTAGAATGCAGTATTGCAGATTAATTCTGCCGACAGCCAAGAGGTCAATCCTGACCAGCTCAAGGTTGACTCAGCCTTCCATTCTTCTGAAGTCAGTAAAATGAGGACTCAGATTGTTGGGGGCATCAGGCTGACATTTGTAAATCACTCAGAGAAAGCATTATGGAGCGGTATATAAATCTAAGTGCTATTGCTATTTTCATATCAACCATCATCAACACAGGAAAAAGGAGTCAAGAAATACACTGCAGACTACTATAGTAGAACAGCCATGAAGCCTTAGAAATCATATTCAAGTACTATAGATCAGATCATGCAAGCCATGTTATTCCCTGTGACTCTTTTAAAAAGCAGGAAGAGATTTGTTAATAAATATGAAATTGGAAAGGAGATTTTATTTTGCATTTTTAGAAGTTACTGTGTAAAGTAAATCAAAGAAATATGAAATTGATTTACTTGTATAACACACACACACACGATTTCTAATAGCTCTTAATAGACTTTTGCTGATTAAAATTGAGTTATGAGGCTTTATTATTTGCTAGCAGATAAAGATTTGATACAGAATGAAGAGATTTTAGGTTAAATATTAGTCAAGGCGATAAGCTACTGAAATTATTTGTACTTGTTTTGATGCAAAAAGTGATTTCTTTATATATTTTCCCCTTTTTAATATCTATTTTTCTTCCTTTTTTCTCTTTGTACTTTTTCTTTTGTGTATTTGGTTTATCTTTGTATTTTTAAATTCACTTAAATTTATTATTTAAAAAGCAAAAATAATAATTAATAGTTATTTTACTGCCTAATGTTTAAACATTTTTTATTTGTAGATTTTAAATACAAAATGTTAAAGTGTTCTAAGAGCTCAGGGAACAAGAAGTTTCACATTTTAATTGCACAATCACATACTTGGACTCAACATTACAAAACAATTTGCTACTTAAGAAGTTCTTATATAAATCTTAGCTTAAAACAATATGTTGGAAGCTGAATTTTCAGCTATAACTAACAGATGTTTTTGAGACCCAACTAAAAAAAATAATTGCAAAATTAGATCTAATACTAATGATGCATTTTTCTAGAAAGCAGTATTTTGAACATTATTTTGATTTGAATTATAATTTTATTATTTTATATAAAATGGTTATGACTTTATGGAAATATTTTCTATATACTTATCTACATTTTATTACTCCATTTTTCTAAATAATGAACTATAGTAAATTTCCTTTTAAGAGTCACAAGGCTTTGATTTCTTTATTAATGATAGCAATTTTAAGTGACTCAAAAAAATTATTTCATTGCTTCTTTATGGTTTATAGGTCTAAAAATGTCCTATAATTTTATGTGCCGCCATCTCATCTAGAGATGATGTTGGGTGAATTAGATAAGGTCTGCACACACTGTTTATACGCTTTTTTATTACTACATGTGAATTTAATGACTATATGACCTTTGCTAAAACGTTGAAATAAAATAAAACTTCAGTAAAATATACTGAACTTACAAGACAGCAGATTGACATTCTTTCTCCATAAAAATTTAGCAAACCCAATAACTGATTTCTGCATAAAGCCAAATATTGGCCATGTTAAAGATAAATGCTTTAATGTGGGAGGCTAGACTCTTCTATTAAATGTGACTTATTATTATGGCTGAACTCCTGGCAACTCAGAAGATAAATTCATCTTCTAGAAACTCAGAAACATCAGTATCAATTCTAGATTAGTATTTCATACAATTCCCACTGGCAGTTCTGACCTTGGAGTGGTTTTTTGCTGTAACAGTGACTATTTTCCATTACTAGAGTATTTGATGTCATTACTCTAAAATGTGGGCTCACTGAATGCAGGTATATAATCTTCAAGTTAAGAAACCTAATTTGAATGGTCCTGTTGAAGTTTCTACAAGATTAATTTAAATTTAGGTCTGCCTTTTTCTAAGGTAATTAAACAGGAAGTACTCATAAACCATAAAGAAAGGATTTGTCAAACCTGAAGTGAACCTCAGCCAGGTTCACTTCATTCTAGTTAAGGCTAACTTTGTGGCTGCATTTAGGACTACCAAACACAACATTACCACTGTTTATATGAGGTCATTCACATCTTGAAAGCAGAGTGTAGGGGTACCTGATGAAAGAAAAAACTGCTATTTCAGAAAGTAGATTGGAAAAGATTGCTGCAAGCAGCCAAAGAAGTCATTGAACAAGAGAACATTGAAAGTGGGAGTTAGGCCAAGTTTCTTCACTTTTGTTCAAGGTATCATCTTCCAATGTTTGGATGCAAAATATTCAAGCTGCCCCCATGGGATCCTTTATATCAATTTTATTGCCTGGAAAGTGATTTTTTTATTAGAACTGCCATGAACAGTTTTGGCAGAATCTGGAAACTTATTCTATCACCTACCTATTACTGTGATTGTTTTAAAGCTTCATGAGGCTTCCTCAACAGTTGAAAGTGATACCAAGGGCACTTCCGAATTGCATCCCCATGCAACAGGGTGTTAAGCAAGAATGTCTATTTCTTCCCATCTGGTTCAATTATTACATTAAAGGAATTGGGCAAGCTTTGTCTAAGCATGAATTTCATCCTGTCTTGCTAAATTAGCTTAACCTCCTTTTTTCTATTTACCCCCCCTCCCCCAAAATGACACTGTTATTTTCTGTTAATCCAGGTTGTCCTTCTCCATAGTCTCTGACCATTACCCAGAACATGGAAATACACTACCTGCATTTGAAAATGAAGATTTGACTTCTCTAGAAAAGATGCTGCTAGTATAAATATAAAATTAATGACTTCTCAATAATGCAGGTAAAGACATTTAAATACTTATCCTTTAAAGTCCAATTCTTCCTATAAATGCAGCAAAGAAGAGAGTAAGGGATTTTTTAATGAAAGCTTGTGTTAAGTTTTTAAGGGGTTTTGGGAAGGGGTGGGAAGGACCTGGGGGGTCCACAGAACCGCAGAGCGGCTGAGTGGATCTGAGGATCAAGGCGGGAGGAGAGAGGGAGGGGGTTTAGATAGGGAACCGGGGGTTGAGGTAAAGGGCTACTCCATCAAAATAGTGGGTGGGGGGGCAGATATGGTAGGCGCAGGGGGCCATATCATGTTCAGGGAGTACGCACTCACTGCTTACGAGCGGTGGCATGCTCCGGTCCCCAAGACACCTCTTGTATTCCAGGTTGTGCAGAGTCTCAGGGCCCGAACCTTCAGCTGTTGTTGTGTAATGTCAGGTCTGCGACTAATAAAGCCCCCCTCATCCATGATTTAGTCCAGGAGGGGAGTGCGGACCTGGCAGGGATCACGGAGACCTGGTTGGGCCACGCGGGGGGGTTCCCCTCGTGGAGATGTGCCCACCAGGCTTCCGTGCATTTCACCAGCCGAAGGCCCAGGGGAGGGAAGTGCGGGTAGCGGTGATTATTATTTATTTTATTTATATTTATTTATTTATATTTATGCCGCCCTTCTCCGGAGACTCAGGGCGGCTTACAATGCGTTAAGCAATATTAAAGAAAGTCTTAGTCCAAGGGAGGCTACTGTTCCTCAGATAGCCGGTTGTGAATCCCTCCTTGTGAAGTGGGGTCATGGGATGCAGATAGGTTTGTTGACTGCGTATCTGGCTCCCTGTCACTTGGCAGCAGCCCTGCCTGAGCTGCTCAACGTAATAGCTGGGGTGGCGGTGGATACCCCCAGGCTTCTGATCATGGGGGATTTCAACCTGCCATCCATCGGTGAAACGTCAGAAGCAGCTCGGGAGTTCATGGCTTCCATGAGCCTTCTCTGTGGGGGCCCTGGCCCTATGGAATGAACTGTCCCTGGACATACGAAGGATCCCTGACCTCCATGTCTTCCATCACGCTCTGAAGACCCTATTATTATTATTATTATTATTATTATTATTATTATTATTATTATTATTATTTTAATTTGTATACCGCCCTTTTCCCTGAAGGGACTCAGGGCAGTGAACAGCCAAAATTAAAAATACATACAGTACAAAAGTTAAGATAATTTTTTAAAAAATTAAATCAATCGGCCTCCCAATTTAAAACCCCAAATCTTACAAAATTAAAATCCCATTAAAAACTATTTAGGCTAGGCTGGCTTGATGGAATAAATAAGTCTTCAGGGCCTTACGGAAGGTCCGGAGGTCCGGGACCAATCGTATTCCAGGAGGTAGCTCATTCCACAGGGCGGGTGCCCCCACAGAGAAGGCTCTCCCCCTGGGGACCACCAGCCGACATTGCTTGACCGACGGCACCCTGAGGAGGCCCTCTCTGTGAGAGCGTATTGGCCGGTGGAAGGTTATCGGTAGCAGCAGGCGGTCTCATAGATACCCTGGCCCTAAGCCACGGAGCACTTTGAAGGTGAGAACCAATACCTTGAAGCACACCTGGAAGACCAACGGGAGCCAATGCAGCTCATGCAGGAGAGGTGTTACATGGGAGCGCCACGTCGCTCCCATAATCACCCACGCAGCCGCATTCTGAATCAGTTGGAGCCTCTGGGTGCTCCTCAAGGGGAGCCCCATGTAGAGAGTGTTGCAGTAGTCCAGGCGAGATGTAACGAGGTCATGGGTGACCGTGCATAAGGAGTCCCGATTCAGAAAGGGGCGCAAGTGGCGTATCAGGCGAACTTGATAAAAAGCTCCCTGGCCACAGCTGTCATATGCTCTTCTAAAGACAGCCGTGTGTCCAGGAGGATACCCAAGTTGCGAGCCCCCTCTGTGGGGGTCAATGACTCGCCCCCAATAGCCAGCGATGGAACCAGCTGGCTATATCGAGACGCCAGAATCCACAACCACTCGGTCTTGGAAGGGTTGAGTTGAAGCCTGTTCCTCCCCATCCAGACCCTCACGGCCTCCAGACACTGGGACATCACTTCTAAGGCATCATTGAGGTGGTCTGGGGTGGAGATGTACAGCTGAGTGTCATCAGCGTACAGATGGCATTGCACCCCAAAGCCATGGATGATCTCACCCAACGGCTTCACATAAATGTTGAACAGGAGCAGCGAGAGGACCGACCCTTGTGGCACCCCACAAGCAAGGCACCTCGAGGTTGACCTCTGCCCCCCTGCCAACACAGACTGCAATCGGTCAGAGAGATAGGAGGAGAACCACCGCAGCACAGTGCCTCCCACTCCCAATCCCCCCAACTGGCACAGCATGATACCATGGTCGATTGTATCAAAAGCTGCTGAGAGTCTAACAGGACCAGAACAGAGGAACAATTCCTGTCCTGGGCCCTCCACAGATCATCTACCAATGCAACCAATGCCGTCTCCATGCTGTACCCAAGCCTGAAGCTGGACTGGCACGGATCTAGATAGACAGTTTCATCCAGGTACTGTGGGAGCTGTCATGCAACCACACTCTCCACAACCTTCGCAATAAAATGAAGGTTGGAGATCGGATAGTAGTTTGCCAGAACAGCCGGGTCCAGAGAAGGCTTCTTGAGAAGGGACCTCACCACCGCCTCTTTCAAGGCAGGAGGCAAGAACCCCTCCCTCAGAGAAGCATTTATAATCCTCTGGAACCAGCCTCGTGTTACCTCCTGGGCGGCCAGTACCAACCAGGAGGGGCATGGGTCCAATATACATGTGGTTGCGTTTAACCTCCCCAGGATCCTGTCCACGTCCTCAGGAGTCACAGGGTTGAACTCGTCCCAGATAACATTCTCAAGACCGGCCTCAGTCACCCCGCCGGGATCTACCCAGTCAGAGTCCAAGCCTTCCCGAATCTGAGCGATTTTATCATGCAGATACTGTGCAAAATCCTTAGCCTGCCATTGCAAGGAGTCCTCCTGCGCTCCCTGATGTAGGAGGGAGCGAGTCACCTTAAACAAGGTGGCTGGGCAGTTATCTGCCAATGCAATAAGAGCGGAAAAGTAATTACCCTTTGTCGCTTTTATTGCCACTAAATAGGTCTTAATATGAGACCTAACTAGTGTTCGGTCAGATTCGGAGTGACTAGCCCTCCAACCACTGTCTAGGTGTCTTTTCTGGCGCTTCATCTCCCTCAGCTCCTCGGAGACCCAAGGAGCCAGGCAGGTTTGGCACCGGGTCAGAGGCCGCAAAGGCACGGCTCAGTCCAGAGCGCTGGTGGCCATCCTATCCCAGGCGGCCACCAGGTATTCAGCTGAGTCGTGTGCCAGTTTCAAGAACTGGCCCAAGCTCCCTCTGGAAGCTATCAGGATCCATCAGTCACCTGGGGCGGAACCACCTGGTCAGTTCCGCCTCCCTGCGGTGGGGTACAGTGATCAAGAAGTCCATCCTCAGGAGAGAATGGTCTGACCATGACAGGGGTTCAATAACTATATCCCCTATATCCAGACCACTCAGCCACTGACCAGAGACAAAAACCAAGTCCAGAGTGTGTCCTCCCGCGTGAGTAGGGCCAAGAATTAGTTGTGTCAGGTCCATGGCTGTCATGGAAGCCATAAACTCCCAGGCCATCCCAGATGCCTCACCGGCAGACGGCAGGTTGAAATCCCCCATGACCAAAAGTCTGGGGGTATCAACCGCCACCCCAGCAATGACGTTGAGAAACTCGGGCAGGGCCGCTGTCACGTGGCAGAGAGCCAGGTACATGTTCAGCAGGCCCACCTGCATCCCATGGCCCCACTTTACCAGGAGAGACTCACATCTGGCTATCTGAGGTACAGTGGCGTCCCTCGGATCAAGACCTTCCTTTATAACAACCGCCACCCCCCGCCACCTCTGCCCTGGGCCCTTGGCTGATGGAATGTGCAGAAACCTGGTGGGCACATCTCTACGAGGGGAACCCCCCCTCTTGACCCAACCAGGTCTCTGTAATACCCACCAGGACCGCACCCCCCTCCTGAATTAGCTCACAAATGAGGGGGGCCTTATTAACCAAGGATCTGGTGTTGCACAACATCAGCCTAAGGCCTGGGCTCTGCAACTCTGGACAGCCCGGGGAACGAGAAGAGTCATGGGGGCCGGGCCACTTGGAGATAGCAGGTGCCTGCCCCCACCACATGATATGGTCCCCTACTCCCACCATATCTGCCCCTCCCAACCACAGTCCTGATTGAATCGCCCTCCTCCCTATCAGCACTGAGCTCCTCCACACCCCGCTCCCCACCTTCCATTCCATGCGCCTGTGTCAAGCCTGACCTATACCCCTCCCTCCCCACCCCCTGCCCCAAACCCCTTAAAAGATTACAAAAAGACAATTTTAAAAAACCCCGCATCCCCCTCTTTGCGGATGCCACCTTTCTTATTCCAGCAAGCTGGTCTGACAGGATAAAGGTTTTTAAATTGGGTTTTGATAGGGGTTAAAATTATTTTAGTTGGATGTTTTAAATTCGGCCAAATGATTGAATTATTCTAAGAAGCTTTTAATTTTTGTTGTATATTGTTTTTACTATGGCTGTTCACTGCCCTGAGTCCCTTGGAAGAAGGGCGGTATATAAATATAATAAACATAAACATAAACAACATAAACATAAACGCATGAAGTTATAGACTGGGTTCAAAATGCTTCAAATAGAATTATAATATTGGCCAGATGCAATTGGAACACTTTGGTTTATGTTGCTATTAAGTTGTTTAATATTAAAGTCCTACTTTTTCTGCCTCTTGGCATTCAGTTTCATGCTTACTCTAAATCACTGTACTAGAAAACCATTCACTCAAACTTCATTAGAAATTGATTGTGATTTCTTTGCTCTATTTAGAACGTTTTCCTTTGGCTGAAGAGATTGAAAATTTTCCCTTGGAAATTTTGGTTGAGACAAATGTTTTGGAGCAAGTTGCTGGCTCATTGGGAAGTTCATCTGCTTTTGGGGGAGAAATCATAATTAATGACTTTTTAATGTGTGTGTGTGGGTCCCCTGCTCCATATTTCATATTGGTTGCCTTGGTACAATTATGCAAGACATTAAACAAGCTGTCCTTTATCTGTATATACAGTACAATAGTTTCAACATTGTTTTAAAAACTCCATTTATAACTCTTTGGAGACTTCTAAAAATCTTTAGAATAACTTCTGCCAAAGACAGAATAACATTAGGTTAGTGAGGCCAATGACCTACTTTCAATGTTGATGTATGAAAGATTTAATAGTACCTTTATGCCAACCATTTATGTATTTGCTGAGAGGAAGTAGCACACATATTATTTTACTGCCTACTTTATTATAGATGACATTTAGAGTTTACAGTGTACCTGATGTCTCACCTACTGCATAGGTTCATCAAAACTGAACGTTGTTTACTTACATGCTTTTCAGTAACAATTTTCAGGAATATAGCAAAGTTTTCCTCTATTCCTACTGCCACTACAATGATCTTTATTCTGAGGCTGGTTGTCTGTTATTTTAATCACTTGACATTATTACTACAATTCACTTGGTTATGTGCCCTTCATTATTGGTTGCATTGGTGTTTTGTTTTTGTTTCTGATTTCTGTTAGTAAATGGATATACCAGAATGTGTTCAATCTGCAAGCTCAGCTGACTGGTATATTTGTTCCCACTAAAAAGATTTTTGCTGATCCAATAGCTTCAGTGATTTCTGCATAAAGCCACGATTAGGTTCTTTTTATCAGCAGTATCTCTGCAACTTGATAAGTGCAAGGCAGCCTCGTGAGACTTTTCCAAATAGCAGGAAAGAAAACAAGATATCCTTGAGTCTGCTGTAAGAAGAAAAACAAAAGATAATTTTGAATTTCCTCTGTTAAACTTAATGAAAATTTCAATTTTATAGTTCTTTGCATGGGGATGATTTGAGGTGTCATGTTTTACCCCCTCTGGAATCTTACGTTCCATAAAATACATATAGTTTGTAAGTATTAGCTGCGATCAAAATGAGTTAATTTCTATTAAAGTTCTTCTACTTTGTTCTATAATTTTATCATTAAAATATTGAGCATATTAACAGATACCAGGCATTATCCTTTTCTATCTTTTTAATGCAGTTGAAAATGAAATAATAAAAAAGAAAATGGGACAGGTTACATATAAAACACCTTTCCTTTGCCATTGAGCAATCTCAGCCATACTTCACACAAAGACTAGACAATCAGTATGCTTCAAGGCAGGTCTGTGAACCTGAATTCCTTTTAGAAAGAAGAACAATTTTTACTCTGCCTGGATCACACTCATTCCTAATGTCACAGATAAAGAGGCTTTTAATCTAAAATTAATCTCATTCTCAGGGTCCAGTGGTTTAGCAGCCGAGTGTGCTTAATAACAAAAAAAAAATATTCAGGTTAATCTAGATTCAGTGTCCTATCAGTTAATAAACTCATCCAAGGTGTACTCTAAATTCATTGAAGAGTTTCATCATTAATCTAATCAGGCCTTCCTCAGAGCAACACAAATGGAAAATATCTGAGAATATAACTTCCTTCCCTCCTTCTTTACTTTTTTCAGAACAGAGTGAAATTGTTTCTGCCAGGCGTTAAAGGAATATTATTGATATCTATGATTTGTTAAATGTTGTAAAGAAAAGGCAGCACAAGATACATGAAAGTTAATCATTAATCAAAAGTTCTCTAGCTGACATTGATAAAAGTCTACCTTACCTGATATGAAGCCTGATATTTTCTCCTTCCCTGACACCAGGAATTGCTACAATATGTCTTTGCTTTCAAATGAAATACCGAACATAAAGGTCAATAATTATATCAATCATTAGGTTGGTTCATCTTATATACCAATCCATGATTAATTTTTGAGATAATAAAACTGTAACTTTCTGTTATCACTCCAATTGTATATGCAGCGCAACATAAAGAGGTAAATTGCTGGATCTGATCTGGGTTGTCTTTAGTAGAGAGAAGTTCCCTGAAGATGGGCTCCAGCACAAGTCAGAAAGCTCAGAAGACAAACCCATTGTACTGGTGACCAACCCAGATTGGCTCCTGTAACATTATCCTGGGACATGTATATTCACCTTCATTCATGAGGTAAACTGCTCTCTATCCCCATCATACAGTATGTATATTGAGAGAAGGCAGAGTCAAACTGTTACAAATCATTTTGTTCCCCCCAAATTTCCATTCTTTTCTTTTGAAAAGATGACATCCTAGAAGTCTAATATCATCTAATAGTTTTTCTTTTGCCTGTACTTGTCTGCACTAAATGTGCTATAACTTTTAAAGATGTCATTTCCATTTCTCAAATCATTACTCCCACTCTTTAATTATTTTAATATATATAAAATCTTCTTAGAGTCAAGCTCAGCTCTTGGTGGCTTTGTGGACAGGTCCATGCAGTTTTTTTGGCAACAATATAAAGTGATTCATATTTACTTTCTTATTGTAATTTTTAAAAACATTTTATAGCCTAATTTACAGCTGTGCTATTTCCTGGTGGTTTCAAATCCAGATACTAACTAAACCCAATGCTGATTCCAATTCCAAACATAGATAATATCTCTAATTATTTTGGTAAGATTTTAAGTAACTGAATTTAATCCAAGGAACTGAATTTGATAAAGAAAACGCCTATATTCTATTCAGGAGTGTCTACCTGTAAGTTAGGAGGCATGATGGCTCAGCAATTAAAGATGCTGAGCTTAACAAGCGGAAAGAGACCCAAGCACTGTGTGATGTGGTGAGTTCTCGTTACTCGCCCCACCTAGCGTTTTGAAAGCACGCAAATGCAAATAGATAAATAGATACTTTGATGGAAAGGTAACAACATTCCATGCATCTCGGCATATACTCATGTAGGTCACATAACCATGGAAGTGTCTTCAGACAACATTGGCTCTCTCATCTAAGAAAAGGAGATGAGCACTGCCCCTAGAGTCAGATACAACTGGACAGGAAAATCTTTACCTTTACATGGAAGTTAGTAAAAAAAAAAAGTCACATGATACATGTAAAAAGGGTGAGACTTTGTTTGCATGGACACAAAAATGACTCAGTTAGTGTCATGCTTTTGATAGCGATTGGCTTCCCTGTCCCACCTGACTCACAAAATATATACCCTCGTTATTGGTGAGAAAGAACATTATAAGATGGTGACAAGTATTAAAAAACAATGAAATGATTTTATATCCTCAAGACAAAGACATACATGCCTCTCCTTGGAATCTACCAATGATTGATCAAGGGAACTTTGATCATGTGATCAGAGTTTGATTTCAAATTACAATTGGAGTAAACTTTCTTCAGTATAGCAAATTAACCTTGGAGGAATTCTAGTCCAACCCCTGCTCAAGCAGGAAACCCTTTATCATTTTGGACAAATGATTGTCCAATCTCTTCTTAAAAACTTTCACCCAAAACTTCTGGAGGCAAGTTGTCCTCCTCTACGACTTGTCCATAATCCTAACCCCACAGTCATGTCCTGTTAAATGGAATATCTGCTTTTAGTCACACAACATTGTCATAATCTCATCCCCAACACTTAATAATTAGTGTGAAAATAATACTGATCTAGATGGACTATTGGGGTGAAATAAAGTAATAAATTGTTTTGTCTGTGTGGTTTTGGAGAGAGAGAGAGAGTGAAAATCCAACCATGCTACTTGTTCATTGTTAATGATTTTCTGATGAGAAAGCTAGGTTACTGAGGTAATTTGTGATCATTCATACAGAGTATTAAATTGAACTAAAGGTGAAAGAAATAAATGAAACAATTGAATGAATTAAATTAAATTGAAAGAATTAAATGAAACAAATCTTAAAAACCGTCAGTCAAGTTTAATTCAATGAATTTTCTTGCTTTGTCAAATGATCACCATGTGGTAATCCTTTTTTTGGAAACATATGACACATAGGAAACATATGACACAAGAAACACTTTTCTTGAGTATTTTTCTACACTTTTTCTCCCACTTACAGATACTCCCAAAGTATCTGTAAATGTTCGATTGCACCTGGACTATAGGTAGTCTTCAACTTATGATCACAATTGAGCCCAAAATTTATATTGTTAAATGAAAAATTTGTTAAATGAATTTGTCCCATTTTACAACTTTTCTTGCCACATTTGTTAAGAGAATCACTGCAGTTGTTAAATTAGTAACATGGTTGTTAAGTGAATCCGGGTTCTCCATTGACTTTGCTTGTCAGAAAATGATCCTGAACACTGCAACCATCATAAATATGAGTCAGTTGTCAAGCATCTGAATGTAAATCACTTGACTACTGGGATGTTGCAATGGTCATAAATATGAAAAATGGTAATAAGTCACTATTTTCAGTGCCTTTGTAACTTTGAATGGTCACTAAATGAACTGTTGTAAGTCAAGGACTACCTGTACTAAAATGAAACTGGAAATCCAAATCTTTCCACATAGTTCTTCTTTATTGCAAGTCAGATTTATAAAGCACCTTAAGTATTCATAAATTTTTCTCCATATGAAAGGCTGAAAAACAGCTCAAAACAATCTGAAAAAAATCTTCACCAAATGAAAATTGTTCTACAGATTAACTACTACATATGTTTTTTAACTTTTATTTTCTTTAATTATACAGGGCTTCTGAAGTCTAGAACAGATGAATAGTTGTGGAATTATAAACACTATATGAGTCTTTCAGCATGTCTGGCTTCTTGGCCTATTCAGTAATTGCACATTCCACTATAGACTGTAAACAGATTTACAATTATCATGGCCATACATCTCATATATTTCCACTCCAAGAGGTGTGGCTATATTAAAATACATTTATTTATTCATCAGATTTCTAAGCTGCCCAAGTATAAATTCTCAGCAGCTTCACAATTAAAATAAGTAAGAAACAATATCATATAGAAAAGAACAGTTGCATGGACAGAGCAAATCAAAAAGAACATTTGTTCCACCTTAACCTCACCCCCCATCCCCCCACCCCCCACCCCATTTAAAGGGTTTCCCATGCAAGGCTTAGGGGGAATAGCCAGGTTTTCAAGACTTGTTTAAAGATGGGCAGGGTGGGAGGGCATATGAATCTCTAAGACACTGCTATTCCAAAGATAGATGCAATAACAAAGAAGGCTTGCTTTTTTATTTCTGATACATGACATTATGCATTTGAGAGGACCCAAAGTAAACTGATTCTGTCCACTTTTATGGATGAGAAGAACACTATGAGAGAAAGTTGATCCCTCAGATCCTATGTCATGTAATCACCAGCACTTCAAATTGTATTTGGAAGCTTTCTGGTAACTACTGCAGCTCGTGGAATAGGGGTGTTATACAGGTCTATCACAGTTTGCCCATCACTGTGCTATTGCATTTTGGGCCAACTGCAGTTTCCAAGTGCTCTTCAAGGGCAGCCTCATGTAGAGCACATTGCAATAGACTACGTATGAGGCATAGGTGTTTAAAAAGAGGGATAGGGTGATGATTAGTCTCCCAGTCCATAAACGGGTGCAATCGATACAGAAGCTGAAACTAGGCAAAAGCCTCACTGAGAGAATCCAGAAAGACCCCCAGATTGTGTACTACTCCCAAATAGAATAGTACAATCTCAGTCTTAATCAGAGCTGGAAGATCTTTCGAACTGGGTGGTAGAAGAACCCATAACCACTCAATCATTGTAGGAAGATTGAACTGAAGCCTATTCCTCCCAATCCAGACACCCCCCCGTCCCCTTCAGGCACAGGGACAAGACCTTGACTACACTATTTGGTTGGCCAAGGATCAACATGTACAAGCATAATGTATTAATGATATCTGAGTCTGAATCAAAAGATGATCTTTTCCACTCGTGTCTTGACCATGCTAAGCAAGTGGGTGAGAATGTTCAGTTCTATGTCACATCACACTGGGCATTTGTACTTCATCATCTCTGATCAACACCAAGAGGAACAGGCCTCAGAGAAAGAAGAGCCACCATGTCTCCTCACAGTTGCTTCAGGTTTATATTGTGGCTGATATTATAAAAAGCTGAAAAATACAGTAGAAACAGAATCCCCATATCAGCACCACCATCTCATTTTATTAGATTTTATTTGGCCATGAAAAAGTTAAATTCCATGCAGAATTCATAATGAGATAAGATAGAAGGAAAAATATTGGCCCTTGGATTTTTTAAAAATCTAATTTTAGTAATAGTTGGCATTTCTTTAACAAAATTCCCAACTCTTTGTACAGGTCAGCCTATATCAGTTGTTTTACCATTAGTCTTTAATGTCATTTTGATGTACAGTATAATGTATGTATTTATACGACTACCTTTGTTCACCAATTTTCCTTTTGTATATTTCACTATTTCACTTTAAATATATAATGGGTTTATCTGTAACCTCCTTTAGCTGTGTAGCATGAGAGTCTAATTCTAAAGCAGTGGTTCTCAACCTTCCTAATGCTGTGACCCTTTAATACAGTTCCTCATGTTGTGGTGACCCACAACCATAAAATGGATATGTGTTTTCCGATGGTCTTAGGTGACCCCTGTGAAAGGGTCGTTCGACCCCCAAAGGGGTCGCGACCCACAGGTTGAGAACCACTGTTCTAAAGAATACAGGATCGAAATTTTGCTTGAAATCTTTCCTTCTCTACTGTACATCACAAATTCTATTTGACTAGTTTATTTTAAGTCTCAAATTGTGATGGGATAAAATAACAAAATGAATAACAGAATTATTATAATAATATACCAAATTATATGACATGTTCTGATAGGTCATGCATTTATATTACAGTAAAAGGCAGGCAGTAGTTTCACAGCTATTATTCAAAGCTGTTATTATCGCCACAGCCACAGGTATACCTAGTCAGAAAAATACTTTTGTTCACTCTTCAGATCTGAATGAACACTGGCTGCTTTTAGAGTCCTTACAGTAGTTGCAACTGATACAAAGGACAACTATATACATATTAAAAGAAGTCTGCAAAAATATGCTTTCAAGAGAGAACTATATGCAGTAATGAAGAGGAATATTGCTTTTTTCTTTTCAATTAAATACAAAAACTCACATGAAAAAGCTGGAAATTAATTGGCATAAAAAAGCAAATTCTGTTTAAGTAAGATGTTGAAAGAAGAGGGCTTATTAAAGAGGAAAAGAACAGAACAGAAGTTATTAAGAATTTCACACCACAAATCTTTTAAAATAACTGTTTTTTTCATACAAATACAAGAATAGGTATCTGAAGAAAACTGACATTTCAGAACAGATATTTAAGATGAAGACTTTGGAAAGGATTGTTGAGAATCTCTGCTTTCAATAACAGCTAATAAAATGCAGTGATTTCATGGGTTAGTTTAAATAATGCCATATCATAAACTGACTGTCTAGGTGATAAACTATGGTTACATCATCTGTTCTCATGCTAAATTTTGAAACCTAGTGTTTGGAAACCAACGTTGCAGAACAAATGTATTTGAAATGCAAAAATCCAGCAACTGCTAAATGACAGTATATACAGTAATCTACCAGTCATCTCAGTATTTGCAAACCAGATTTCATAGTCCACATATTTGCAGATAGCACAGAGTTTTCTCCAACAACTAATAAATAACCATGTGCTCAATGAATTGTCATATAAAATAGAGAATAGAATAACAGAGTTGGAAGAGACCTTGGAGGTCTTCTAGTCCAACCTCCTCTTAGGCAGGAAACCCTATACTATTTCAGACAAATGGTTGTCCAATCTCGTTTTAAAAACTTCCAGTGTTGGAGCATTCATAACTTCTGGAGGCAAGTTGTTCCACTGATTAATTGTTCTGTCAGGAAATTTCTCAAAATAGTTTGGAGGTGTGTTGTTTTTTTTTTTACCTTGCAGTAGGTATGGCAAACAAATTAGAACCATAGTGATTCATGCTTATTGGTGGTATATATAATATTCTAATTTACCAATGTTAACAAATCAAGTACCCCAATTCATCAGCAGCATTGCTAGATTAATCCAGAAAATTGATTAGCAGCATGCTTTTTAGCCTTCATATCATCTTTTATATTAAAGCACAATGTCTCTAAACATTTATTAAGTTGTGTTTTGATCTTTATATTGAAAATATACTCGGCTGTAATTGCATCACTCACAATTGGAAGTCTTGGAAAGGAAAAGTAAAACAGACCAAGTCTTTTCATCAATGGTACAGCTATATAATAGGACATTCCTGAGCAGACAAATGATAAAATGATTTGATATGATGTTTAGCATGAAGCATATAGGAAATCTATTTTTAATGAATGTAGAATGAAATTATTTTACAGATGGTTCCCAAAGTTACAATAGACCCTTCAAAAAGGGGATGATTAGCTCCCCACCCATGACCACACTTTGGGTGCTCAATAACCTGGCCACATTTATGGCTATTTGAAGTTACATGACCACATTTTATTAGTTTTGTTAAAAACTGGCACATACTTATGCTTTTTGCAAAACCATATTATAGTGAACAATTGGTTTTCTTAACAACTGTTGCATTTGCTTTACGTTGCAGTATTCACCTAATGACTGCCATAAAAATGTTGCAAAATGGGTTGATTGTATGACCAAAATTTAGAATGAGAACAGCTGATGTAATCATGGTTTGCCACCTAGACAGTCAATTTATGATATGGCATTTATTTAAACTAACTCATTTTATAACTGTTACAACTCATGACTTTGATGGCTGGCTAACTTCATAACTACTTGTCAGCTGTTCTGGGACATTGTGCTTCTCTAAAGTTAAACTTTATTAAATACACTACATTGGCACAGAAGAAGCGAAACCAGCTCTGGTTTTCCCACATGCAAGCTCACATAGTTAAACTTGCTTTTTCCCTTTGACCATCCCACTCAGTTCATCGCATTGCCCAACTGCATCCACTTCTTTGTGATGGAAACAGTCTGGATCATTCAAACACCTGTGCTGTGTGATCTTAGAACTGGCAACAGGGTCTCACGATCTGCAGACAGAGTCTTGGTATTCCATTTCCAGCTCAATATTCCAACCACCCCCTCCTGATTATTGTCAAGCTGAGAGTGAAGAAGTAACTAGGTTAGCCTGGTGGCACAGCAGACTAAAGCATGTTATTAACATTCAGCTGCCTGGAATTACTGCAAGATCTAATCTCACCAGGCTCAAGGTTGACTCAGCCTTCCATCCTTTCTAAGGTAGGTAAAATGAGATTGTGGGGGCAATAAGCTGACTTTGTATAAATATACAAAAGTATGAAGGCTATTGCTTAGCGCATTGTAAGCCGCCCTGAGTCTCCGGAGAAGGGCGGCATATAAATCAATTTTTTTTAAAAAAAGAGCTAATCACTCTTGACACTACCTTCAACAGTTTTGTCTCCTGCTTTCATTTTACTTCCTTATTTTATATAAAAAGGTAGTCTCTTGGTTTATCACTTGGTTGCCCTGATTATTAACTGCAAATTATTTCAGAAGACATCAGTGTTGCTAATTCATATTATAAGCCTTATTGACTTGATTTTTTTAAATCTATCATGAGGGTCCAACCAACAGCAAATGGTGATCACACGAAGAAAGAATAGAGATAGGAAAAGTTAAATTATCATTCCAGACAATTTACACTGACACAACGAAGAAGCTTAAAATTGCTGAAACGTATATTGAAAAAAGTTTGATGCAGTTTAGTGATAAATTATTAGAGCGAAGATGACATACACGTGGAATCAATAATGTTCTCAGCATGGGAGAACTATGAAAATGTCACCATATATATAACTTAATGGTGTGATTTTACATTATTTTCATACTCATGCGAAGTATAAGTATGCAAAGTAGAAATAACTGTTGACTAGGTTGCTTTCCCAAAACAACATAATTGTGTTCTGTTTGTAGCATATTAGTTTAATAGAAGGAATTCGTGGCAGATAAAGAGCCAATACAAGAGAGGGAAACAATACTGTTTATTATTTCCAGAATGTTTATGTGTGTATGGGTAGGTTTGTTATTGTTTAGTGCTTGTTTTTTGAGCCAGGAATAAGAAAGTAAAAGAGTTCATTGATTTTGTCAGATATTGTTGGTTTTATTCAAATGGTAGAAAATGCTGTGGGCTACTGTTTCAGATTGTTTACCTTGTTTTTCTCTTTCTGTTATTGTTGCATTTTTGGTTCAATAAATCTGAAAGCTGGCACTCTTTCAGGCTGAATTACAGTTGAGAATAAGTCCATTTTAATGGCCCATTCCTATCTTCTCATTTTTTTCATCCTCTTCTCATATATCTAATCTTCTGCTTTGAAAATAAGTATTTTCTTTTCATTGACTGCCTCTTTCATATTACATGAATAGGACTTCCAGAAGAAGGGAGAATGGTTTGTGTTCATTTGTGACATTTTTCTCCTTTGCTGATTTAATGCCATTTTTTCTTTGCTGAAATAATGGTTATAACAGAGTGATTTAAGAAAACTTAGCAAAAAAAGTCACAATTTAAGACATTTTTCAAACATGTTAATTCGTAATTTGAAATTAGTGCAATTTCCTGTGACAAAGATGTGTCCCATACTTTCAATTTCAGTGCTTTTGCATGTACCAAGTCATTTTTAATCATCATCAAATGGGTCTGCCATATCAGATTGCTGGGTATAACCTCTACTTAACCCTGCAGACCTTATATTTACCCTGCAATTGAATAAAGTAGTATCAAATTCTGCAAATTGAAACAAGTTTAAAACTGTGAAACATATACCTAGTGTAATTTATTCTGGCACCTTATCTCTTACCAAACTATTAATTTTATTTTGCTCTAACAGAGATAAATCTGCAATAAGACAAATGACAATATTTTAGGAATGATTCTATTTATTTATACAGAAAGCTTTATTTATAGACAATTGTATTCCTATGTAACACTTAAAGTAACATTTAGCAGGCATTGGTTATATAGCACATCTGCTTAAGTAAACACAGTTTTTGTTTTGTTAATTATTGAGGACATCTCCTTGGGTAAGGATTAGAGAAAAGTAGTCCATTTAAATATAGCTAAATTATTCATTCCTTAACAGTGCTATGAAATACTATTAATTGCTTGTCATTGATTAAATTGGTTAGAGTAACACTCGGCATACAATGCTTAACAGAAATTATATTATATTTGATTAACTTATACCACACAGTTTGCTTAACAACTGTGATTTGCTTAACAGCTGTGATGATTCGCTTATCCAAAAAATGTAGAATAACCAGGATCAGTCTCATGCACGCCTTGATTTACAACCGCAATGACTTATGACCTGATATGTGGTCCCAGTTGTGGGCATAAGTCAAATATGACTTTGACTTATTTATGAGCATTTATTACTAGTGAATTTTAAGCATGCTATAGTAGTGAATTATTTGTGTGTTTCAATTTATGGTAAACTGATTTTTTCCCCCAGGTATTTTATTTTTAAGATTGAAAAGCAAATTTAAAATATTAATAATAATAAATAGTAATATTCTGTGGTTAAATAAATCCTGGCTGCTATTGCAATTATGTACAAGGCAAAGTGAATAACTATGGTAGATTCATAGTTTAATTCGTAATCATATCCAATCTTTTTCTCTCCTAAATAGTTCTTCTCCCAAAAAATTGTCTGTTTTTTCATTTTTCAATCAATAAGACTCTGTTCTACTATTGTCCACAGTGAATTTCACAACTATGAGAACATGGATCACTATTTCGGAATGAACCAGAGTGATACCAATACTCTAAATGCACTACAATAATTTTTCCTCTCCTTGAATGTACAAAAATACTTTTATATAACTCTGCTTTTAATTAACATCACCAGTGTAAACTGGTAGAATACATGGATACCAGATGTGGTAGCCCACAATTTTGTAAGTTATTTTGAATGAGAATTGTGAGAATACAGTTCAGCATACCTGAACAGCGTTAATTGGAAATAGCATGATGGACAAATTAAACAAAAAAAATATTTGTAAAAGTTATGGTATTTATGTAGTTACTTACCAAGCACATCTACATTATATTAAAGTAACCAAAATATCTTTACAATCCCCAAGGTATGTCACAACTTTTGAGCATCCCTAATGTTCGGAAATTGAAAGCTGAAAAATTTGACACGCCCTATAAATTAAGCTAGGTCTATTATTTACATTGTTGAACATCTGTGTTATAATTTTTGTTGTGACTTTTACCTGGGTGAAATGATTTTTATTTTATTTTATTTCCAATTTCTATACCGCCCTTCTCCCTGAGGACTCAGGGCGGTGTACAGCCAGACATAAAAAACATGAAATATAAATATTAAGACATTTAAAATATATATAATTTGGCTACAAAATTTAAAACTCACAGACCAATTAAAATATTTAAAATATTTAAAATTTCTTCTTAAGCCAGCCCGGCTTGTTGGAAAAAATGTGTTTTTAGGGCACAGCGGAAGGCACTGAGGTCATGAATTCTCCTAATCTCCGGGGGCAACTGGTTCCAGAGGGTGGGTGCCCCCACAGAGAAGGCTCTCCCCCTGGGGGTCACCAGCCTACATTGTTTGGCTGATGGCACCCTGAGGAGGCCCTCTCTGTGGGAGCGCACGGGTCGATGGGAGGTCATCGGTGACAGCAGGCGGTCTCGGAGATAACTAGGCCCTATGCCATGGAGCGCTTTAAAGGTGATCACCAACACCTTGAAGCACACCCGGAAGACCACTGGAAGCCAGTGCAGCTCGCGCAGGAGCGGTGTTATGTGGGAGCGCCACGCTGCTCCCGTCACTACCCGCGCGGCCGCATTCTGGACCAGTTGGAGCCTCCGGGTGCTCTTCAAGGGGAAGATACATCACAGAGCAACAATTTTTGATTCAAAGTACCTCAAATGAGCTAACTTACAGAATGTGTCCAAATCCAGACCAATGTCACTTGAGGGAATGACATTTTGGAAAGTTATGATTGCTACAGTGCTACTGGCTGTTGCAGCATTGTAGTTGCAGTCACATGACCTTCATGTTCAACATTTTGTGATGGCTTTGCAATTCTCACTCCTCCTCCCAAATGTTGACTCATTATGTGACTCTTAAGGAAGTAATAAGTTTAAGGTGCATAACGAAAGATCAGATTATTTTTATTGCTTTATATACTCCTTCTCCAACACACAAACATGCACATCTATCTACACCCCATCTTTGCTCAGAAACTCAAGACAAATACATAGTGCTCCATCCTCCTATATCTCTTCACAATAACCCTGTGTGTTAAATTGGACTGAACATCACCAAGTGAGCTGCTGTGGCTGTAGATGGAGTAGAAATTTGATCTCTCTGGTGTGAGTCAAGTACATTGGCCACCATATGTTAATCCTTGCCATCCTGTTTCATTTTTCATCTGCTTCCTACTCTAAAATTGAATGTAGACTGGTCCCTCCTATGGACACTGAGATCAGATAGACTGGTCCCTACGGAGAAATCCATCTAGCTGGAGAGGTAATATCATTATTGCAGCAACATTGATGCCTAGTTGTAGCACAGCCCATTTAAGGTTCAAGATACAGCCCAAAGTCTGTATGAAAATGCTTTACTACCTCAAAAAAACCTCTAATACTGCAAATTAGCTTTGACATGCAAGGCTTATTGTCTGGGATCATAGCTCCAGGATTAGAAGGAAGAACTTTGAATCTGTAGACTGGACTTGTTGCAATATATGTGGCAAGAATGAGGTCTTTGGGGAATTTTAACCAATTGCAGTTGTGATTTCTATTGGTTTCTACCACTTGTGAAAAGAGGAAATGATCTTGATATGAAGAATTCATGCTTCAAAAAGTCATATTTTTGGAGAAAGCTTGTCAAGTTTCAGTTGAAGAAAAACATGCAGCTGAGTGAGGAAGAATAAAGATGTTCTGATTTCTTATTTGGATATTAAGGAAAACAAAATTCAGAAAATTTCAAAATGATGAAATAGAATTGTCTGAATATATGTTCCATCAGCAAGAACTGTAGAAGAATATATAGATTTTATCCACACAATATTTGACAATCCTGCAGAATTGTTTTCAAAGAAACCTATCTTGGTTCCTTTCAATGAAATGATAATAAAAATCAATTCCACATACATTAGATGCTTCCCTGGAATGATGAAAGAATATTGTTCCTTCAGTGCTATCAATGAAGGAGCTAACACTACTCAATTTCCGACAAAATTCCTTGATTTGATTGAATTGTTTGGATTGGCACCACATAAACTGGAATTGAAAGTAGAATGTCTTGTAATTTTAATAAGAAACTTGGATCTTTCATCATTTTGCAATGATGATAATGAAAGAACTCCACAAGAATCTTATTGTAGCAAAGATAAACACTTTGGTGTGTTCAAAAATGACATTGTCATGATTCCTATTACACCCAATTTTATTAGAAAGTGAAGATGTCTGTCTTCAGCAGACACAGTTTCCAATGCAGTCATGCTTTGCTGTCAGTATACATAAAGCACAAGGAGAAACCATGGAGAATGTGCTGATTTATCTGGAGAAACCGGTATTCCAGCATAGTCAGCTGTACGCTGAGGAAAAAGAAGTAAAAACATTAAAGAATGGCATAGCAACCATAAATGTTGTCATCAAAAGAGTTCTTTGTTAAATAAAAAGCATCTATATTTGTCTTGTTATGCATGTTTCTTCTGTAATAAAATGATGTTTTTTTCTTTAATTCTAAAACCAAAACAATAGTAATCCACCAGTGGTGATTCTATTTTTCTGTGGTGATAAGGAAATATCTCTGAAAGCATGATCCCATGGGTAATGGGTTGTCTAGTAGCTCATAGAATCAAGAAAGATAATTTAGAATGAGAAAAAAATACCTAGTTTTAGAAAAAATAGGTTAAAATAATTAAATGTTAAAGAGATTTCCCGTATCAACTAGCAGTTTAAGTGATTATGAAATGATTCTTTAAAAAATACTAGACAAGAATCTGTCAAGAATGCATCATATGTATTTTAGAAATGACCTTTAGATTAAATTAGTTTTAAGGTGGTTCCAACTTTGGTTTTATCAACTTTTCTTCATAATTTGAATGAAAAAGAAGAAGAAAAGATCCTAGTGCAGCTCTTTCTTAATGTTGGATTTTTAAATGAAATACTCTGAGTGCTAAAAAGCAAAGTGGAGAAATATCGTGTCTTAAAACTAAGCTGTGAAAATGTACCTCCCACATAATACATTTGTGAGTAATAACAATTATCTTGTTATTTTTTTTCAAGACATGAGCTGGGAGATCTATATAGAAGTTTAATCACTCTGCTTTTGTATTTTCCCTGAAAATAAGACAGGATCTTATTTTCTTTTGAACCCCGAAATAAGGGCTTGGCCTTATTTTTTGGGGGGTATCTTATTATTTTGGGGGTGGAGGCAGTGAACATGGGACTGAATGTCCCATCGTCGCCGCCACCTCCCCTCCCTGTTCTTTGTGCCGGCCGAGCGGCTGTCTGCCACTGCCCTGACGTGTCCTGCTGCCACTGCTGCCTCATAGAGCAGAACTCTATGAGAACTCTACAAGAGCCTGAGTGGCGTAGCAGGCTAATGCCTCCTATTAAGGCAGAATTTAAAATCCAGCTGCCTGCAATTACTGTGAGTTCTAATCTCACCAGGCTCAAGGTTGACTCAGCCTTCCATCCTTTCTAAGGTGGGTAAAATGAGGACCCGGTTTGTGGGGGCAATAAGCTGATTTTGTATAAATATACAAAAGTATGAAGGCTATTGCTTAACGCATTGTAAGCCGCCCTGAGTCTCCGGAGAAGGGCGGCATATAAATATAAATAAAAACTCTGCAAGGCTTGTTGTGCCGTTACATGCACAAACTGTATGAAGGTCTTACCTTTCAAGCCCCGTGGCCTTCCTCGCCATTATATCCAGGGAAGCACATTGTAAAAAGAAACTATTGAACTCGTAAGAAGGGTTTTTTTACAATGTGTTTCCCTGGACACAATGGCGAGGAACACAACAGAACTTGAAAGGTAAGACGTGTGTCCCGCTTCTCGCCCACCCCACTTGCCACCCCCAAATTGCATCCCTAAAGGGGATGGGTGGCTAAGCAAGGGGCAGAAGCCCTGCCATGCCCGACGAGGGGTGGGGAGAAGAGATGGCAAGGGGAACCATGTCTCACTCTATGCGTCTCGCTTCTCCCCCGCCCCACCTGTCAGAAATTAGTCTTTGTGAGACTTATCGTGCGCCGTCGCCTTGTGGAATAGGACTCTGCAAGGCTTGTGCCATTGCATGCACGAACGGCAGCACTGCCACAAGGTTCAACATACCAGCCCAGCCGCGAGTGGTAGGACACCAGCTGTGCCGGTATGATGAAGCTCGCAGCGGTGCTGGAGTTCATGCGTGCAATGGCACAACAAGCCTTACAGAATCCTGCTTCATGAGGCAGCGGTGGCAGGACATGTCAGGGCAGCAGCAGCCAGCCACTCGGCCAGTGCAAAGAACAGGGAGGGGAGAGTATGTTCCCCCCCCCTTCACCCCTCCCGGTCTTGCCTCACCTCATGTTTTTTGCATGGCAAGTAACCAGAGGAAATGGCGGGAGTGGCTGAACATGCATGTAAGTAGTTGGTGGGGGAATTTGGGGGGGGGCTTATTTTAACGCATGCACTGAAAAACCCGATTGGGCTTATTATCCAGAGAGGTCTTAGTTTCGGGAAAACACGGTAGTTGTTTCACTTTCATAATAATAGCACCGACCATGTAGCTTCAAAGTTACCTTTGTACTTTCTTTGTGCTTCTGAGAATGGTTTACCAGTTGAATCACTGCTTTAATAATAATGTCACAGTGAGAAAATGCAGGTATCTTTAAAAGCAAGTGGAATATATAAACAGCTAGATTTGGATTGGGTCAACCTGTGATTGCCACCTAGCATTAAATTTAACATTAAAGTCATCTCAACTTATTTCATAAGATTGGCGTAATTGCAATATTTTGATTCCGAGGTACATGGAGGTAGGATGGAATTTCAACATAAGAAAACATGCAGAATGCAATAACATGAACAGACATGCCAAATGTGTATGGGATGCCTAGAAAATACGAGTGCAATTCAACCCTCTTTTCCTATTTCCAGAACTGCTAATATTTCTCACAACCTTTGATCATGACTGTAATGCATAAAGTTCATGACTACCGCAATAGCCATTGACACAGATTAAATCAAGAACTTCTGTTTTTTATTGGGATTGAACTAATATTACCGAGAAACAGTACTCTCATTCATTTTGTCTCCCGAATACACAAGCAATAGAATATTATCATACTTTCGATTCCGATCACACGTAGTCTCATATAACAGTGTTTTAAATGAGTACATTTCCTCTCAGAATAGCAATCCTCTCCATAAATCAGTAAATAAAAAAACACCCAGCCTACATTATGTATTATGTATTGACTCAGCTACAAAGTATGATATGACGCAGGCTTCCCCATCCTGAGTTCTTTGGTTTCATTAGAAGTGTAACTTCCAAATTTTCTAACTGTCATCACTGATAAATATAGATGACGCCAGAAGAAGGTTGATTCAAAGTATCATAACCCATGGTTTAATTAACCATGACTTAATGAATTCACTTTATTGGCTGGGTTCATGGAATACATTTGAGCTATGCCCTTATTACACTTTAGCCTAATATATGCAAACAGAAATATGTAGGCAACTTAACTAACAAGAATTAAGGAATATGATACTGAGAGCCAGACTTTCTGTTAAAAAACTTTTTTCCCAAGATTTTTTTTCAGCACCCTAATTTAGGGAGGAAAAGCTTTTTAGTACGTAGTATTTGATAATTAGGAATCAGGAATTATTTCTGATCTATCTTTCTCTTCCCCTCGCTTAAAATACAATACAAGCCCATGTAAAATGCATGTCTGTGACAAAAGAGGAACTTTAGAGAAATCTAAAATTGCTACAGACTATTCAAGTAGAATTCCTAAAGTTGTTTTGTTATTATAGAAAGTAATCTACAGAACATCAAAGGACCTGCTGAGGCAAACCTGATTTATGGAGTGGATTGATATTCTGAGAGGAAATGTACTCATTTAAAACACTGTTATATGAGACTACGTGTGATCGGAATCGAAAGTATGATAATATTCTATTGCTTGTGTATTCAGGAGACAAAATGAACAAGAGTACTGTTTCTCGATAATATTAGATCAATCCCAATAAAAAACAGAAGTTGGTACTTCTGTACCATTGTACAACGATTCAATCTATAGTTACTGGCTACGTACAGTTGCAAGAAAAAGTATGTGAACCCCTTGGGATTACGTGGAGTTTTGCATGAATTGGTCATAAAATGTGCTCTGAACTTCATCTAAGTCACAACAATAGAAAAACACAGTCTGCTTAAAATAATACTACACAAACATTAGATGTTGCCATGGTTTAATTGAACATAACATGTAAACATTCACAATGGAGGGAGGAAAAAGTATGTGAACCTTTGAACTTAATAACTGGTTGACCCTCCTTTGGCAGCAATAATCTCAACCAAACGTTTCCTGTAGTTGCAGATCAGACTGCACAACGATCTGGAGTAATTTTGGACCACTCCTCTTCACAAAACTGTTTCGGTGTAGCAATATTATTGGGATGTCTGGTGTGAATTGCTCTCTTAAGGTCATGCCACAGCATTTCAATCGGGTTGAGGTCAAGACTCTGACTGGGCCACTCCAGAAGGCGTATTCTGTACTGTTGAAGTCATTTTTTGTTAAATTACTTGTATGCTTTGGGTCATTGTCCTGTTGCATCACCCATCCTCTGTGGAGCTTCAGTTGGCGGACAGATGGTTGTACGTTTTCCTGAAAAATGTCTTGATAATCTCTGGAATTCATTTTCCCATCAATGACAACAATCCGTCCAGGCCCTGAGGCAGCAAAGCAGCCCCAAACCAAGATGCTCCCTCTGCTATGTTTTAGAGTGGGGATGAGGTTTTGATGTTGGTGTGCTGTGTCTTTTTTTCTCCACACATAGTGTTGTGTGTTCTTCCCAAACAACTCAATTTTGGTTTCATCTGTCCACAGTATATTTTGCCAATAGTGCTGTGGAACATCCAGGTGCTCTTTTGCAAACTTCAAATGTGCTGCAATATTTTTTTTGGACAGCAATGGCTTCCTCTGTGGTGTCCTCCCATGTACTCCATTCTTGTTTAATGTTTTCCTTATTGTAGATGTGTCAACAAAAATGTTAGCATGTGCCAGAGATTTCTGTAGGTCTTTAACTGACACTCTAGGATTCTTCTTTACCTCATGACGCATTCTGCGCTGTGCTCTTGCAGTCATTTTTACAGGACAACCACGCCTAGGGAGAGTAGCAACAGTGCTAAACTTTCTCCATTTGTAGACAGTCTGTCTTACTGTGGACACATGAACATCAAGGCTTTTGGAGAGACTTTTGTAACCCTTTCCAGCTTCATGCAAGTCAACAATTCTTGATCGTAGGTCTTCTGAGAGCTCTTTTCTGCGAGGCATGGTTCACATTAGACAGTGCTTCTTGAAACCAGTAAACCCAAAACAGGTCTGTGTTTTTAAAGGGCAGGGCAGCTGTCAGCAACATATCCAATATCATCACACTGATTGGAGTCAAGGTTGGCTCACTCCTGGTTCCAATTAGCTCTTGGAGAAGTCATTAGGCTAGGGGCTCACATACTTTTTCCTCCCTGCACTGTGAATGTTTACACGTTATGTTCAATTAAACCATGGCAACATCTAATGTTTGCGTAGTATTGCTTTAAGCAGACTGTGTTTTTCTATTGTTGTGACTTAGATGAAGTTCAGAGCACATTTTATGACCAATTCATGCAAAACTCCACATAATCCCAAGGGGTTCACATACTTTTTCTTGCAACTGTACATAAATCAGCCAGTTGTGATTTATTCATTAAACCATGGTTAAGCTAACCATACCTTACTGAAATATAAACATAAACATAGTGATCTCTTGTGAATTCAAGTAGTCCTCAACTTACAACCACAATTGAGCCCAAAATTGTTGCTAAGTAAGACAGTTAAGTTAGTTTTACTCCATTTTATGACTTTTCTTGCCACAGTGAAGCACTGCAGTTGTTAAGTTAATAACAAGGTTGTTAAATCAATCTGGCTTCCCCATTGACTTCACTTGTCAGAAGGTTGCAAAGGTGATCACATGACCCTGGGACACTGCAACCATCATAAATAGAAACCAGTAGCCAAGCATCCAAATTTTATTCACTTGACCTGGGGATGTCATGGTCATAAGTCACTTTTCTCAGTGCCATTGTAACTTTGACTGGTCAGGAAAAGTTGAGGACTACCTGTACTACTTTTTATGGCAATCAGTGGTATAAAGCTCAGATAATACTCTACAGGGCCATGCAGATGACGTTGTTCAACACCTGACAAAGTCATTTGGATTTGTTCCCAGTTAGATTCCATGTGTGGTACAAGTCCATGTGAGATGCCTGAAGAAAAGTTTTGCTCAGTGATCTGGGAATGGTTTGACCTTGTTGGACCTGATGAAGTGGGCAGGGTCCTCAATGCTATCAGTGTTACCACCTGTCAGTTAGATTCTTGTCTCTCCTAGATACTAAGTCTCCAGCAGTGCTAAGCATCCCTCCTAGATGCTAAGGTTCAGGCAGTGATTAATTCATCATTGCAGGTGGGGATATTTCCAGGACCTTTTAAGGAGACCCTGGTTTGCCTCCTCTTTAAAAAAAATCACATGTCTCACCTGTCTGGACAATTTTCGTCCTCTTTCCCATCTTCCTTTTTTAGGGAAAGTGGTGGAAAAGTGGTTGCTTGGCAGCTTCAGAAGGTCCTGGATAAAATGGATTGTCTGGACCCTTTCAGTCAGGATTCAGGCCTGATTATGGGACAAAAACAGCATTGGTTGCAATTGATGATCTTTAGTGAGAGCAGGATGGAGATAGTGCAATCATCTTCACTCTTGTTGACCTCTCAGTGGTCTTCAGTACCATAACCATAGTATCCTTTTGGGTGGCTATGGGGGCTGAGGCTGGGAGGTAGAGTCTTACACTGGTTGGCTCCTTTCTCCAAGGCTGATCCCAATCAGTGTTAATTGGGAGTGAGAGATCCAGCCCACAGCCGCTCTCTTGAGGCATGCTGCAGGGCTCGGTACTCTCTCCACTCCTTTTTTATATGTACATAAAATCGCTGGGTGAGATCATCTGTCCTCTTGAGTTGAGGTATCATAGAGTTGACTATCATCAGCATACTGATATCTCTACTCCTAGTGAACAAGTGATGCTGTTGGTGCCCTCTTGTGGAGGGAAGCTAGAAGCTTTTTTTTTTTTTTTAATTTGATTTATATGCCGCCCTTCTCCGGAGACTCAGGGCGGCTTACAATGCGCTAAGCAATAGCCTTCATACTTTTGTATATTTATACAAAGTCAGCTTATTGCCCCCACAAACTGGGTCCTCAATTTACCTACCTTAGAAAGGATGGAAGGCTGAGTCAACCTTGAGCCTTGGTGAGATTCGAACCTGCAATAATTGCAGGCAGCTGATGTTAATAACATGGCTTTAGACCACTGTACTATCCAAGGCTCTTCAGCTTTGGCTAAACCCTGCTTTGGCTAAACCCTGGCAAGACTGAATGGCTTTGTGTGCATGGAATCTCAAGATCCGGGATTTTGACATCCTTAGGACTGGAATAGGTGGCACTACCTCGGACAGATCCAGTCCACAACTTGGGGGATCTCCTGGACTTGCAACTCTTGCTTGAAGACCCTTTATTAAATTTCAGGTTCTGTGCCAGTTGTGGCCTTTCCTGGAGCAGAAATCCCTGCACCTAGTCATTCAAGCTCTAGTCCTCTCATGTTTGGACGATTGCAATGCACTCTGCATGGGGCTACACTTGAAAAGTATTCGGAAGTTACAGCTGGTGCAGAGTGCAATGGCGTGGGTAGCTTTTGGGTCCCCACACTGGCCCATATTACACCTCCATTCCATGAACTGCACCGGCTGCTGGTTTGCTTCCGGGTACAATTCAAGGGGTTGGTTATCACTTTTAAAGCACTTCATAGCATGGATCCAGGTTCCCTGGGGAACTGTCTCATCCCAATGGGATTGGCCCACCCCACGTGCTGGCAGAGGAGGCATGATGCATCAAATTCCCTGGATCAGCCTGGGCATTTGGCCTGATGGGATCCAGGAGTGGAGTCTTCTCTGTTGTCGCTCTTGCCCTTTGGAACATTTTACACACACTCCTCAGAGGGAGGTTGCTCCTACCTTCCTGACCTTCTGCGGAAGTTTGAAGACCTGGCTCTGCCAGTTGGCCTGAGGCTCCAATGGGGAACTGTCACGCTAGGGGTGATTAACAACAGACCCCTCTTCTCAATAAATCTTTCAGCTCATCCTACTCCATCTCTCCCCATCTTTCAGTTATAGCTGATAATTTGTATTTATAGCTGATAATAAGTATTTTATTCTTATTATATACATATTTTTGTATATTTTTATTCTAACATTATAAGCTACCCAGAGTCACCTGGTTGTGAGATGGGCAGCAAACAAATTTAATAACTAACTAAATAAATCTTTTAATTATTTGAGTTGTATTGTATCCTATTCACGGCAACCCCATTTTCCCAAAGAATGATAGAGAAGACGTAGTAGGATACTGATGAATGGGATAGATTACAGTTCAAAGATAAGGGGATTTCCCAAGAGAGATACTGTGGGTGAGTGGAAAGGTCAGAGAATCAGACTTCTGCCAGTCTGATTCCATTTGCATATATCTAAATGGAACTTTCTATATTTAGTTCATTTGGCAGAGGCTCAAATTTGTTTGGTTTCTGATTCTTACTCTGTATTTTAAAAGAGAAACAGTATGTGTATTTTATATATGTGTGTATGTGTGTGTGTTAAATTTTATTTTCACTGAGAGTACTCAGGCTACATGGTGACAAATAAGTAGTTATTATTGCTATGCATAGACAGCAGGAAAGTTGACAGAATTTTCCTGTTTTATGTTGAGTCAATTGGATAAGACATAATTTTTACATAGAAAGATAATGGAATTGTGAGTTCTATTTAATATATCACAACAAAAATTACCCTGACTCTGTAATTTTCAGCTATTTAAATCAAGGGTTTCCTAGATCTTAATCAGCTACTGACATTTAATATAGAAGAAACATTAAGAAGGAAGTACTTATCATATATACAACACATGTTTCAATTTTTTTTTGTTTCTAAAGATATTTGTATAGAAACGTCTGCATGGAAGAAGTTTTTTTTAAAAAAAATAATCACTAGTGGTAGGTCGGTTATAGTCTGGCAAGAGTATAGGTGTATATTTACTTCTAATATATATATTAGAAACATATGCTTAGGCATAATAAGAAGAAATTAAGTTATTCCCACAAGTTTCCTTGCCAGTCCTCTTGGTAAAAGACTTTTTATTACGCCTATTCATTTCACTATTTAGATAGCGTTTTTTTCAAATGACTCCTGACAAGTTTGGCTTCAGAGCTCAAGCCTGCTTCTGTGTTATGTCATTAGAATTCGTTACTAGGATATGTTCACAAGCTGCCATTTCTTCACGTTTTCTGGTGCTCTTTTGTAAATGCAGTCTGCAATGCTGAAGATGTGATATCCTTTTTTCTGCTTATAATTTCCTATAAACCACAAAGCGTATTTTCAATGATAAATTAATTCACTTTTTAAAAGCATGTGTGGACACCATGCACACATAGCTAAGATCAAGTTTCTAGTTAAACATATAAAGAACCACTTTTAAGGCTTGAAGGATCTAATTTTAAATAATGAGGGTGTCACAAATTCCACTGTTCACAACATATGTTATAACTCATACTGCTGCCAACCATATGTCAAAAACGATCACAGATTTTTACCCTGGAGGTTCTGATTAGGAATTAAAGCTATGATCAAAAGCAATTATTTGAAGTAATCAATCTAGAAGCCTAGACCAACTTTGGGTTGGTTTACACACTAAAAATGCATCATGGAATCAACCTTACTACAGCTCAATTTCACAAAGCTCCAAATAATATGAATACATAAATCATATGAGACAGAAGAATCCCATGTCAATTCTATATCTTTCTGAAATCTTTTCTCATTGTTGTCATTCCAGTAATAATAGGCTTCTTCATGCATATAATAATCAAATTAAAGCCTTCTCAACCCTGTAACTAGCTAATGTGTTTGATGATGATGCATCAAACATAGGCAAAGGATAGCCTATGTAAAAACATCGCTCATATTCAGGAATTCTACAGCACATAGATTCCAAACATAATCCAACGAGTATAAATTCTTCGTTAAATAAATCCAGGTCTAATGTTTACCTTTAACGTAGGTTTCACTCCAATTTTTATTTAATATATTATACAAACTGGGGAGCTATAACAAACATGGAAAAGACAGAAAATGTGAGAAAGTCCCAAACTGGTATCATGATTCTCCAGAGTGAAGTGTTACTAAAACATAAGATTTGTGGTGGGATAGACCAAAGGACATTATAATCAATATTCTGTCCGAATAGATAATAAGATATATGTTTTTGAGACATGAATGCTATATTTCACATTAACAAGTATTGAGGGATATGTCTCAGATATTGAAGGTTACACAGAGGTATCTACACCTTACACTGTATTAATCTGTCTATTCCTTTTCAAATTTGCCATATTCAACAGCCTTTACTACTACTTATCTCTATTTCTATTGTTTAACTATGGTCTGTGTAAAAAGTTATTTATTGAGTATAGATTTGTGGAATGTTCCCAGATTCTAGGGTTAGGAAACGGGGGGGGGGGGGGGGAATCCCTTTTCCTTATGCAGATGCTTAACTTTATATGTCCCTGCCATGTTCTTTTTAAAACTTCATTTTGTTTTCTAAAAAAGAATGCTAAAAAGGCCCTAAACTGGCAACCTTTCCTAAGAAGGAAATTGTTACAGCCTCTTGATCAGATTGACTGTGCCTGCCATGTCCTTTTTGACATGGAAACTTGGTTATAGTTCATTCATTGATGAAACACACTCTAAACTAGGGGCTTCCTATTTCCACTTTTCTATCCTTTCCTTTCACCTAGTCCTAGAGAGCTCTGTGTCATTGTTTAAAAAGTTGGTTCTTATATCTGCTTACTGGTCAGCACTTTTGAGACACTGTTGTAGGAGGATTATCCTGGGGTCATCAAGAGTTAAACCCCTTCCTAAATTATTCTGCATTAGTAAGGGAATTACTGTTTGATGATACAAAGTAACATTTTTCTTAAAAATTGTATTGCCCTACTCCACCTATTATTCCAAGTGGAGTAAGTTCCATGAAGATGGGCCTTTCTGAACTCTGTTGATATCACCAGGGATAAATGGTCTAATTCTACCACACTACTTTCTAGTATGCAGAATCTGTCTATAAATCAGAACAGTATAGTGTATTATATCTATAAGACAAGAGATCCCAGATTCATTTCCTGCCATTTCAGGGCAGAGCTGGAACCAGTACTTTCTGACTTCTGGAGAAATGTTGTCAATGCTTTATTTCACATATTATAAAATACTGTATTTTGTTAAATCATGGTAAGCTGGTTTTGTATATAAAGCCAAACTAAAATTCAGCCAACAAGAGTTAATAGTACTGAGATAAATAGACCAAGTACCGTGACTCAGTAGAAAGTCTGTGTGTTGCCAGTAACATGTGTAGAATGTTTAAAATGAAAAAGATACATAGATATATAGCAAGACAACTGTATCACACAGTTGGACTACCAAAGTTGCTTTGATGAATGTACAGGTATATATTTACTTATATCTCTTATTCTATAAGAGTTGCAAACTATATTGGCCTTATACAAAGGACACTTCAGTAGTGGGTTGGTACAGTAGCAGTGGCGGCAGCTCTACCCACCCACCCGGACGCTTCTGCGCATGCGCAGAAGCATCGTGCATGCACGAGAAAAACGGTAGCAAACTAAATTGAAACCCACTACTGGGACACTTCAGTGCATTGACTAGGACTTCAGAGTCTTTATACTACAGAACAGTACAGGTAGTCTTCGACTTGCAACCATTTATTAGTGACCATTTGAAGTTACAACAGCACTGAAAAAAGTGACTTACAATTGGTTTTCCCACTTATCACTGTTGCAGCATCTCCATGTCATGTGATCAAATTTCAAGCACTTGGCTATTGGCATGTATTTATGACAATTGTACTTTCCCAGTGTCATGTGATCATCATTTATAACCTTCCCAGTCAGCTTCGGACAAGTAAAGTATTGTATAATATTTTCTAATGTCAAAACTTTCTATGTTTTGAATTTTAATGCTTATCTACCCAAGGCAGCATGACTGGTAACAATTGAATATAGGAGCTGCAATCCAAAGTTTATGAGCACCAGGTTGCTTACCAATTCATCAGCGCAATTGGGTGATCCTATTAACTAATATAGCTGCAACCAGGGACTGTTTAATATAAAAAGCTTTAGTATTAATTAATCAGGCCAAAGGGACATGTTAATATTGACATATTTTCCTAACTTGTATGAAAATTAAACTTATTCGGTAATGTGTATTTATTTGGAAGCAAACTTTAGTATGTTCCATAAACTTCCAAGTAAACAAGGATAGTGCTTGCTGAATAAAAATAATCACTTATATATATGGCTGTACACAAATATTTAAAATTTAGTGCAATTTCAGTGAAATTTGCTTCCAAGATTTTATATACATAATAGCATATGCTTTTTTAATTTTTGAATTTAGTATTCCATACATTTCTGTGTCTTTTCACCACACATATTTATTTAAGCATGAACTGTATGCACAAACTGATCAAGCCACTCTTTTCTTTCTGCGCATCTAATAGAGTGTGCTTGGTAGCACAGGAATGTGTCACAGTAATGCAGAGAGCTGTAATGATGTCAGCTTGTTATTTACTTTCCAAATCTGAATGACTGAGCAAGGCGAAAGGAGAACCAATCCGCCACAATGTGACCCTGCAGGCAGAAAAAACACAGCACTCTCACCAGTAAGAGTTTGGGGGATGGGAGGCACATGTAACCAGGGTAATGTTGCATCATGTATTTGCACTGCTTTTTGCACAGCTTCCTTTTTCTTTTTCTGTAAAATGACGGTTGTAATTCAGAAAGCTCTGCCAGCCTAGAGAAAAATAAGAAAAGGAGGATTAATTCAAGACAAAGAACATCAAGATCTATCTATGTCAGGGCTAAGAGTAATAATACCTATTCCGCTGAATAACAGTTATGGAGATAGCGTAAGTCTATATTTAAATACATTATAATTATATCATGGCAGCACTGGTTTTCATAAAGTATATAAATATTATGGGTTGTCCCCCCCTTTTTTTAAAACTGAATTTCTAAATATAAAATACTGAATTTGCAAAAGCATTGTATTCTGATGTCCGTTAGGTTACATTTTATTTGACACAAAATTACTTCTTGACTTTTAGAAACAATATGTAAATAAAAGTATAAGATTCTTCATTTAAATTTAGCTGCTTAAAAAAGCAGTCTTAATGTTATACCTGCACACATACACATTATCCAATAGTGTATTACATTATTCTCTTATTAAAAGGAGAGTGAAAATAAGATCGATAAGTAACACTGGTCCATAGGAGATTGTGTAAACATAGATTTTTCTACCCTTTGAACCAATTTCTTTTCTTTCTTTCTTTCTTTTTTTTTTTGACTCCACAGGACTAAGAATTAATTTGAACAGTAGAAGGCTGGTGGGGTGGGCAAGAATTCCTTTTTGTGGAACAAAACATTTCAATTACCCCCTAAAAGTGACTAAGGAGTTATTTCAGGACACTGCAATTGGAAGAGAAATTCGTTTGATGGTCGGGGTAGGTGCTGATGTTTTTGTTCGTTGCAAATCATAAAGGCAGAACTGCTGATAAACCCACCGCATCTCCTCTCTCCGGGTTTCCTCCTTGAAGATCAATATGCTGATTTCCACCAGCAGCCCCGGAGACCACTTAGTCAGCCGGGTTCTGCCAGCCTTTGCCTGCTGCTTGGTTCTCTCGTAGAGAGTTGCAGCAGGGAGAGGCTGGCCCTGGACTTCCACATGCACTTCGCTCTCCGAGCACATTAACTGGCTCACGAAGTCATGAGCATGAGCAGCAGCAGCAGCACCACCACCACCACCTGACCGCCATTCTGCACCCCGAAACTTTCCGTTTTCCTGCCCGCCACTCTCTCGGACTTCCTTTTGATCCCCTCCGCCACCGGAGTGGATGTGGTGGTAGTGGTGGAGGTAGAGAAGGAGGAGGAAGGGCGGGAGGGGGGGGAGAGAAGAGCTACGAGGGCTGCTCGAGATTTACCATCTGCTTCACGATCTCGGGACCTCAGGGTTGGAAAGAAGAGTTCCACCATGGGCTGCCTGTGAAGGGAACTTGGCTTACTCGGGGCTTTGGCAGAAGTTGAGACTTTCCTCGGGGGCTTCCTGGAGGGCGAGCCGGGCCTTTCTACACGCGGAGGGAGGTGAGTTTTTCCGGCCGGCCTTTTGGGGACTCCCTAAGAGAAATTGACAAACGAGGATCGACAGCGCCGAGAACGCCTCGGGAGGGCCATGTTTTCCAGCACGATTTCAACTTCCTTCTGTTCCCCGGCCGTAATGGATGGGCGGTTGACTATTGTTTATATGGGTGGACGTTTGCGCCTCACGTTTCGGTGGCCTTAGAGCTGGGTTGGCCCTCGGATTCCCCCGCTCCCCCTACTTTCCCAGCAGGATGGGCTGCCTTTCCCTGTGGCAACCCCCCCCCCCCAGCCCAAGGCTTTGAAATGGGCCGGAACAACTCTCCGGGCCTTGCATTGATTGAAAGGAGAGCCTGGGGGGTGGGGGGTGGGGTGGGATGGGGGTGCCGATTGCCCTCCCGGACCCCTCATTCGATCGCCGGGACCTCGGGTTGATATTTAATTTCGTTTCGTCTGGTTTAAACAGTATCGCTGCAGAGTGGGGGAAGGGAGCTTCCGTGCTTTTTTGGCCGTTTGCCTTGGGAGGAGGACTGAGGCCAAGGGGCCTGCTGAACTTGGACCCGGGGGAAGGGGGTGCCTTTTAAACTGAAATAAGGGGTGGGGGTGGGGACGTGAGCGCGGAAAATGGTGTCGCGGTTGTGTAACCCCAGCGTGGGGGAAGGGAGCCCCTGAATCAAGCCTGTCGCTGAGGCCGTTCCTGAAGTTTCCCCGGGGTGGTGTGGCCAATAAGCCCTTGGGGGCTGCCTAGCGAAGGGCAACGTTTTAGAAAAGCGCTCGGCTGCTTTTCAGACTGCAGCCTTAAGACCTGTTGCATGCTGAAAGTTCAGAAAGACGGAGAGCCCTCTTTATGGGGACCTCATTGGTTCACTCCTGCAAATGACTTCCGCACGTTGGCTTTGTCTTCTTTCTCTTCCGTTTCCCCTTCCCATGTTTTGTTTTGTCCCGGTATTTTAATTTAGGTTGGATAGGGGGGACTACACGTTATTCTTGCCTCTGTGAACCCTTGGCCTACTTATTGACATGGCGGGTGACTCATAGAAACAAAAAGAATCACCTCTCCTCCACTGTCTGCCAAGCTTCTCTTGAGCTTATAGCTCTAAAGCTGCATCAGGTAGCCCTTAAAAAGTTTAACATGTGTGCACATGTGTGATCTAGAAACTGCATTTGCGGGTATATTGGCATAGACTTCATTGTAAATAAGCTTTATAAAGAAGGTGTTTTTTGTTTTGTTTTGTTTTGTTTGTTTCAGATGGCTTATGAAATGAAATACTGTCTGATGAGAAGGTCCGGTATGGAAGTTTTAGTTCAATACTTTTCATGATAGTTTGTCCCCAAAGGGATAGTGGAAGTAACAGGTTGTCAGAGCTCTTTCTGTACTGGATTCAGTAAGATAGCTTTTTTCTTTGATTACTTTATTAGTTGATTTTAAACAAGACCTTTTCACAGAGTAAAGACAAAGTTAATGCCATAAACCTTTCTTGTTATATGTCTCTGTGCAAGGTAGATGTATTTCTTTTTTAGGCCAGATGTAAATAATGTAGTGTCATGTTTTTCAAAATTGATTTATAATTCCAACTTTTTGTCAACCCACATTGTACGAGGCCTGATTCAGAAAGCTTGTTTGTGAAGTCCAGGAATATAATTAGAGTTTGCTTATTTTGTTACTTTTTCCAAAACAGCAAGTCTACTTCAGGTTTGTTTACATGTTTGGTGATTCCCAATGGCTTTCTAGGCTCAGCTGTTTGCAGATTATTTTGGGTCACTGCTACTCCTTGATGTGGATGACTGATCAAACTTCATCTAGTCAAACTATCATCATACTGTTTACATAGACTAATATCTTTAAGAAGCAATACTTTAATTCATTTTGACTTTGAAGTTGTATGAATAAGGAGCTGACACGTTGCTGTGAACAGTTTATAGCTGATAAAGAATTTCCAATCTTTTCAAAATACTACAGTATTAGGTAAATACTTAAAATTAAACAGTATCATAATTACATTGCTTAAATTCCAACATAACTCTTATTCAAAGAAATATATCCTTCTATAAAGGATATAAATCACTTCCCACAGAATGTCCAAAGCAGTAGAAGTATTCTAACAAAAACAGAATTTTTGTCTCCATTAAAAAGCAACTAAGTATATTATAGCTTAATGTTTTCAAAAATTTCTTTTGAGAAAATGGATTGTTATCTGTGAAAACCTATGTATAATCTTATGCATTTTTAGTCTTTTAGGTGACACAGATTATTATTAAACCAGTGAATACATTCCAGTCAATTTGTTTTCAAGTGAACATTTCAAGTATGTGAATTGGATGCATTATCTCAAGTTATACTGTGTGTTGGTGTGTGTGATACTTTTTGCTGAGTGGTAATTCTGATAAGTTGCTGAGTGGTTCTGTAAGATTGAAATAAGTCTTAATTGAATATTTACAGTGCTGAATCATTTTTGGCTATGTACAGTATTGTGGTAATTTTATACAAAATAATATTTATTTAAATAATTTGAAGAATGAACTTTAGCATAACAATAAATTATTGCTCTATCTTCAAAATTACTTGTCTATTTTCAGAAAGTAACTGAATATATGTATATGCAATATTGTTACAAAAATCTGAAATGCCTTTATCAATATGGAAGAAAGACTATTACTGTCTTTTATGTTTTATTTAAAAGAGACAGTCATTCTTTGTTGCATCTTTATAGGGGAACTGGTAGAACATGGTGTTGGCAGCTAGACTGTCACCTGTTCAGTTTAACACTGATGTTAATAAGGAAGGCTTTTTTAATAAAAGAAGTATGGCTATCTGCACTTTATTTAGGATTTGGATCCTTTTTATTCATGATTCTTGTATTTATTTAATATCAAATATTGTAATAGACATGCAACAAATTGACAATTGAATATGCAGCAAATTGCAAATTGAATGTAGAATATTTAATAAAATGCTTACATGGTTACATGGTTTCATTTTTGTGAACAGAACATTTAAATCTGTGGGAGACTTCCAATGCAGCATAATTTTTTTTATGGAGCAGAGAAAAGTAGAAATATTGATGCAAGGGTTCATCTCTAAAAAAAGGAATGTGCCCAGAATATTGTGGGACACTGTTAATAGCATAGAAAATGACACCAAGGGCTTCAGAATAAAAACAAGAACCATACTATAGAAATTAAGAGTCCTAATCCACCGTTAGACATGGAAACTGACTGGCTGATATTGGGCAAGTCACTCTACCTCAGATCTACCTTAGAAGTTGGACAAGTCCAACTTCTCAAATGGTTGTTTTTGTGGAGAAAATAGGAGGATTATATATGTCACGTTGAGTTGAACAAGAAAATGTGGTATACATATTAAAAATGAATAAAACAAAATAAAAATGGTTTCCCTAACTCCTGGATAGAACATCTTGAATAAACTCTGCTTTGTACATGCCCTTCCAGGAAATACGACATTCTGGATCCAAACTGTTGCAATTAATGGTATACAGAAAGCTGACTGGGGTCTACAAAAGCATAATTTGTGTATCTCAATTTTTCTTCATATTGCATTATTTATTATCTTAGAATAGGGTTGGAAAATATTCCCAGTTTTCTTGAACTACCTTTTTTCATTAACAAAAAATCTAGGAGCACTTGTCCCTACACAGCCAATACTGAGATTTGTTTATATATAAAAAGAACATTTGATAAAGAAAATACATGATAAAATCATCCAGATTCTACAAGTGAACTCTCTTAAGGCTGCCTTCATTCTGATTGAGATAGTAAAAACAGATTTTACCTGATATATTACATGAAAGCTGGCCTAGTATCCAATTAGCTTCTGAGAAAATTCTGTGCTCTAATTTGTAACATCTAAACTGCTTTTCAGTAACAAAACTATTTTAGACAGCTCGTTGGATACATTTAATTGTGTTTCATATGTGGATTGATGGAAAGCCAGTAGACATAATTTTTTGAGGTTCTGATATTATGGAACAGAGGAATAAAATTTTGGGGTTTGGACTAACAATTTGGTTTTTCCTGATGATTAAACTAAAAAAAAGATGTTTGGGGTTTTTTACATCAAATACTAATGTAATCTCAGTAGTCTTATTCTGTACTTGGATGCCTTCATTATTCATCTTCCTTACATGATTAAATTTAATAATACATTATAGTTGAATACTGGTAGTTGAACAGTAATTAATCAATTTGGCAATGATACCCTGACCTGACCTGAAAAATGTTATCAGTCTGTATAAAACAGCATTACCAGCTAAGTTCTATTTTTAAAGCAAATTTGTGTGATTCAAATTAGTCTTCTGAGTAAAAGGTCGCTGAAGAAACTATGTTTAATTTTCATTGGCAAATCATCTGGGAAATATTTTTTTTCCAACTTCCCAAGTTTTGGCCAATTTCTAGAATAGAGATGGGTAATTATGGCCCCTTTACAACCTTTGGATTTCAACTCTTAGAATACCTAAGCATGGCTGTCTCCGGAATTCTGGGAGTTGAAGTCCACAGGGCGTAAAGGGGCTATAGTTGCCCACTCCTGCTCTACAGAATGTTCTTTAATTAGGTATTTTTCTCCTTTGCGCTGTCATTTTTAATATGAAGGGGGCAAAAACTGTCTTCCATGGCTATTGGAACAAACCATCCTTGCTGTCTGTAAGACATTTATTTTGTTGGACTAATCCATATTCCTGAAATTTTGTCATCTTTATTTGCATTCTTTGAATATATTCATACAGAGAGAGAGAGAGAGAGAGAGTGTGTATGTGTGTGTGTGTGTATGTGTATACAGTATATATACAGTATATGTGTATACACACACATACATATATATATATACACACACACACAGTATATTTGATATATACTGGTATTATACCAATCACTCTCAGGCCAATTTACCTCATAGAATTGTTGCAGTTAAAATAGGAAGGTGTGTTGGATATGTTCGCCATCTTGAATTATTTATTATAGTAAATATAGTAGAAATAATAAAGACAGGATATAAATATATAATGTGTCGAACCTAAGAATGGTATATAGGTTAAGCTGTTTGGTATATGTTGTCCTTTTAGTTTAGCATGGCAATTGCTGTCTAATAAATTATAACTGAAAGTAAAACACATGCTTAGTCCACTAATTCATTTATCAGATTTATATCCTGGATTTAATTTAAGAGTTTAAGAGCTTACGGCATATACAGCATACCTTCCTCTATTTTCTCCAATAGCCTTGTAAAATAGATTGAGGGAGAGAGAGGGTTTGCCCAGAGTCACCCAGCGAGTTTCTATGTTTGCAACTAAAGTGTACTTAAACCACTATACATGGCTTTCAAGTCTTCAGCAACCAGTATGTCCAGGCAGATCTTCTATTCAAAAACTAACCAAATATGATTCTACTTCGTGTCTGAGATTCAGCACATTCAGAGTAGTATTCTGTCACCTTCATACTGCCTCACTTTATTCCACAGAATCATAATTTTGAAAGATTCCTTGGAGATCTTCAACCCCTTGCTCAGTGTTGGAATCTCCTGTCATCTCAGACAAATGGTATGATCTTTGAAAGTTTCCAGTGATAATGTACCCACAACTCTAGACTGAGCCTGTTTCACTGCTTAACTCTCACAATAAGAATTCTTATTTCAAGTGTGGATTTTTCTTTGGTTCTTTTCCTACCTTTTGCAGCTGTGGAGTATACACCTAACCATATGACATCTCAGTTTACACAAAATGTACCCATTTTCTTTAATCATTTCTTAATAGGATTTAGCCTCTTGGTCACTCACCATCTTTTGTAAGTTTTCTCGCACTATTTCCGGTTTTTCAGTGTCCTTGCACTAGGGCAACCAGTACTGGACACAGCATTCTAGGTATAGTCTGGCCAGTACAGTATAGAATAGAAATATAATTTCCATGATCTTTTCACTATAAGTCTTTAGATGCAGCCCAGGATTGCCCTAGGTCTTTTGACAGCTGTAGCACAGTGCTGGTTCATACTTAATGTTTGATGTGTTAGATACTTACAAGTACTACTGCTGAGCAAGAGACTATCTATTTTATTATTGTATATCATTTCCTATGACCAGAAACCCACATTAGATAATTGTATTTTGTGATATAAGGCCCAATGTTCAAGTCTACCAAGATTATTTTAAACTTGTGGGACTGTTTATGAAAGTATTCCTTAATCAGTTATTGCCATGATTGTTTTCCTACAAACTGGATAGGGTTTTTTGGGTGCTTGATCCCATTTCATATTGTCTACTTTGAATTTTTATTACTATTTTGACATAAGCTCTAGCTATGTTCATGTGTTATTTGAGATATGGGAGAGTGGAAATCTCCCTCAAATTCTTGTGAGAAACTTAATTTCCCCCCCAAATGTTTTATCATTAGGCAAGATTGAAGTTTGTAAAAACTATTTTTGAACTGCTAAATTAAGCATCTCCCCCCTCACTATTTTTACTCTAAAGGGGAAATACTGGCCTCTTTGCCATAAGAACTCAGTTCCCATGGGTGTAATTTATAGGTTTCTAAAAAATGGCCTATTTGGATAACTTGATTGACCTAGGACTAAAACAGCAATAGAACAAGCATTGTCTTAAGATAATAGTAGTCTAGTTCACAAATTCAAGATATGCTACCTTAATTTCTTGATTGCTGACCAGAATATAGACTCATTGATATGTTAAAAATACCCTTGTTCTATTTTATAGAATTCAGTAATATACAGTTGCAAGAAAAAGTATGTGAACCCCTTGGGATTACGTGGAGTTTTGCATGAATTGGTCATAAAATTCGTCTAAGCCACAACAATCGAAAAACACAGTCTGCTTAAAATAATACTACACAAACATTAGATGTTGCCATGGTTTAATTGAACATAACATGTAAACATTCACTGTGCAGGGAGGAAAAAGTATGTGAGCCCCTAGCCTAATGACCTCTCCAAGAGCTAATTGGAGCCAGGAGTGAGCCAACCTTGACTCCAATCAGTGTGATGATATTGGATGTGTTGCTGACAGTTGTCCTGCCCTTTAAAAACACACACCTGTTTTGGGTTTACTGGTTTCAAGAAGCACTGCCTAATGTGATCCATGCCTCGCAGAAAAGAGCTCTCAGAAGACCTACGATCAAGAATTGTTGACTTGCATGAAGCTGGAAAGGGTTACAAAAGTATCTCCAAAAGCCTTGATGTTCATGTGTCCATGGTAAGACAGACTGTCTACAAATGGAGAAAGTTTAGCACTGTTGCTACTCTCCCTAGGCATGGTCGTCCTGTAAAAATGACTGCAAGAGCACAGCGCAGAATGCTTCATGAGGTAAAGAAGAATCCTAGAGTGTCAGCTAAAGACCTACATCTCTGGCACATGCTAACATTTTTGTTGACACATCTATGATAAGGAAAACATTAAACAAGAATGGAGTACATGGGAGGACACCACGGAGGAAGCCATTGCTGTCCAAAAAAAATATTGCAGCATGTTTGAAGTTTGCAAAAGAGCACCTAGATGTTCCACAGCACTACTGGCAAAATATACTGTGAACAGATGAAACCAAAATTGAGTTGTTTGGGAAGAACACACAACACTGTGTGGAGAAAAAAAGGCACAGCACACCAACATCAAAACCTCATCCCCACTGTAAAACATGGTGGAGGGAGCATTATCGTTTGGGGCTGCTTTGCTGCCTCAGGGCCTGGACGGATTGTTGTCATTGATGGGAAAATGAATTCCAGAGTTTATCAAGACATTTTTCAGGAAAACGTATGACCATCTGTCCGCCAACTGAAGCTCCGCAGAGGATGAGTGATGCAACAGGACTATGACCCAAAGCATACAAGTAATTCAACAAAAAAATGGCTTCAACAGCACAGAATACGCCTTCTGGAGTGGCCCAGTTAGAGTCCTGACCTCAACCCGATTGAAATGCTGTGGCATGACCTTAAGAGAGCGATTCACACCAGACATCCCAAGAATATTGCTACACTGAAACAGTTTTGTGAAGAGGAGTGGTCCAAAATTACTCCAGATCGTTATGCAGGTCTGATCTGCAACTACAGGAAACATTTGGTTGAAGTTATTGCTGCCAAAGGAGGGTCAACCAGTTATTAAGTCCAAAGGTTCACATACTTTTTCCTCCCTGCACTGTGAATGTTTACATGTTATGTTCAATTAAACCATGGCAACATCTAATGTTTGTGTAGTATTATTTTAAGCAGACTGTGTTTTTCTATTGTTGTGACTTAGATGAAGTTCAAGCACATTTTATGACCAATTCATGCAAAACTCCACGTAATCCCAAGGGGTTCACATACTTTTTTTTGCAACTGTATGTGTTGAAGGCCTGTTTCATATAGTGAATAATGCATCAAGTAATAAACTGAGAGAGCGTGAATTCTGTCATGCCTTAGGCTAGGTGACCTTGGGCTAATCATCTTTTCACAACCCTACAATGGAGGCAATGGTAAATCATTGCCAAGAAAATTGAAGGGACTTATCAGGTAGTCTCCAAGAATCCAAGAATAATTGAAAGAAAGAAAAGTGTTATATAAGTAAAATATCCTTAGCATTTTCCTCCAGCCTCTTCACACTTGTTTGTAAACTTTGTAGATATATCTTGTTTGTATGTATAGGAAATTCTCAGAAATAAAATTTCATAGCTCTTCTTCTTCCCCATAAATGCATAGTTACTCAGAGCCTTTCTCCCAGTTAGGAAGAGGAAGACGAAGAAGATAAGGGTTCTGGGGCAGAGTGTTGGGAATCCTGTAGAAGTTGTTTATCTCTCACCTTTTGTCCCTTTCACCATTATTAGCTCTCTCACACACTCAGACACACAGCGCCAGGAAGAAGGAAAAGGTTGAACACTTTTCTTTGCATTTATTTAAGTTTCAAAGGTGGAATATTTGGGAGGGGCATTCTGTGACAAGGTATATTTCATGTTTTTTTTCATAAATTAAAATACAGGTATCATTATATGTTTCCAAATTGTAGCTTAATTGTTACTCAAATGGGACATTTTTTTACCTCTGCCTGAGTGCCAGCGTTTCCTTAAAATCAATTTAAGGGTGCCAAAGAAACTGAATCTTGTTGATTGATTAAAAAACAACAACTTGATCTTGATAAACAGATTATTGTATTTTAATTTCCCCATGTTGATTAGCATTAATTTTATTGGGGGGAAATGTAATAATTTTAAGGCTGTTTTATACCCAATCATACTAGCTGCGTAAAACATGCATGTTGGGCTGGCAGTATATGAACAGTTTTAAGCAGTTTTTTGATCTGGGAGGAAACAAAACAAATCACAATATATTTTTATTACTGGTTTGTAGTCTGGTTTACAGTGTGGCCTTATCAGCAATTCATTAATCTTGACCACAGAATTATTCTCGGTGTACAGTAGAGAGAACTGTAGTCTAGTTCAACATTAAAAACCCAAACTTTTACAGATCAGTGTTTGGGAAATGAATAATTTCTTTGACAGTACTGAGTAAAGGGAGCTATTGTGATACTTTTATTAATTCATGTACAAGTCTTATGTAAGATTCATGCTTGGAAAAAGTGCTGTAATAAATTCATGCTGATTTTCACATTCAAGTAGCCTACAGTACACAGATTCAGAAAGTTCTGCCAAAAACAATAAGCTTCATAGAGTATGCTTAAATGTAAACAGTGGATTTTGTTTTTGAGCATAGAAACATGGCCTTAATTGTTAATAGTAAATATGTACTAATTATATAAACAATCTGGCAGCTGTTTTGTTCTTTTTTTCAGAATGTCTTTTACTTGACTCTAAGGATGATTCTTAGTCATTCCTAGTGTGTAGTTCCTAGTGATTCCTAGCATGTGATCTTGACTTGTCTACTACCAAGAGTTGAGATACAGACATCAATATGCCAAGCCATGCCCAATGTTTATCGAACCTAATTTCAGTGAACACATTCTTGGCAGACTGTGCACGTAGGTTTGAAAGAACACCACCACCCTGCATAGTATAAATTTACCAATGGTCACATATACATATTCCACCAAATTAGTGGTGTAGATGACACTTATAAAGGCCAAGTTTTGAGTCATTGTTGTGAGTGATGGGTTTCTTCATAGAGGTGTATGAATTACCTATTGTGGTCAGTCTAGTGGGCCATTTTTTAATTTATAAATTTGTTAATTAAAAGTTTTACAATGATCCTGAAAAGTAACACAAACTAATAAAAAGTAAATTCAAAAAGGAAAGGAAAAAAGTGCAGAAAGGAGGAATAAAAATAGAAATTTCAGATTTTCTTTGCAGCAAATATAAGTACAAATACAAAGTTACCTCTGAACCTCAATTACAAAAATATTACTTTTTCTATTGTCCAATTTTTTCTAATCATCAAAACCACAAATTATAAATACATTTTGTTCCATTTTATACAAAAAAGTCTGTAATGGGTTTCCAATCAACCATAGATATAGACATTATTTTTTTTTCTAATCAGAGAAATTAATTTAGCCATCTCTGCAACTACCATCATTTTCACCAACTATTCTTCTAAATTGGGTTATGTCGATCCTCCAGAGAGCCAATAAGGCAATTCCCAGTAGACTGTCTTAACCTGGAAGATAAAACACATGCAACAAATTCATTTTATCTTTCACTTGACTTTTATGTTATGAAATTGCTTGAGATATTGGCTCTTAATCTTCCTTGGAGCTTCATCATATACATTGTTACTCCTTGAATCTGGATCTTCATTTTGTATGCTTTTTTCTCAATGACTTTGTGATACTTGTTGACTAGAAGTGATGGGTAGTATAATTTATTCATGGTAATTAATTTATGTGTAAATAAACACATTTTTGAATAATAGTTCTGGGTGTATTTTTGTATACTTGGTTTGAGCAGGAGAAATGGAAATCTTTAGTTCTTTTCTTTTGCCTATGCACAGAATGTGTTCCATTACATTGAAGTAAATTTATTTTGACAATGGAAACAGTTCAACTGTTCTGATCAATCCAGCCCTAAAAAATGGGAGGTGTATAATAACAAGCCAGTGCGACTGAGTACTTCATACTTGGATTTGATTGCAGTTAATTATAAGGATGACACAGAAATATGATTTGCATTTTCTTTTATTTATATTTCTTCTACTTTCTAACTTGTGGTTTTAATACTGTTCTGTATTTTATATTTTGTTTTCTGGTGTGGCCTAATGGTTAATCAACAAAGTTATATCTAACCGCTAGCAAAATTATCCAGTTGGCCTGGAAAATAGGAAATTTGATCCAAAATTTTAAACAAATGTTGACTTGATATATACCTGTAAAGCAGATAGTGAAAAAAAGAGAACCTTTTAGACTGTATTAGGTACTGTTTCCCTTAATGATCACTTAATATTATAACAAGCCCACAGGCAAAGGCCAAGGTTTGATAGACTGGGTGTGAGGATTAGATTTTAACAAATCTGATTGGGCAACAAGTCAGGCTGTGCAATTAAGGCAGTCTGGCTAATACATTTGTCTGGAGTAATGAAAGTGTATGGCTTTCTTATGTTTTTTAAAGTCAAATACTTATCCTGGTCAGCATAGCCAGTGGTATAGTGTTATTGCACTTACAGTAATATGTCTGTCACAGTGTGTATAGCCAGGCATAGCACATCCCTTTTAAAAAAGGGTAGATGGTATTACCACCCAACTATCTATCCCATTGCTATGGGTTAGTTTTTTTTTAAATCATTGTTTATTATTGATTTTTTTTCCTGACAAAATGAATGTACTTCTAACAAAATAATTGGATTTGTAGAGATTTTTTTAAAAAAATAACTTAAAAACCAGGCAAGATAGCAAGCCTATCTCATACAAGTGCCTATGGATGCATTGATCGTTATCTACAGTATGTAATACTTAAAATGACTCAATTGACAATTACTTTGACTGTAAATGATCATTTGGATTCTACTTTAAAAAGAAAGAAGTTCAAAAAATAATAGATAACAGATACAAAATTAGGACAGAACTTATCTTTAATAGTAATAAGAGATTATCTAATACTTATACCTTACAAAAATGACCTATATATAAAGACTTTGACTTTATTATCACAGAGTCACTGGTTTAATTGGTTATATCCAGAGGATTGTTGAACCTGTATATTTAAATAGTGCCCGTTGACTCATCTTGTTTACATAATCTTTAAAATATTATTATGGATAAGGATGGAGATGTACCGGTAAATGCTACAGCCAATTTCTCCATAAAAAATAGTCTTATTTCTATCAAGAAAATGTAATTTCCTTTATCTTCTTAGCTATCATTTTATATGGCAACATCAGAGATTATAATTAGAATATTTGTATTTAAGATATTCTGCATATGGGGCAAAACTCATTTAACAACTGTCTCACTTAGCAACAGAAATTTTCGGCTCAATTATGGTCATAAGTCGATGACTAGCTGTACATGATAGGTTTATGATAGCTTAAAAAGTTCATTCACGTCGTGTTGCCATGGTTTAGCCAAAGCTAAAGAGAACCTTGATGGCGTCAATTGGGTGGCCTAGGACAGACATTTAATTGTGCATGATCAGTATAGTAATGATATTGTATTCTAATTTGATGGATTGCCACCATCCCGAGCAGCCTGTGGACATTAAATAGGAACAGGAAGTGTGGGTCCCGAGAAACCCGACAAAGAAGAGCTTGAACTTGATCATTTCATACTAATACTAGCAAAACAGGCAGAAAAAGACTCATGGAGCTGATCCATAATTCCATGATTAATGGTATGGAAAGTTTCTAGAAGATAATGGAAACCAGATTGGTTATATACCACCATCCAGTACTTGTCAAAAGTCATCAACAAGATTAGTGCCATCGCAATGTTATAACAAGGTCTGGATCCTGACTGAAAAAGATAGTTGCTTCCTTTGGGGCCTTCTGGAGCTTCAAGCCAAAGACCCCCAGGGTCCCCTCCAGCTTTATTCTGATTAAAGATGGGAACTGGGAAAAAGCTGTCTAATTCTGTGGGATCAATTAATAGCCTCTTGAAGAGAAGGCAGATATCCACCTCTTTTAAAGAAGTTAGCACTATCTGCTCCCTCAAAGAAGCATTAGCAACAGCATGGACCAGCCAGCCACATGTCATCTTCAAGGAATTCTTAACTACCAGGAAGGAAGTTGATCAGATAATATAAGCAAGATCATAGCTTAAAGATTTCCACTTCAACTTACTATTCACTTTGTCTAAGAAGTTCCAACTCTTCCAAGATATTTGGACATTATTATGTTTCAACCACCTCCTAGGACCTATCCAGCCAGAGTCCAACTTTGACTGAGTGTGAGTGACATGTATCTAAACATGTATAAACATGTATCTAAAATAACATTGACTCCTGTAGGTTTTATCTGAGTTCTCTTCCTCGTCTAACGCATGAGTCTCTGGCTCCAATTGTGAGTCAGGCTATAGATGACCAGAATCAAGACCATGGTTAAACTTTTAAGCTGTCTCTGAGTTTGCATCCAGGAACAGCAGCATAATTGAGTGTCATACAAGTTTAATAAATTATCATCTTATTCCTGGGGAATTCCACTGCTAACCTTCCCACAGTTTGGAGGAAGTCAAGTAGAGAAGTTGATGTGTACCATAAAAGAATGGTACACGAGCACAATCCCTTCTGATTCATACAGCCCTTCACTAACAGGCCTATACAAGCAGATATCTATGGAGCAGCACCTCTGAAAATTACAAGGGTTTCTTGGATAATTATGGCTATATCTTCATGTAAACTCACGATTGACACCACACAAAAAACCTTGTAGGGAACATCTCCAAAAGGGAAGCAGCAGAGAAGTACAGTGTTGTTGCCACATGTAAAGAAAGTTTTTTTTTCCCAAGTTCCATTTCAGTAGAGAGCAAAACTATAAATGCTAGCAATAGATAGTAAGGAAGCTGCCATCATCTGTCTTTAGAGAAACTCTAAAGAAAATCTGAGAATAAAACTGCATCATTTAACATATGTTAGAATACTCTATTGTGATCTTTGCTATTCAAGAGCAGACGTTAATCTGGTTCACTGCTATTGTGTAATCCAATTAGTTTTTATTGACTGGAAAAAATCTTAATAGGTTTCATTTATGTATTTTGGGTTTATTGCAGTTAAGTGTTCTAAAATCCACACAAACTTTCCAGAATAACAAAGATGTTATTAATGTGATGTTACTTTGGATACTTTGAGATAATATTAGGATATAATTAACTTATTATTCAGAAGTCATGGCAATAATGTTTCCAAGTCTGTCCAATGGTACATTTTTCTTACACTGCAGTTTTGCTGAATTATTTGTTCTTTTTTTATGGGAAGAATAATGTTACAATTGAGTATGTTTTAATAAAATAAATTATAAAATATGTGCTCTTCATTCTCTTTTGAGAATGCAAACAAACCAGGGAGATGGCTAGCTTACAAATTGAAAAAGGAGAAAGAGGAAAAATGGATAAGTAAATTGCAAGACAAAGATGGAAGTCTACATTACCAAATTGAGGGGAAAAAGAATATTATCCAGGACATTTATAGGAAACTACCGTATTTTTCGGAGTATAAGACGCATCTTTTTCTCCGCCAAAAAGAAGGTGAAAATCTGGGTGCATCTTATACTCCAAATATAGCCCCGCCCAGCTTCTCAAATGGAGGTTTCAGAGGCTGAAAAAAGCATCAGAAATGAAGCTCCAAACAGAGCTTCAGAAAAAAAGCCCCCAAACAGAGCTTCTTCAGAGGTTTTTTTTCTGAAGCTCTGTTTCGGAGGCTTTCAGAGGCAGGAAAAAAATATTTTTCTGAAACGGATTTTCAGAAGTTTCAGAGGCAGAAAAAAAAGCAAGTCACAGAGCTCACAACCAAGGAACCTGTTGCTAAAATTCACCTCTGGGAACAGTTGTTTGGGGGTATTCCGGAAGGCCGATCCACCTGCTAATCAGCTTTTTTTCTTATTTTCCTCCCCAAAAACTAAGGTGTGTCTTATACTCCGGTGCATCTTATACTCCGAAAAATACAGTATATGATGAGGAGGAGGAGGAACATTTAGAAGAGAAAATATTACAATTCCTGAAAAAAGCCAACTTATCTTAGGTTCCAGAAGCAATGAAATCTATGCTGAATGAGAGGATAACAATGACAGAATTAGCAGAGGCGATCAAAAACCAAAAATCAAAAACCACCTGGCCCAGATTGGCTACCGGCAAAAATATATAAAGAGCTACAAGATACTCTGGGTAAATCATTATTAGAGGTATACAATGCAGCTTTATCTGAAGTGAAGATACCACCATCATAGGTAGAAGCTAACATTACTTTGATATCAAAAGAGGATTCAGACTTAACACAAATTAAGAACTACAGACCCATATCCCTATTGAATGCAGACTACAAAATATTCGCCTCAATAGTAGCAGAAAGACTGAAGAGATTTTTGAAGGAGTTTATACACCTTGACCAAAATGGCTTCCTACCCAAAAGGCAGATAAGAAATAATATGAGAGTAATATTAGATACATTGGAATACTATGAAACACATAGTGAAAAGCAATTGGCACTGTTGTTTCTAGATGCCCAAAAGGCATCTGACAATGTGAACTGGCAATTCATGTTGTACCAAGTAAGACATGAATTTTGGAGATAAATTTATAAACATGTTCAAGGCAATATATACAAATCAGAAAGCCAAAGTGATTGTGAATGGCTAGGTAACTGTAAATTTTTCAATACAAAAAGGTACAAGGCAAGGCTGTCCATTATCTCCATTGTTATTTATCTTAACACTGGAAGTACTAACCAGAAATATCAGGCAAGATGAGCAAATCAAAGGAATGGAAATCAAAAGAGAAAAAGTACAAACTACAAGCATTTGCAGATGATTTAGTTTTCATCTTAGAAGAACCATTAGAATCAGGACCGAAACTCAGAGAGAATTAGAGGAATATGGAGAGGTTGCTGGATTAAAAATAAACAAGGAAAAAAACAAAATGATAGTTAAAAATCTTATAAATAAACAGAGAGATGAATTAATAGAGAAAATGAATATTCAGATAATGAAAAAAGTGAAATACTTAGGAATCTATCTAACAGCAAGATGTACAACAAAGAGGACAATTATACAAAATTAATGCATCAAATTAAGCTGGATATAGAGAGATGGAAAAGCTTGCAACTTTCTATGATGGTAGAATAGCCACAATAAAGGTAAACATAGTGCCAAAGATACTTTTTTTTATTCCAAACAATACCAATAAAACTAGAGAAAAAATATTTTGATGAATTGAATAAAATAATGTTAAGATTCATTTGGCAAGGGGAAAAAACAAGAATAAAACTAAAACTACTGCAAGAGTCAAAAGGGAAAGGAGGTTTTGGTCTACCAGACTGGAAATTGTATTATCAAGCAGCTGCACTCACGTGGGTGAAAGAGTGGATAACTTTGAGGCATAGAAGACTATTATTATTGGAGGGTCATGACCTTCAACTAGGGTGGCATGCATTTCTCTGGTACGGGAGAAACACGACACATTGATATTTCCAAAGACATTATGTAAGAAATGCGCTGCTATCAGTGTGGGACAAAATTAAACAACAAAACTATAGGGAAATACCGGTCTGGCTCTCCACCTTAGAAATATTGATACACCCAAATCTTATAAACATAGAAAAAATTGTTACTTAAAAAGATACAATCGTGTTGTGTGAAAGATGTGAAAATATTTTTATAGAGAACTAACAACATTGGATAAGATATCAGTGGGGACTGATGACAAATTGATAAGGATATTATACAATTATCTATTAAACTATAAAATGGAAGAAGAACAAGTTAAAGAGATGATGATAGTATGGGTCAAAAACTTTGGATATAATATAGATTTGGATAAATGGCAAAAGCTTTGGGATAAAAAACGGAAACTGACAAATGGCCACATCATATAAGGAAAATCTCTATAAAATGTTCTATAGATGGCATCTGCCCCCTGTAAGATTGGCTAAAATGTTTAACAATATGTCCCCAAACTGTTGGAAATGTAAACAAATATCTGGCACATATTATACCACATGTGGTGGACTTGCATAAAGGCAAGGAAATTATGGACACGAATCCATACATAGTTAGAAAAAATGATCAGACAACATATAGATTTTACGCCAGAATTGTTTTCATTAGGCATTATACCAGATGGCTATGACAAAGGGATAATATATCTAATATTACACATCTTGACCACAGCAAGAATTGTATATGTGCAGCAGTAGAAGAATGAAAACACCTCTGCAGAGGATGAGACGATAAGGAAGATACTAGACTGTGCAGAAATGGACAGACTAACGCTAAAAATAAAAGATAAAGGAGATACAGAATACTATTCAACATGGAATAGATTCTATCAATGGTTGGAAACAAGGTAAAGTTGGAATGCGAAAGAATCAGGTTAGGTAGACATGGAAAGAGATATTATTTTTAATATTGATATAATGTAAATATTAGAATGATAAATAAGTTGACGTACTAGAATATGATGGTCAGAGACTATTGTACAACATGACCACTGTTTAAAATAGTATATATGTTATTCTGTTTTTTACTTTTGTTTTATGGTAAGTGGAATGCCAGGACAATTACACTATATTCAATATATTCATCTATAAACAATAAAAATATATCTTTAAAAAAATTGTTTTCTAAAACGAAAAATATAGCATTTGTTAATTTATAACAAATGCTTTTTCTGAACTTGGGACTTACATGTGTTTACTGTTTTGAGCTTCAGCAGTATCAGAATGCTATTGCATTTACCCAATAGGAAGACACACTACCCCACCAACACTATCCTATTCCCAGAGTCAAAAGGAAAAGCATATATTTAAGAATCTTATTAAGTGTCCACTTTCATACCATACCAGGGTAGGGTTGCCACTTACAAGTGAAAACAGTTTTAAAGATTTTTCCAATAAAGTTGCCTTGTATGTATGTAAATATTCCATATACTGATTGTTGTACACCACCCAGGGTTGCTTTCTGTGACATGAGAATACGATTAATTTATTGATCTTTCTTTTGTATATACCAATAATTTTTATCAAACCAAAGCGCTCAAGTACACACATCCATATACTGTATAATGTTCCCCTTCTTTCTTCTAGCACAAAGAGCAAAAGAAGAAGGAAGGATGGAGTTGAAAGCCTATCTGTTCTAGGAAGGGAAAGAAATGTAAAGAAAAGGAAAAACGCATTGTGATAAAACATGTGGAAATTATAACCGGACAGGAAAGAAAACATTTTTCTCTGCAACATTTTTGGAAGTGGTTTGCCTATGCCTCTTTCCAAGGGCTGAGAGAGAGAGAGGTCCATGTGTCTGGTTTCATGTCTAAGGCAGGACTAGAATTCAAATTTCCTACTCTATTACCTATTACCTGATTTATTACCTTAACCCTTAGATCAAAATGACTGAAACATAGTATTTCTTACCATGTGACTAAAAGCTGGTTAATAAAGAAATTCTTGTGCAGTGAAATATTCAATATGGCAAATGTCCTTATTAATGTCTATATTTTTTAAAAAAATGATGTGAAACTTCATTGTACTGGATTTTAAAAATGACACAGAGATCATATATACATACATACAGACACACGCACATACATACATACATACATACATACATACACTTGATCACAGTATGGTCTCCTTTTGGTTTACAATCCATAAATTTGTTAATGTGGTTTGGAGAAAAGTAATATAGATTCAGTGTGAATGTGATTTTGAATTATAGAGTTCATATATATCCATAACTCTTCAATACCCAGAACTATCTAGATCAGCTTTAATTGCCAGCCATTACTTCCAACTCTGAATTCTCCTTTCAGTCTCTCTCATAATTTGAGGGTCTGCCAGCCCAGCTTTTGTACCCAACAGTAAAGAATTTTGGCACTGTTTGCCAAAACATTTCATGATACTGTATTTGACTTTTCCAAAACAACAGATATGTATTTATATCTAATATAAACAGTCTACATTTTGTCCAGGTGAAATAAAACTTTTACATGGTTTTCAAATATAGTGGTACCTCAGTACTCAACTGCTTCATTGAATTTAGTATTCAATGCATTTTGGTGCAAAAATACTGGTTTTTCGTTTGATACTCTATATGCTGCGATAGGAAGAGAGGACAGCCACAGAAAATGGATAGGAAGATATGACAGGAAGGTTGCTGCAACAGAAAGCAGGGGATGGCTGAAGAAGATGGACAGGAAGTCAGCCATGCTGGGAATGTCGCTGACAGAGGAAAAGGGATAGACAGGAAGTCATTCCTGACTGAAACAAAGGATCATGTGGTAAGTCACATGGTTTGTTTAGTACATGTCATTTTTAGTACTCGTGGTGCCTCTGACACCAATTAACAATGAGTATTGAGGTACCACTATGCAGTCAAAAGAATCATCCCAAAACCTCTGAGTACCTGCGATATTGGTCTCCAGGGTGGAAAAAATCAATATGCTAATATGTTATTCAAGTTTCATTAATAATTTTTTAAAACTTGTTTTTCTCTTGACAGTGGGCACGGCAGTCATGCCTGAGAGTGACACTGCCTTGCTCCAATGGGTCCGAGTCTGCTGAAAAGTTCTTAAATCCCGCCTCTTCCTGTGTAGTCCAGTTTTTCGACTCGGTCTTCTCTGGGACAGTCGTGTCTGTAGTTTCTCTGCTAATTAGAGTATTTTCTCTGCTTCTTTTCCTTTCCTTTCCTTTCCTTTCCTTTCCTTTCCTTTCCTTTCCTTTCCTTTCCTTTCCTTTCCTTTCCTTTCCTTTCCTTTCCTTTCCTTTCCT